>CM053786.1:67708894-68193894 GCA_028749045.1 Cupressus sempervirens
AGTGGTATTGTTTTGAGACTATCAGACATTATGTTATGGATTCAGAGGTTATGTGATGAGATCATTTAGACTTTACATTTCATGCATACATGATGACCATTATATTGTTTTCAGTTATTGTTGATGACTTGTTGGATGGTTTATTATCTTATGTGTTTTATTATGGATACTTACCCCATACTTCCATGTGTATGGTGTGTGTGTTTTCTTATTGTATGGTATTTTTGATGTGGTTAAGGAAGGGAGTCGTAGTCACCTGCTTAGTCAGGATCTACACGATGCACCACTTCCTACCATTGTCTGTTTAGCTTAGCATTATATATATTTTATGTACATGCATGGTTTTTCTGTAGGTTGTAGGTACCAAGTATCGACTTCTTTAAATTGCCAGGATGAGTGTACCCTATTATACTATCTCAATGATAAGAGAAGGGAGATAAATTCTCAAGTCCAAATCCCAAACCTTTAAGCCAATTGTCCTAGTGAGGTAGGAAGAGTATCTGGATATTTTACCCACTGAATGTGTCAGATGACATAATTCGTGATTTTTAACCCTTTAGACTGAGTTTGTGTGATTTCCTCTATGATGAGTTTTCATATTTTATCTTGGAGGTCTATGGTGAATTTTCTATTAATTAAGTCTTAATAAATAGATTTAATTAATTAATTAATTATTTGAGGAAATTAATATAAAATATCATGTTCTTTGATATTTTGATTATAATTAATTAAATGAGAATTAATTGAGGAAAAAAGAATTAAATTAAAGAAAATTAGAAATTAAAATTAATAATAATAAAATAATAATAAATTAGTAAATAAATAATAATAATAAACGTTATAAAAATTAAAATGAAAGTTATAAAGATTAAAATGGAATTTATAAATATTTAATAAAAAATTATATTAAAAGTGAATTGGAGTTATAAGCTTGCATGGGAGTTAATGCACTTTTCTATTTTTTAAGTGTCAACAACACAGGGGTTAATGCATCAATTAAGCACATGGTTTCTACAACCCTATGGCTCATCTTGAAGGTTGGAAAAGACCCATGCTTAGTTGGTGACACCTTCTAGCTGTTTCTAGAAGCATTCTAGATGTTTCCTGAAAGCTCTTTATATTTAGGCATTCTTAGAGGCTTAGATAGCATTTGGAGTGCAATTGGAGCATTGGAGGACTCGAGAACTCTGAAGAAGGGAGAAGCTTGCTCTACGAGTTTTCTAAGGAAGAGCGATTTAGCATCAGAATCCGGGTAGATTCTTGTGATTTTACTTATGCTATTTCCACATCATGCATCCCATGTCTTCTTCATGTCTTCCATATGTTTTCTGAGAAATTTTATATTTCTATTGTATGCATTCTGAATATGGATGGTTTAATTTATTTGCAAATTTTATGCAAAAATCTCAAAAAAACACAGGACTAGGGTTTAAATTTGTAGCAAAAACCATTAGATGATTTATTGGATAAATTTTAAGACCAAATAGTTTATTGGGATAATCTAAAAATTGGGACCTTTAAATGAATTACGTATATGCTCATTATAAAATATACTTTTCACATCTGCATATATATATATATATATATATATATATATATATATATATATATATATGTGTGTGTGTGTGTGTGTGCTGTGATGTTTAATTTTGTGAGTACATATAAATACACACACCTATATATATGTGTATATATATATATATATACATTGAATAATCATACTTTATAAATCGCAATAAAAATATATATAAAATCGCGTTGCGATTTATATGAGATCAATGTTTGAAAAACATTATTGATATCATTGGTTTTAAGAAAAAATGTATATAATAATGTGTGGAGGGGCAGGTTATACCTGTACCCCCCCTTTCTCCCCACTGATCTTTATATAGGTAGGTCGCAGGGTACCTGCGGATGCAAAGTACCTGCGACGGGTTTAAGTCATGCACCAGCAATATGATCAGCAGCGAATTCAATATTAATTGCCTTTGGTTTGGTTAATAATTGTTATATATGGAAATCAAATTTTTATAATTCGATTTTATATTTCGTTTTAATGAAAATGTGAATATTAATAATTATATATATATTTATATATGTGAATATATATATATTTATATATAAATATGTATATATATGTATATATGTAAGTATGTATATATGTAAATTTAAGTTATTGTAAAATATTTAAAAATATGAATAATAACTTATCAATTATTATTAAAATAAAGAGATATTAATAATTAGCTTAATTAAACTTAGTTTAATTAAGGTTGATTACTAGAATGTGTCATAAATTGAAGCTTTGAAATATGTAGATTTTGTTGGAATCATTGGGAATGTTTTTTTCAAACAATGTTTATATAAACAAAATATTATTAGATCAATTAGAAAATTGAGTCTAATGGTTTTGGGAAGAAACTTTTATCTATTAAACAAAAATGTGGGTTAGGTTAAACGTGAAATTTCTCCACTTGATATTTAATTTGAAAAACGTAAACCGAGACTCTTGCATTTAAATTTAAGTTTGTAAACTTAGCAAAACCAAAACATGTGTTTGCATTGTGTATTCTTTATGCTATTGTTTTGGGTTTTGGGTTGACTAGTGTTGACCAGTTATAGGATGTCTACCAGAGGCTTGGGAGGGTTATATGATTGTGATGTTATGATGATGTTTTAATCTCAATCTTTATAAACCCAACCATGGTTATGTGATGGAATGCTCTATGTATTGGATGTGATTACTGATTTGTTATAGTTGAGATTCTTATGTATGAGATACTTGACTTAACCATTATTGGTCATCGATCAGTTATCCTTGGTTATTTTCTAGTCGACATGATGAGACTGTGATGTGGATTTATTCTTGATAATGTCATGTTGTGACATGTTTGACTCAACCATTTTTGGAGTCTTTGATCAATATGATTGAGATATATTTTGGTTATTGAGAATCATTGGATACTTAATTATCAGTGATACTTCAGTTGCCAATAGAGAGCTGTTATGTTCATGATTTTCTATGGATGTTTGCTCATGGAGATTTGATGCTTTTATGCATAGCTGATGATTTTATTATGGATTTATCTTTTTGATTTTGAGATTTATGGTTCCATGAGCTTAGGGTAGGATATTTGTATGTAGTGATTGGAAGTGGCTTGCAATGGGGGCCAGGGCCCTAAGAGGCTGCCAGGGTAACTCATTGTAAGTTGGATTAATAAGTGATAACATTTACACCTAATACTAACTAAATGAACCTAAAAAGATAAGTGTTTTGTTCTCGCCCATGCCTTGAGTGCTTGTACAGGCTAGGATGGGAGTAGTGAGATGTATGGTTGTGACCTTGCATTCCGTAGTATGCCTCGTCAGTATGAGAGGATACTAGTGGCCACATGAAATTAGTATGGATCCATGGAGTTTAGCTAACTACCAGGGTAACTTGTATGTGATAATTGCGATGACACTTTCTTGCTTGCATAGTAGGTTCCTACATGTCATTGTGTGGCTCTGGGATTAGATGTCAGATTTTTTGTTTGGAACCTCTGAGTTAGTATAATTTTAGGATTCCTGGACTTATAGAGATTTATGCTATGTGATTTTGATAGCTTGTTTGGGACTTGAGATTATCTCCTCAGCACGGTGGGAGTGGACCACTTAGGTACCATGCGATCGGGTGGTAGTGTATTTTCCACTCTTATCATTTGAGATTCATTGAGACATCATGGTTGATGCATCCTTCATGATGGTGGTTATGTATCCTTTCATTGATGATTAGTATATGTTAGATGATGTTATCTTATGCTTTTATTTGCATGTTAGATTACTTTCTGCATATGTTATAGTATATGTTAGGAGTGACATTCCTACTATGTTGATACTGATGATCTCTTTGGTGATTTGGAATGTTACACATGGAGGGGTGGCTAGGATCCACGATGGTCTAATGATTCTATTAATAGTTGGGAGGAACCGTGCACTTTGTTTATTATGTTGATCTTTATGATGGATGTATTTGTCATCTATGATGATGTATCATGTGTATCATGTGATTATCTTTACTTTGGTGTATCATGGATTAGAATACGATGATGTACCTTATTCTATGTATGTATATTCTTTTGAGCTTGTCATACCCTGTGACATGTACAGTGGATGATTGAGTATTTGAAATGTAATGAATAGACATTGAACTTATCATTATTATTTCATGTGGTTGTTGTGCTAGATGGATTCCTGTATGTTAGTTAATTTGGATGTAATTCAATGTTAAGGGATCTTAAAGAATGTAATCTATTTTGTATGTTATGTTTACTTTTAGATGGACATTACTATTGCTTCAGTTATTGTGCATAAGTTATATGTGCAATTTACTTTCATTAAAAAAAAAATGCTACCAAACTTTTTGAAATTCTAGGTTAATTCTTTGGATCCCTTGGTGGGGCATTACATGACATGTTTTGACTCAATCATTTTGGAGTCTTCAATTAGTATGATTTGAGATATATTTTTCTTATTGAGATCTAATGGATACTTTTGATTATCAGTGATGCTTCAGTTGCCAATAGAGAGCTGTTGTGGTCATGATTTTCTATGGATGCTTGCTCATGGAGATTTGATGCTTTGATGTTCTTATTATGGATTATCTTTTATGATTTTGAGATTTATGATTCTATGAGCATAGGGTAGGTTATCTTCATGTAGTGTTGAGAAGTGGCTTGCAATGGGGGCCAGGGCCCTAAGAGGCTGCTAGGGTAACTCATTGTAAGTTTTTTAATAAGTGAAAACATTCACACCTAATACTAACGAAATGAACCTAAAAAGATAATTGTTTTGTTCTCACCCATGCCTCGAGTGCTTGTTGCAACCTTGCATTCCATAGTATGCCTTGTCAGTATGAGAGGATACTGGTGGCCACATGAGGATCAGTAGGGACCTGTAGAGTTTAGCTAACTGCCAAGCTAACTTCTACATGATATATGCGATGACACTTTCCCACTTGCATAGTAGGTTCCTACATGTCTTTGCGTGCCTCTAGGAATTAGATGTCAGTTTTGTGATTGGAACCTTTGAGTTAGTATACTTCTAGTATTCCAATACTTAGATAGTATTCTTATGCTATGTGATTTTGATAGCCTGTTTGGGACTTGAGATTATCTCCTCAGCATGGTGGGAGTGGACCACTTAAGTACCACGTGGTCAGGTGGTTTTGTTTTTCTACTCTTATCATTTGAGATCCATTTGAGACATCGTGGCTGATGCGTCGTTCATGATGGTGGATATGTATCCTTTCACTGATGATTAGCATACGTTAGATGATGTTATCTTATGCTTACATTTGCATGTTAGATTAGTTTCGATATATGATATAGTATATGTTAGGAGTGACATTCCTACTATGTTAATATCAATGATCTCCTCGGTGATTTGGAATGTTATGCACAAAAGGATGGCTAGGATCCATGATGGTCTAATGATGCTATTAACGGTTGGGAGGAACCATGCACTTAGTTTACTATGTTTGATCTTTATGATGGATATATATATCTTCTATGATGATGTATCATGTGTATCATGTGATTATCTTTACTTTGATGTATCATGGATTAGAATAGGATGATGTACCTTATTTCACAGATATATATTCTTTTAAGGTTTTCATACCCTATGACATGTATAGTGGATGATTGAGCATTTAGAAATGTAATGTTTAAAGATTGGACTTATCATTATCATTTCATGTGATTGTTGTATTAGATGAATTCAATAATGTTAGTTGATTTAGATGTAATTCAACGTTAAGGGATCCTTAAAGAATGTAATCTGTTATGTATGTTATGTTTACTTTTAGATGGACATTGCTATTGCTTCCACTATTGTGTATAAGTTATATGTGGTATTTACTTTCATGTTTAAAAAATAGATAAATAAAAAATGCTACCAAACTTAGTGAAATTCTGGGTTAAATCTTTGGATCCCTTGGCAGGGCATTACAAAAGGTAATATGTGTGGTTCTATCTGCAATTCTAGAAAGAGTTCAATGAGCTCTAGGTGATCCCACTATACTCCTATTATATCCTTTTTCCTAATTGTATCTATCCTATGGGTTCATGTGCTCAACCATTGTGGTGAGTGTCTGCAAAGCCTGAGCCATCCACTCTTGTCCTATAACCATTACTCTATAAAATTCCCTTGTTTTCTAATCCTCATTCGAATTATCTCTTGGTGGGCTATGCTCTTTCTTGTAACCCATGGTGTCTAGTTGCCTATTAAAATCTTTTTCCCTATCAAACAAAGCTCACCTGATAATGAAAAATCTATGAGAGTCAACTCCAAGTGGCTTTTTATTGTTAAACCCTTAGGATGATAGGATTTAGCTCTCATACCAATGTAATATCCCTTGCCCAAACTGATTGATTCTAGCTCAATGAATATTTTCAAACACCTATATGTTGCCTTTCAATGCTAAGAAATTTAGAATGTTCGCAAATGATATTACAATGCTTCTTACAATGAGCTAATATGCAAGTGTAGTTATTTTCGTACTTTCAATACATATACATGGAAACTAGATATGGAAAGCATACCTATAGCCAACTGAAATTTTGATAAAAAATTGACATACAACTATTATGATAATCATAAATGCTACTAGATGGACAATTTCTCAAACAAATGGTATGAAACATATATCTCCTTTATTGAATTCATTCTCATGTACAATGTTGCTATGAGTTTTCCAAGACAAATGGGCTTACAATAATGACTAGACACTAGTGTCGAAATCAGATTTTGAATTATCACAGAAAAATCACATGCCTAAAAATTATAGTTCTAACTACTAATAGTTGCAGGAGGAACCTGATAATAGTGATGCCCAAGAATGGAGATGAATCAAATATAAATATTGTAGCATGGTATCGTGTATGCATACTATAGTAACCAAAATATATTCTCCAATTTAAGCCAAAATAGAACTCTAGAATGAAGCTCTTTCAAATGCCAAATTTAGTGGATATTTCACCACCTCAAATGGTTGCAACATTGAAGAGCTGACGTTTTCCAATAGCTGATCGAAATAAGAAATCTTAGTTTCTTCTCCCAAGTATATATTAAATGCAATTCACAATAATTAGATGATTAACAATGAAACTCTCACCTCTATTTATTATTTTCCTTTACCCCTTCTAGAAGGAAATTTAATTGCATTCTCTAGAAGCTTCCCTCTTTTCAATATGATAATTAGTTGTATTTCTAGAAAATGTACTCTCTAGAAGCTTCTCCCTTGCAATACAATAATTAATTGTGCTTCTAGAAAATTAAATTAATTAAATATAAAGTCACCTTTTAATTTTAATTTCCTTGATAACTTTATAAAAGATTACTTTAATCAATTTCTCCTTATTTCTCCAATTAGCCTTCGAAGAATGTAAAGGCTAAGAACTCAACTAAGATGTTAAAAAGATGGGGACATTACACATGCCTTTCTTTCTTGTATCAATTAAGGATGAGAATGAGATGATACCTTGAGAGGTATGACTAGTCTCCTCATCGTCATGATAGGGTATTTTGGTTTTACATAGAGTCACTAGGGGGCTAGGGTCCTAAAAGACTACCAAGGTAACCTTAGAGTTGACTCGTGTGATGGCACTCCATAGTATGTAGCCTAAGTCTCTATCATATGTTTTTTTTATTCGCCTTTAAATGGTTTAATTGTTGGATATTACTTTTGATGGCTTATTTATTGTAAATTGTTACTCATTGATTGGATGTCATTTATTGTTGATAGTTGACTTTTATTAATGAATGATTAGCTACTAATTGGTAGTTTTTTTATTGCTGAATTTAGTGATTGGTGGTTTACTTTTATTGATGACACTTGTTATTTCTTGGTTATTGTGCTTGTGACGCTTGAATTTGTTTTAGTGGTGGTTGCATCTTTTAGTTTTGATATTTGATTTGTACTTTATATCAATTGTTGATCTTGGTATGTGGTGTTTGTTTTAGAATGAGTGTCCTTTCAATTTATATTATCCATTATTCTTGAATAGGTTGTGTTACCCTTGAGGTAGATTTGTCTATCAGGATTCCTTGCCTAGGATTATTTAATTATTTGATTACATTTGTTTGGATCATACATTATCTCTCATGATCAGTGGGAGTGAGAGCCTAATTACATGACCACACGGTTGGGAGGTAGTGTCTTCTTACTATTTGAGTCCCTCTCACATTGCTAGTTGTTGGATGGCCATTGATATAGTGGTACCATTATCATTCATATTCTTGTCTCAAAGACTTCTATTTGTTTGAGGTATCTATGTAGCATATATTTTGAGATCTTATGGGATTTTATATTATGTATTGACCTACTTATTTCTCTTTTCACATACCTTGTGACATGTGCAGTGGATTTTATTTATTAGATGTAATTTCATATTATTAGTTGAGGCTTTAATAAATTATGAATATGAGACTTTGTATTTGAGACTTTAAAAAATTAATATAAAAAAATTAATGTGAATCAACATGAAGGAACCCTTGAGGAATAGAAATTATATTTGTAATTATTTATGTGTATTTGATGTGTATGTATATATTGCTTCTACCTTATTGCTATCTTTTGTTATTTAACCTTCAAGAAAAAAAAATAGTAAATATTGTAACATGTTAGGTGTATTGTTAGAGTAATTAGATATTTCCTAATTAACTCTAGTTGCTTAAGCTAAACTTTAGGCATCTAATAAATTTTTTTTATTATTAATTATTATGATGCAACCTAGGTTAGACCTTTTTAGAGTTTTTATCTCCTTTGTAAGGACAATCCCTCCTTGTAAACATTTATTAAATTTTGATTATAGCAATCAACTTTTGTGCCCATCAAGAATGTCTCATCTATGGATCTGGCAATTCCTACCTCCATAGCTTTTTACTTCTCTCTTCTATAATAGGTATTTTCATGCAAGTGATTCTTGGGAGCTATGGGGTTGAACTTTCATCAACTTCATCATGGTATCAAAGCTCTAGATCTTTAGGCCCCTATTCTATTGATGAGAGATTTGGCATTGCATCTGACATTGGTTTTTAGATCAGAGCTTTCAACATTTTTTATATTTGATCATGGGTATCACTAATTTTTAGAGCATATTGAGCAAAAATAGACATCACCATTGAGCATAGAGCACTCAAATACCCCCCTTTCCATATATAATGTCTAGCTTAGACAGTGTTGAAATTTGAGGCAAATTTTTTTGCACCCAAGCCATTTTTACCTAGGCACACAAATTGAGGCAATGTTAAAAGGCATCATTATTTTTAAAAGGAAGAAAGGTTTGTTTTTAAAACAAACTCTAGCTTTTCATAGTACATTGACTATTGTGCCACTTCATCCTCTCACCACCCACATCATCCTAGCTTTGGAGTAAATTTGGACTAGACGTGGCCTTGTTTTGAACTCTCAACATGCTACTCTTAGTGGCTTTTTACAAATCTTTCGATCAACATCTTTAATGAGAGTTTTTTGGAGACCAATTATCAGTTTAGATATTCTTCATAAAGGGAAGGATTGTAGCCATCATAGGTACAATTGAAATTTCCCTTGGACTGTCTCAACTTCCTACCACATTGGTTCACCTACAAATGCTACCAGTCATGTTGACTTGCGAAGATTTTGGTGCATTTGATTTAGAGAAGGGCTTGTTTAATTTTTTGAGACTAGCCCATACTGGACTCTTAGGCTCCAAGGTGGAGGATGTAAAATCCACTGCAGATGCTCTCTCCCCTCTTGCTAGTGCCATGCTCTTGGTGTGGTGGATCTGTGGCAAGAAGAGCGATCACTAGACTCAACCTTTTTAACCTCATTTATGGTGCCCACATCAAAAATTTATGGAGCAATTTGGAGTTTTTTTATTACTTAACTGGAATTTTTCCCCCACGTGCCCTACCTTGGCCTTTCTTCATTTTGCGCCAATCTCTGATTGATGATTCCAGCTATCACATTTTTTTATTTTTGAGAAGGTGTCAATTTTTTTTGGGTAGATTTTTGGACTTCTGACCACCACATATGTGCATGCACATGGGCCATGTATGAGTGTGGATGTCAATTTGGATGGTAAAATTATTGTCAGCTTCAAGTTGATATCCTTCTTAGCCATTTACGACCTTTATTTATGGAAGATGTTATTTTTTTGGTGACTGCACCCATATGTTTGGGCAGCCCCCATGCTAGAAGCTTCTTCATAGAGAAGAAGCAGAGAGATATAGTAGGGCATGAATGGCGATAGCTTTGGCATGTTTCTTTTTTTCTCTCACATGGGATGTATGTAGCAATCCTTTAGCTTTGACTTAGTCATTTTTTCATGCAATTCCTTCGCTTCTGATGTCAATGTGATTTCAATATTGGCTGAGGTTTCTCCAAATTGGGTTTATGGGTTTCAACAATTTTTTAATTTCCTTAAACAATACATGCACAAATCTAATCAGTGCCTTTCACATTTTGCACATACATGGTGGGTCCCATGATTTTTAGCTTTGAGAAGGTGCTTTTCTCCATACCTAGTGTGATTCATGATTTAATGATAGGAATTTTTTTCTTAATTGGCCCAATATTATCTGCCAAGTGTCTCTATTGTGGAACATTTTTTCCATGGATGTATGTGGTTTTAGTATATATTGTTGAGGCCATAGTAACCTTACTTGACAATTATTTTAAAACATATTTCTCTTTTTTGGCCATCAATTTTTAATTCGACATTGGCCCTTTGATCTAGTGATAGTGTCTTTTGTAACATTCTATTTTTTTAGTGATCCAAGTTTTGTTTTTTGATAAGGGTCATTTCTAGGCTTTTTTATTTTCCTTGACAACCATTCAACCATCAAATTTGGGCTCGTCACTTGCTGACATCTATACCACATCAACATTGCATCACCACTTTGTGTTACCTCCTTGGCCTCTATTTCGATCTACCTTTTCCTTTTTGCTCATATCTCAAGAATACAAACTCCATTTTTTGTAAACAAGATATCACCAAAAATTTGATTCCAAGCCCGTCACATTATATAGTTGGTTTTCAATTTTGATACTATTTTGATGGCTTTTTCTACTGTCAAAATCTAGAGTTCTATTTTGCACTCTAAGGGACATATCTTTAGCATATGATCTATGATTTGGGAATTCTTTATATCATTGGAAAAGTCTTTCTGAGCTCTTTCCAATGATGTTAGTTATTTTTCCAAATTCTACTCTAGGAACATTATATCCAGTGTTTTTATTTTTTTACATTCTGGTGGCATATTGGTTGTTTTAGGTTAGAGGATCAACTTCCTTGCTTCAAATAGTTCATCGTGACTTATACTATCTTTTGTATTAGTCTAATGTCTCTTCTACTCTATTTAGACATCATTTGTATGCATTCTTGCAAACACTTTGAGATAAAGTGCCTATCTACATCTATGTTTTTGTTTTTGTTATTTGCCTTTGTTTTCCTTCTGATTCTAGTAGTTTCATCTAAGAACACTCATACAAATTGTTGTACTCTTGGGATTTATTATATCTTGTGCCTTATTATACATGCACTACTCTGATAAAGTGCCATGGGGGGTTGCTATTTTTCCTTTGTTTTCCATCTTCCTTTATCCAGTGAGTGTTTCTTTAGTGACATTAGCCTCATGATGTGTTTGAGATTGATCATCTTAGTACACACATATGTGTTCTTTTGTACATCTTGATCGTGGTTCCTTGACATGTAGTTCATTTGGCCCCATTTTCTAGGTGCCTATCACCTCACCCTTGTCTACATTAGGGGGGTCTTCTATTGTTTCTCATGCTTCCTTGGTTTGATTGATTACCTCTTTGGGATTTAATGTTTCATTCCATCTATATCTTCAAGTTCAGTTGTTTTCCTTTGTGTGCCTCCTAATTCAATGTACATTATAGTCTTCTCTACTTGGTCAAGCTCTATTCCAATTGATGTTCTTTAGATCAGTAGTTACTTTTGATAGTGCTTTGCAACTTATACATATTTCTGTTGTGTTCTTCATGATCATCTCTTGTTCCTATCTTTTGGGAGATTCTCTAGCTTCGAGGCTTCTTCAGTCCTTCACGAGTTTCTTTTAGCATGTTTTCCATCTCTTTTCTAGAGTAGATTTTTTCCCATGTGGTTTTTCCTCCTCTTTTTAGAGATTCCAGTTTGCTTGGGTACCTCATTAGGCCTTCTTTGTCAAGACCCATTTCTACTTTTAGTAGTAGTTTCTAGGTTTTTAGATACTCCCTAACTTTATCTTAAGTGGGGGGTCTTAGAGTAATTAGATATTTCCTAATTAACTCTAGTTTATTAAGTGAAAGTTTAGGCAGCTAATAATTAATTTCTTTTATTCATTATTATGATGCAACCTAGGTTAAACCTTTTTAGGGTTTTGATCTCCTTTATAAGGATGATCTCTCATTGTCAATATTTATTCACTTTTGATTATAGCAATCTACTTTTTTTCTCATCAAGAATGTCTCGTCTAGCTTTTGGCTTCTCTCTTCTATAATAGGTGTTTCCATGTAGGTGATTCTTGGGAGATGTGGGGTTAATATTTCATCGACTTCATCATTTATTTCTCTTGTATTCTTAATTGGGGCATTACATAATGAATTCTCTCCACCATGTTATACTTGGATGATTCCATGACATTCACAAAGAATGTCATCAACCAAGTTATACTTGAACATGAAGATTGTATCAATCAAATCATTTATTCTAAATTTGTATTCTGGTCTCAAGCATTTCTTATTCGTTGTTAATTCCATAAATATAGGATCTATTATATATACAAATATATAATCACATATGTTGCATAATTACAATAGTCATTTAATGTATACAGAAATTAATAAGATAAATTAAACTAAAAATAAAGAATACCTTAAATATATATTAATGTCTTACCTTTAACTTATTATACTCCATTGCCTTATCTTATTATATACTCCATGCAAAGAAACATAAGAGAGATTCCTCATTTATTCTTCCATTTTGACTTCTTTATATTTACACTTCCTTTAATTTTCTCAATAATGTCCATGTAATTTGATGACTATTTACTAATCTTTCATCCCCTTTATTTGATTTTTTTCTCTATCTTAGTTGGAAAAAGTTGGCGATTGATGTTTCCTTTTGTAAATTATTGTCTTAATGATCACATTATACAAAATGTGTTCCTGATATTATTTTTCACCTATTAAATGTTTTTTTTTTAAATTTGATATGAACTATGATATTTACCTTTTTCTCTATGTCCCAATGTTCCATTTAGGATATTATACATATAAGTGTATTTGGGATACATACATTGGTAAAGACGTCAATTAGTATATCTTCCTATTAGGAGATATTATTGAAGTTTATTTATTTGATTAATTGATTTTATATTTTTTAATTATGTAGTTTTAATTTATGAATGTTTTGTTATTTATACAAAGAACCATATTTCCTATTAGTGTCAAAATGCACATAACACCCTAGTCATCATATTACTTGAGCTATGAAAGAGGAGATGAGTGAATATTGTAAAGTATACTCAAGCTCATGAATTCACTGAGCAATTCTTGTTACAATAAGCTAAGGAAAAACTAGTGTATACTAAGCATAAAGTTTACTGAGATACATAGAGGATGCTAAGAAAATATTTTCAGAGTATTAGTAAGGAAGAACACTTCATTTATAAAGAGACACAAAGATGACATCAAAGTTTAATTTGGAATAGTTCCTAATACAATATAGTTTTACCAAGGAAAACAAATTACATGATTCAAGCTAAATATTTGAAAATATTTTTTTGAGTAATGTGTATTGATTGTGAATGATTACAAGGATGGAAAACAAATAAAATTAAAGATTTAAGTGAAGGAAAAGATGGATAATTTTTTACAAGTATTAATCACAATCAAAGAATGATTCAAGAAAGTTATCCCTAATTAGTTTAAGCTATGGGATGGCAAAATAAAACTATAAAAGAAGAAGTTGAGAATAGTTTTGAAGTTGTTGAAATTGTTGGTGGTCAAAGTTTTGTTGAAGCATTATTGAAGGAAGTATTGAAGTGAGGAAGAGATCAAAGTCAAGAACAGAGGTCAAAGAGATTAGAGAAAAAGAAAAAAAATTAATTTATTGTATATCTATTACTACAAGGTGATAATTATATAATAGAAGAGAAATATAATAAAAGGAATGTAAGTTTCTATTGAATTTAGATAATTTATTCTAGATTGTTTAATTACTATAGTAGTTTCCTAAATCTTTTAACAAGATGGAGTTGAAATTCTTATATGTGAGCTCGTAACCTATGACATACTTGAAGAATATTGTTAAATCCTTGAGAAAGGTATATCTAAATAAGTCTTGTTGTATACTCCTAATTGATAAGTAATCATAAGTGACTAATGTTATATCCTTAACAAGGTAAACTCCTACAAAAGAAGTGATGGATTTTTTTTGTAGCATCCCCACCATAGTTTTCTCTAAAAAAGGTTCCTAATATACCAAATATTTGTGATATGTATTATGTTTCATGAGACTATATGTTTGGAATTGTGAATGTTAAACTAGTTATGTTGTTTGCATTTACAAAGTAATGTAATGAAAGATCAGTGATTACTGAGTTACAATAGATGAAAAGAGAAAAGTCTAAATTTTTTTGAGTCTAAAAGTTATGGATGATACTTATTTGCTCCACACCCCCACCCCTACATCATATCAATCCTTAGTAGTCCAACATTTTATTTTTATTGATCATAAAAAATAATTAATTATTTCAATATTGAAGGGGGTGTTACAATTGTGTACACATCGTTGTGGTGTAGGTTTCCATTATAGGATAGATCTGAGGTGTATGATATTTTCTCTTCCCACTAGCATAAATATGTAATAGCTAGCTGAAATAATGCTCAAGAATGGGATAAAAATATGTTTGAAACCCAAAAATGTATCATCTCCTCAAAATGGAAGCATATCCATGATTCACCTCAAATCAGCTGGTAGGTGTAATTTTTCATGTCCATGGATCATGCTGAAATCTGAAATTTGAAATCTCCCTTAAATTAGCTAGTAGGTGTAATTGACTAGCCCTACCCATAAACTTGGCATAATTAAATCAAGTTATCCTATCAAATTTTTCATTTAAAAAATACATTAAAATGGAAAGATTTATAAAAATATCATCCATTTAAATTTTTACATTAAATACAAATGCAAAAATAAATAAACAACCCCTTCTAAACTTGCATATTTTATCCTACCAACTTCCTCAATTTGCATTCAAAGATAAAAAATCAATCAAATGATTTATAGAAAATCATTTTATTTAATATTTTATAATAATAATCAAGGCATAAATATGTCTTTAAATTCAACCATTTAAAAACATGCTTCAACATTCACTTTAACAAGACAAGTTTTAGAAAATGGATTATATTAGCCAATAAACACCCATAATTTTTTTTGGAAAGAAAAAAATTTGTTTCTAACATCAATATCTAACTTCATTAATTTATAGGGTCAGATGAATCCATGTGTAGCCATACCAATTCTTTTACTCTTGATCATAGGCTCAGAAAAAATTTCTGGGCAAGGTACTATTACAAAAAAGAACACAACTCTATCATTTCTTCATGAAAATTCCTCAATATTGATTTAAATGAAAGAAAAAACAGATTTATTTCATTTGAACATGATTTTTCATAATCAAATATCTATATATGTCTGTATCATTTGTGCAAATTGTTGCAACAATCAAAATTAGCAACTAGTAAATTTGTACACTTCCTGTTGCAACTTATAACTTTAGATTTCTTGATTCTTCAAGTTGAAAATTTCCTAAAACATACATTTCTATTGATTATCCATTTTTAATTCATGTAATTACACTTATATTTATCATTCAATGTAATTTTTTGTAGCATTCATCCTAATTGAGCCTGCAAGGTGAAAATTAGATATTAATTTTTTGACCTTTGATGGATGTCTGCCTACTAGACATGTGACCAATTGCCTTATCTACCCATTGGGCATAGAATATTCTTTAAGTAAAATAATATAAAAAAACCAAAACCAGAACTAATAATATGCTCTTGATACATAGGGAAAATAGGAAATGAAGCACTCTACCCTATTCTAAGCTAATCAGTCATCAAAATTCTTCAAATAAATCCATGTACTGATTGATTGAAATAGCTTCCTTTTCTTAACAACATAGGGTAGATTTCATTCTTCAATGCAACTAAAATGATATACCATATGACTAAAGTAGTCAATTTCACTTGAAGTATGACATGAAAATAATATATCATCTCAGTTACCTCTTTAATTTGGTCAAGATCATTACCAACATGGGTTACATATAGAGGTAAGAACTATAGTTGAATGTTTGAATCTTTCTTCTCAAAGTTCATATTGGAAAAGAGTATGGTTGGGCAGCCCCTTGTAGGGAAGAATTTTGGATTTTCAACACTTTCAATTGTCTTGGAAACCATCACATCAAGCTGATTTGGGATATTAAAGTAAATAAAATCAAGAGGAGTTGAGATTATTTCATGTCCCTAATGTTTTTTTATTAGAGCTTGTTAAATCTATTAGCCTGCTTATACTTTCATCATTAGAAATAACACAATTTTCAAGCATTAAACTCTCTTGAACATGAATGTCCCTAATAGTCTCCTCAAAAAGTTCTTGAATTTGATTTATCTCCTTTGATGATAGATGAATGGAGTCTAATTAAATAATAAATGTTTCCAAATCATCCCAAAAACATCTTCATCATCATTATTTTGAATCTTGATAGACATAGGACTCTTACATACCTCTTGAGGATTATCTTGAATAACCAAAATAATAAAATCATTGCATACTTCCCATTGTCTTGAATTCAACATTAGAAAATCCTAGTTTTCCTCCTCTTCATCATGAACCTCATCTTCATCCCCACTCAAAAAACTAGAAATTTCATCAAACAAATCAAATGATCTTTGAAAGATGTCACATTTTTCAATATGACAATCTTCATGTAGAGATTCATATTTCTCAACTTGAACTTTTTTTCTAGGAAGGAAATATTTAAAACTTGGAAAATAAAAACTACAAACCTCCTTCTCATGTTGCATTGCAATGTGTGGAGATGACTTAGCTTCTGGAATGAGCTTTGCATACGGAAGTATCTACTAAAGGATAGGTTCCTCTTCTTTGTGGATGAACATATGTTGCTAGATTGGCTTCTCATTTGGGATTGTACTTTTCCCTTCTTCTTTTAGAGGATTATAACCCAAGAAATTAGGAATCCTAGGCTTAGAAAACTTATTCATTATAGGATGATTTGAAATATCATTATCCACTTGACTTTCTTTTAGTTTTTTATGAGGAGTAGCTAGTCTTCTAATTGTCACTTTTTGATCCTTTTTGTCATGAAATTCCTCAAAGGCTTTTGACTCCCTTTGAAAATATTCTTCATATTTTCACTTTTGCACCTAATATTATTGCTCCATCTTAGCAAGAAGTTCCTCATATTTTTGTTTTTGAACCTTATATTTTTGCTTCCTTTTAGCATAAAATTCCTCATATTGTCCCCATTGTATTACTGACTGCTATAGACAAATTTTAGTTGGATAAGAAAGCTTCTCCTGCAACATATTATACTCATGCTCCCTTTCTACATCCTTCATTTGTTATTGAAAATTTGTAAGGATTTTAGCTATGCTTGGAACATGTTAGGAAATGTTTTTTGAATTTTTCATGTGGTTGTTGATAAGCATAGGAATGTTGATTCTAGAAATCATTATGATAACTAGAGATGAACTATCTCTTAGGGGGTTGTTGAAACTATTGCCTTTAAACACTAGTTATCTCATTAACCAAGATTTGGAATTTTATTTTAATGTTTTTCCTTTCTTCCTTAATTTCCTTCAACTCTTGGGACTAGTTTAATATTGGGTTAGCAAGGCTAGTAGCTTGAAGATTGTTGGAGAGGTTTTGGACAAATGCAACTTGCTAATGAGGTTGGTGTGGGGGTTGAAAGATATGACTTTCATGAAATGGGGAATGGTAGGCCATGCTCTTATGCATAGGAATAAACACAATCAATTCTCAAACAAACCATAAGGACATGGGAACACTTGAGAAAAAACAAGACTTCACTTTTATAACAAAAACCAAATCTACTTGAAACTAGTGAATATACATTCTAGAGTCACCAAGTGTGTGTCTTTCTTTCCTCCAAAAGCAATAAAAATGATTTCCACACTAAAAATCAAATTCTATGGAAAATTATGGACTAAAATAGTCCAAATAGTCCCACTATGCATGTCAAAAATTGTTGTCACTTAGATTGCACCATTGTGCTTAAAATCACTTTCCAACAATTTAGTGAAACATGGGATGATCATTGGCCTGTGGGAATGCCATGTTAAGGACCAACCTCTGGTATAAAGGGACGACTTCCGTTGAATCACCTCTAAAAAATTGAACTAGAATTAATGCAAAAGAGATAGAGAGAATGTATTTAACATAATTTAAAATTAAACTATGGTGATTCATCAATGCTATGAAGGTAATACATCTTTGAAGCAAAAAATCACAACTGAAATGAATATAATGACTTGATCACAGAAAGGCCCTACTAACAATAAGTGCATGAAATGTAAAAATGTGTGGGATTTAAAGGAAGGAAACTTGTTCATAACTTTTAAACCAAGATTACACACAAATTACACTAATTTTATGAAACTATCTCTCATATGCCTCATAAATGCTTAACTTTTGAGAAAAGGATTGTAAACAATCACACAAACTTAAAGCTAACAACACTTAGAATGCAAAGGAAAAATTAGATATAAGACCAAAGAGGATCACTGCTGCATATTTACTTAGAAGGATCCAAAATGCTCAAAACTACATCACAAAATAGGACTTGAGCTACAAAATACTATCTCTCTAAGGAGGTAGAATTTAAGAGCTAGCTGAAATAATTCTCAAGAATGAGGTATAAATACATTTGAAACCCAAAAATGCATCATCTCCTCAAAATGGAAGCATATCCATGATTCCCCTCAAATCAGCTTGTAGGTGTAATTTGTCATTTCAATGGATCACACTAAAATCTAAAATTTGAAATCTCTGTCAAATTAGCTAGTAGCCATAATTAACTTGCCCTTTTAAGAAAATTATCCTACCCATAAACTTGACATAATTAAATGAAGTTATCCTCTCAATTTTTGAATTTCAAAATAACATTAAAATGGAATGACTTATAAGAATATCATCTATTTAAATATTTACATTAAATCCAAATTTAAATGAAAAAAAAAAACCCTTCTAAACTTGCACATTATATTATGTCATCTTCCTCAATTTGCATTTGAAGTTAAAATTTAAATAAAAACATTTATAGGAAATTATTTTATATTATGTTTTGCAATAATAATTAAATATAGTTCTTGAAATTTTTGCATTTGTAATTCAATTATCCTGTCATTTAAAAACATGCTTTAGCTTTCACTTTAATAGGATTTCTTTTTACAAAATGGATTATATGAGCCCATAAATATCCATAAAAAAAAAATTCTAGAAACAAAAAAGTTTTTTAGGACTAACATAAAGATATGTATCACCAATTTATAGGGTCATATGAATCCATGTGTGTCCATACCAAATTTTTCATTCCTTACTGTAGGCTCAGAAAAATTTTTTGGGCAAGGTACTATCACTAAAAAGAGCACAATTCTTTCATTTCTTCATGAAAATATCTTAGTCTTGACTTAAATGATAGAAAAATTAGATACCTTTTATTTGAGCATGATTTTTCATAATCAAACATCCATATATTTATGTGCCATTTGTGCAAACTATTACAATAGTCAAAATCAACAACTAGTAAAACTATACACTTCCTATAGCAACTGATAACTTCATATTTCTTCATTCTTCATGTGTTAAATTTTCTAAAACATCTATTGATATTGATTATCAATTTTTACTTCATGTAATTAGACTTATATTTTTCATTCAATACAACCTTCTATAGCATTCATCTTGATTGAGTTTGCAAGGTGAAAATTATACAACAGTAACATTTCTAAGTTTTCAAAGCTAAGGAAGTAGAGTACCTAGTCTTGTTGTAGAAGGAAATTAGTTTGGCTGATTAAGGGTATTGGGGCTCATGATAAATTAGGTGGGGAGAAATTGTAAAGACATAATTGTGGATTTAGTGTATAACTTGAAAATGTGGGTTTTGATGGATAGTGAGAACATGTATCTTGTTCTTTATGAGTGTGTACCATCTTAAGTTGGAAGAACCTTAATTTAAATATGGTCTAGCAATCATTTAATTGAATATCATCATGTATTTGCATTCTCTTCTCTTTCTCCCCTTTTCTTCTCAGTTCTCCAAAGTGGAACCTAATAGATCCTCTTTAATTATCCTATTTTCATAGTGTTAACATTGAGAAAGGATCTAACCATTTAGGACCTCCTTTCCTGCATCCATTCCCTCAAAACCTTTTTTTTCATAGCAATGGCTATATCTCAAATTATATGACTAATTTGTAGGATTTGAGACATGTTTCTACACCCTAAGGGAATCATGGGGGTTTTGGACCCTAGATATTAGGGATGTAGTCCATCCCCTCTTGGGTCGTATTTTAGGTCATGTCCCAAGTTCAAGGTGATTTTGGGTTATTAACTTCTAGGAAAGTTAGCCTACGGGAGAAAGTATTATGATTTCTTTATAAACATATCTATTTCCTCCATTTTACATCCACAAAATACCACATTAAAAAGTTCGATAAAAATCTTAATATCTCATGTTCTCAAGAACTCTTCAAGAATTTAACGAATTCAAGAAATTTCGTTCTTTCTAGAACAAGGATTCAAGCATTCATGAAAGTGAAGGAGTTTATACAAGAGATATCATTTTCAACATTCAAGATCTATCTTCATTCATTTGGATTCTTTTTTAACATCTTCTTCATTCATCTACATTCATTTCTTAGGTGAGTTGTGAGAACATTCAATCATGAAGGTTTTAGTTTCCTTTGATTTCCTTTCCTATGGTTTTAGAAGACAAGTCAAGGCTATTTCATCTACATATTTAGCTATATTCTAAATTCAAGATAATATTCATAGATTTACATTACTTCATATTAGATCTATTCTACTACTCTAGTTCTTATTTAAGTTCAAGATTAATTCTTAAACTAGGGTTTTATTAAGGTGAGCCTCCCAACCAATTAATAAAAACCTTTTATTTTGTAGGTTTCGGATCTCATGAAAGGTGGGAAATTTTTAGATCCATATATCCTTTTCTTTATCTATTAGAATTATGAAATTGGATTCAAGGTCAAACATAGTTATCTCTTGATTTTGGACAAAGCCAACCTTGGATGAAATCACCCTTGCCATATCACTAAACAATTTTTGGGTTTTAGAGCTTTCATATTTTTAGGCCCAAATGTGGTGCTATTTTCCATTTTGGAGTAGCAAAACAAATTAAAAATCATATTCTTTACTCCTAAGAAGATTTTTCCTTCTCCTCTTCATTGAAATAAATCTTGACTTCTTTCTATATTTCACCTCAAAATTGCATACTTATTTTCTAAAATCCATCTCAAGATGGAGGTGAGAGGGAAATGAATCTAAATATTTCACCCTTTTACATTAGATCTTGCATTGACACTTCCTCTTATATTTATGGAATTTGACTTAGGAGGTGGATATTGGTTTTCCCATTCATTAGTCATTGGGGTGGTTGCTTTTATTTCCCCACTATACAACTTGATGTTCTTTCATCCCTTGTTTGATTTTGGAGTTTGATGATTTCATTTTAATATGTTTCCACATTTATTACACAACTTCGGTGAATTGTGTTTCCTCTTTTCTAATTTGGAGTTTGGTATTTTTATATTTTTTCATTTTTTTTTGTGTTTTCACCTTCCCTAAACATATTTTATGGACCTAACTTGTTTTCTTTACATATTGGATTTACATTATTTTTAATTTCTATTCCCCTTACTCTTATTGTATTTCCTTGTGTGTTGAACCCCTTCTTTTGATTTTGAGATGCATTTTTTATTATGAAGATCTTTTAGTTTATTATTATCTTTTTCTTACATCTCTTTATAGACTTTATGATGTATACAAGAGGTTATTTCATTTCATTTTGTTTATGGCTCTTAATTCTCTCCTTTCTTATTTTATTATGAGCTTAAGTAATATTTGTTTCCTTCTTTTAAATCTATGGTTAGCTTTTTATTTGGTTTTCTTATTTCTTTATTGTATTATGTGAGAACCTTAGTTGATAATCCTCTTAATCATCCTACTAAAGCTCCTAATCCATTTCCTAATCATCTTAACTCTCATTTATCTTCTCGATCTCCTAGCACTTCTCAAACTTATGTTCAAGATCAAATTTTAGGTCACAATGAGGCTGCTAGAGTTGGATACAATTATCTAATTGTGTGTTGTCTTTGATGTTACAAATGTCATATCAATTGTCAATTAGTGCTTATCGAGCTCACTTGGTCAGCAAGATAGTTTTCCTTTTCTACCAAGCATTCCTAAAGATTACTCTCTAAAGACAATGTATATCAAGCTCACTTGGGCGTCGAAGGAATTCAGGCTGAAGACAATGTTAAATGAGTTCACATGGTTAGCAAAGAAAAGTTAGATAGAGTCAATGTTCACTAAGTTCACTTGGTGGCCAAAGGATTTTTTCCAAGTTCATATTATTAACCAATTTTCTATTGGTCAACACAAGAAATTTTCTCAGAGCCAATATTTACAGAGCAGGGTCGGCCAATGACAAATTTTTTGTTTCGGCATAAGAAGATTAGTTATTTTAAGTATTGTTTCTAGCTGACAATGGTGATGATTATTGGTTATTGTAATTTGAATCTGAGCCAACTTGATAATTTGGATGATATAAATGAAAGGACAAGTTGAGATTTTTAGTGTGTGAGCAAGTGTATTGTTTAAATTGAAGGAAAGGGTGAGAGTGAACTTGAAGGATAAGCAAGTACCCTTGTGGAGCAGAAAAGTGTTATTCAATCAAGGAGGGTCAAGTATGAAGTAGAATAGAAATCTATAATCAACAATTCAGTTGCATCACAATAAGGTCATTTCATTGTTACTCTCTAACCATTCTAACAGTAATCTAAAACCTCTTAATAGAGTTGGTTTAACAACCAGTTGTAAATCCTCTAACAAGGCGACAATTCTAGTGAATTATTTTAAGACCTCTTGCAAGGCCACACCTAACAAGGTGATTAAATCCTCTAACAAGGTCACGCCTAATAGTATGTTTCATAACCTTTAACTAGGTTGGCTCTTAACAAGGCTTCCTTCAAAATTGTGAAAATAGTAACTAGTTATATTGGTGGTTTTTCCCATATTGGGTTTCCACATTAAATCCTAGTGTCTCATGTATTCATATTATTTCTTTTATGATTGCAAATTAATCACTATTAATATTTTAAGATCAGCTAAAAGTAAATAACACTCTACATTTATCGAGTTACAAAATTTTCTATGTGTTTACCAAATATCAGTAACAATCAATTTTTATTATTGACATCTAAGGGAGCTGGGATTTATTTTAGTGGTAACTGATTCACCCCCCCAGTTACTCCTTCTATATTTCCAACAATTGGTATCAAAGCTTTTGGTGCTTGTAGGAAGGTTTCAAGGACCTTAGCTAAAGATTAGGATGTCTTGAAAGAGAGAGATTCCAAAGCTAAATAGAGAAATCTTTTTAGCATGGAAGGGACTCATGAGACTTCATCTAGCCTCCATTAGTGATTTAGGATTGAAATACCTTGATGAAGAATACACGAGTCCTATTGGTACATTATCTCTTGGAGATATTGCTGAGAAAAAGAACCATAACACCATGATGATTGATATTGCATCTGCTCTTGACTATGATGAATTTGATTAGATCAAGGACTACAAAACTGCTTTTGATATGTGGAACAAGCTAAAGGACATCTATTTTGGTGAGGAAAATGTAAGGAGAGCTAAAACAAAAAGCCTTTGAGGAAAATTTGATCAAATGAGAATGAGAGAGGATGAAAATATTGCCAAGTATGTGGAAAGGATCAAAGCTAGTGTTAGTGCAATCAAATCTATTGCAGGAGAAATCAAGGATGAAACTATTGTAAGTAAAGTTCTTAGAACATTGCTTCCTATCTATGCAATTAGAGTATCTATTATTCAAGAAAAGAGGTGTGATCTAAATCACAAGATAACTTTGGGTACCTTAGTAAAAAGATTGACAACTTTTGAGCTAGAAAACTATGACAATTATGTTCTAGCTTCCAAAACTATCGAAGTTGCATTTGAGGCCAAACTTTTGCTCAAAGAGAAAGACAAGAAAATAAAGGACATTTAGTCAGAAAGTGAAGAGGAATCAGAGGAAATTTTTGATAGTGATCTTGAAATTGTTGAAGAATTACTTGTAAAGAAATATTCTAGAAGCAAAGGAAAATAAAAAGGTAAAGTTCCCCTAATCTATATTTCATGTGAAGAAATTGGTCATATTTCTGCCAGGTGCCCAAACAAAGAAGGCAAGGATGAGAAGAAAAGTCACAAGTGAAATGACAAGAAGGATTTCAAAAATTACAAATCATACAAGAAAAAAGGTAAGAAGACTTGTTTTATGGGTAAAATTTTTGATAATAGTGAAGATGAAATAGTATACATTGCTGTGAAAGATGAATCAAATGAAGAATAAGATAAGATGGCACTTATCTCTCATGTCAGTAAAAATGACACATGGATCATAGATAGTGGATGTTCACATCATATGACTAGAGACAAAACAAAGTTTGAACACTTTGAAGACTATGATGGTAGTAGTGTAAGGTTTGGAAACAATGAACCTTGTTACATAAAAGGGAAAGGCTAAATCTCATTAACCAAAGAAATTGTATGTGACAATGCCTATTGGGTAGAAGGATTAAAACATAATCTGTTGAGTGTGGCATAGCTAATCAACATTGGATTCAAGGTAGAATTCATGCATGGCAAGGCAAGATTGCTGGATGACAAAGGGAATCTGATTGGATTAGGCAAGCAAATAAGAGGTAACCTATTTTATCTTGATCTTGGCAATTGTTAAGGTTTTATTGCTCAAATGGAAGAAAGTTGGTTATGGCACTGAAGATTATGTCATGTAAACTTTGATAATATGGTAAAGATAAAAAAATTCAAAAAAGTAAGAGGTGTTCCTAATTTGAAGAAACCAGATGTTGGTTTATGCAAAAATTGTTAAATTGGCAAAATGGGAAAGACTAGTTTTAAAAGCAAAAACTATCAATCTAAATATGTCTTGGAAATTGTACATATTGGCCTATGTGGACCCATTGGAATAGAAAGTTATAGTGGAGAAAAATTCTTTGTTCTTTTTATTGATGACTATTCCAAAATGATGATTGTTATGTATCTTAGAGAAAAGTCAGAAGCATTTGAGAAATTTATATGGTATCTAGCAAGAATAGAGAAGGAAATAGGGAAAACATTGAAATGCTTAAAATTAGACAGAGGTGGTGAATTCATCTCCAATGAATTCAATAACTTTTGCATTGAAAGAGGAATTAAAATACAGGTATCAACCCTTGGTACTCCCAAGCAAAATTAAATAGCTGAAATAAGAAACAAATCTATCATGGATTATGTAAGGACTCTAATGATTGAAAAGAACATTGCTATCAAATACTGGAAGGAAGATATTAGCAGTGCAGTTCATACTTTGAACCAAGTTGAAAGACTCATATAAAACTCCCTATGAATTATGGTATGGCTACAAACCAAATGTAAGTTACCTTAAAGTATTTGGAAGTAAATGTTATATCTTGAAAGAGTCTAGAAAAGGAAAGTTTGATGTGAAAGGTGATGAAGGTATATTCTTAGGATATTCTTTGAGAAGTAAGGCATATAGATGTTTGAATCTCTCTACTCATAAAATCATAGAAAGTGCACATGTGAGAATTGATGAGTTTACAGAAAGGACTAAAGAAGAAAGAAAAGGGGAACTAGAAGATTACAAAATATATGTTTACTTCAAACTTGATACATTGCCAAACACATCTATCAATAAGGAGACTTCAACTCCTGAGTCTTTCTCAGTTACCGAGTTGCAAGAAGTTCAAACCAAGTCACAAGGACCTGAGTCACACTCTGAAGCTACCAAGTCAATGCCTACTGAGTTTGAGCAACTAGAGTTAGAAGTTGAAATTCAAAATGAAGAAAGTACAATTAATTCAAAAGGTAAAGAATCTATATTGACCAATTATGTCAAAACACATCATGGACCTGATTAGATTATTGGAGATAAATCAGAAGGTACTATGAGAAGAAGTAAGCTAAAAGGTACATGTTTACTTGCTAATTTTGAACTTAGAAATGCTAAAGATGCATTTGAAAATGAATGTTGGATTGAGGCTATGAATGAAGAAATAGAACAAATAAAGAAGAAAAAAACCTGGACCCTTGTTCCTAGGCCTAAAGATAAAAATGTGATTGGAACAAAATGGGTATTTAGAAATAAGCTAAACGAAGATGGACAAGTATACAGAAACAAAGCAAGATTGATGTGTAAAGGCTAATCTCAAGAAGAAGGAATTTCTTATGATGAGACTTTTTCTCTTGTTGCAAGATTAGAAGATGTTAGGACTCTACTTGCATATGTTTCTCATAGAGGATTCAAAGTATATCAGATGGATGTTAAATCTACATTTCTCAATTATATTCTTGATGAAAAAGTCTACCATAAGGTTTTATTGATCCATAAAAAAGGGACATGGTCTGCAAATTACACAAAGCATTTTAGGGTTTGAAACAAGCTCCTAGAGCATGGTATGAAAGTTTACACAACTACCTTATACATATTGGTTTTCAGAGAACTAATGATAACAGTAGTTTGTATATCAAGGAAGGACCAGATAACAAGATTTTATTGATAGAGATATTTGTGGATGACACTCTATTTATAGGGAATGATGATCCATAAAAAGAATTTTTAGAAAAAATGAACAAAGAGTTTGAAATGTCCATGTTTGGTGAGATAAAATTCTTTGTTGGACTATAGATACAACAAAGCAAGAATGGTATCTACATTACTCAATGTAAGTATATCGAAGAGATACTCAAGAAATTTAGAATTTAAGATTCTAAACCAATTGGAACCCCCATGTGTATTGGACTAAAACTTACCAAAAATGATTCAAAAGAGGTAAATCAGATCTTATACAGATCAATGATTGGAAAATTACATTATGTAGTTCATACAAGGCCTAATATTTCTTTAGTAGTTGGGATAGTGGCAAGATTCTTAGTTAAATCTAGAGAAAATCATATCATGACAATCAAATGAATTTTGAGATATCTGAAAAGTACTGAAGACTATGTTTTATGGTACAAACTTAGACCTAAAGGTATTTACTAATGCTGATTGAGTAGGAAATTTTGATGAAAGAAGGAGTACAAGTGTTGGAGAATTCTCTCTTGGTAAAAGGTTGGTATCTTGGACAAGCAAGAAGCAAAACTGCACATCCCAATCTACAACAGAAGCAGAATATGTTGCAGTAGCAATGAATTGTTCTAACATTGTTTGGTTTAAATAGTTGTTGGAAGGCATGGAGGTTGAGATAAAAGAACCAATTGTCATGTATTGTGATCACACCAACACAATTAACATATCAAAAAACCTAGTGATGCATTCCAAAACTAAGCACATTGCTATAAAATATCATTTTGTCAAAGAATTGTTGTAGGATAAAAAAATTAGATTGGAATATGTTCACAAAAAATAATAGATTGAAAACATATTCACCAATCCATTACCTAAGGATGCATTCTTGTATCTAAGAGGTAAGTTAGGGTTCATTCCCCTACCTGAAGCTCACTAAATAAAGTTTTAGTGATGTATCAATAAGAACCAAGTTGAAGACCAATCAATTGATGTAGCATAGTCAAAGAGAATATTGCATATGAATTAGTACTCAACGTACATTGATACTAATTTGGTATGTGTTGTCTTTGGCATGTGTTGTCAAAGAGGGAGAAGATTACTATCATATCTTTCTAAAAAAAAATTATATCTTTTGAGGGAAAAGTATACTATCATAGAAGTTATGTAATTCCTTCACAAAGGGAGATTACTGCATGAAAGAGAAGAAGGTTTTGGTAAAAATCTAAGAGGGAGAAACTTTCTATCAAAGAAAGTATTCTTCTCAAATTTCATTATGCTGTGACATGTTGTGTTTCCATCAATGCCAAAGACGGAGATTTTTGGATACAATTGTCTAATTGTGTGTTATCTTTGATGTCACACAAATGTCATATCAGTTATTAGTCAATACTTACCAAGCTCACTTGGTCAGTAAGATATTTTTCCTTGTCTACCAAGAATTCCTAAAGATTACTTTGTGATGACAGTGTCTACTGAGGTCACTCAAGCGTCAAAGGAATTCAGGTAGGAGATAGTGTTAACTAAGTTCACATGGTTAGCAAAGAAAAGTTGGAAATAGTTAGTGTTCACCGAGTTCACTTGGTTACCAAAGGATTTTTTGCAACTTCATAGTGTTAACGAAGCTTCTATTGGTTAACATAGGAAATCATCTCAAAACTAGTATTTATCGAGCAAGGTTAGCCAATGAACGATTTTTTTGTTTTTGAATTAGAAGCTTAATTATTTTAAGTGTTGTTTCTAGCCAACTATGGTGATGATTGTTGGTTATTATAATTTGAATCTGAGCCAACTTGATAATCTAGATGGTATAAATGAAAGGAAAAGTTGAGATTTTTAGTGTGTGTGCAAGTGTATTGTTTTAATTGAAGGAAAAAGTAAGAGCAAAACATGAAGGATAAGCAATTATCCTTATGGAGTAGAAAAGTGTTATTCAATCCAGAAGGATCAAGTATGAAGTATAGTAGACATCTATAATCAGCAATTCAATTGCATCACAATCAGGTCATTTCATTGTGACTCTCTAACCATTCTAATAGTGATCTAAAATCTCTTAACAGAGTTGGTTTAACAGCCAGTTTTAAATCCTTAAAAAGGTGATAGTTCCAGTGAATTGTTTTAAGACCTCTTGCAAGGACCCTCCTAACAAGGTCACACCTAACAGTATGTTTTGTAACCTTTAACCAGTTTGGCTTCTAATAGGTCTCAATTCAAAAGAGTTAAAATAGTAACTAGTTACATTGGTGGTTTCTTCCATATTGGGTTTCAATGTTAAGTCTTGGTGTCTCATGTGTTCATGTTATTTCTCTTATGCTTGCAAATTAATCATTGTTAATATTTTAAGATCAACTAAAAGTAAATCACACTCTGCATTTATCAAGTTACAACATTTTTTGTGTGTTTACCGAATATCAGAAAAAATTATTTATTATTATTGACATCTAAGGTATCTAGGATTTATTTTAGTGGTAACTGATTAACACCCCCCCCCCCCCCCCCCCCCGCCCCCCCTCCCCCTCTTAGTTACTCCTATATTTCCAATAGCTAGAGAATTCCTTGATGACTCTTATCCTCATCTTACTCATATTATAATAAGGGGAAACATAAATTTGAATTTATTTCTCCTCCTTTTATTAATCTTATAGTACCTTTTCTCATGCTTCTAGTGAAAATTCTCATCTTGTGGAAGATTTGAAAAATGACTACACTATTCAAGATATTAAATGATTACTAAACCATGTTAAAATTTATTAGAGCTTTGTACAAATGAGCATGGTATTAAATATACTATTCATATGCCCCTAAGAATGATAAATATGGTATAGGTTATTCCCCTTTTGAGATAGTGCAACATTTTCCTATTAGACCTCCTCTTGATCTTTTATTACCTATTGTTGAAATGTTTTATCTCACCACTCATCAAGATTTAACTTTATGGGTGTATATTCAAGTTGTTGTTTCTCAACAAAATTTTTTTTTTCTATTCCTCTCGAGGATATTCATTTTTAATTTTCATGCCCATTTTTCTATGATCATATTCCCATGTGCTTCTTGATTGTGCCAATTTCTGTTTATATTTAAAGGAAAAAGTCTCTTTAGGAATTATCCCTTATACACGTAATGTGTTACAACGTCTTCATAAATTCACTTAGTATTTATTATCACATATTAGGGTATGCTCCCTATTATCTTATAGAACAAAAATTAGGAATCTCCCAACTAATATCTTTTCCTTTTTCCTTTAATAGGGGTCAAGGCTTCTTCCTTTTCTTTTCGAAATGGAGTATCCTCTTCTTCCTATCTTGTGTGGAAGAATAGTTTGGTATTCCTTCTTTTATATTTTAGGATTTGTATTTCTTTTTCCTCATGTCTTCCACCAATTTGGTGGTCTCAATTTCATGTTGATTTTTCTCTTTGGATGCATTATCTCTACATGTTACATCTCTATGAGTTACATGAGTATTGATTCCTTTCTTCATTAAATTACTTTTATTTTTCAAATCTTCTTTAGGTGTTATGATGGAATCGTTTCATCTTCTTCTTTCATTTATCCATAGACTTTTATTATTCTATGATGCATTCTTATTTATGGCAATTATTCATTTTGTACATGCATGGTTGTGTGTTTTCTCCTAGCAAATGTCTTTCAATGCCTTAGATTTTAATACTTCTCATTTAATGACCATCTATAATATGCTTCATATGTGGTATCTATTGTAGTATCTTTTATTATTTAGAATTAATTATCCTATCATTTTCCTTGTGTTCATGTTTTCTATGATCTTATATGATTCTATAAACTTAATATTCAATAGGGTTGTTTGTATTTTGTGCACAGAAATAGATTGCTTTCCTACCGCTCATCCTTATATATTACAATATTTTTTATATAATCCATCAAAAACTTCATTTTGTTACTTCATTATTTGGAGGCAAGAGGATTTGCATAGTTTTTTATTTTTCTTTTATAAGGATCTATGTTCCTTAGGCTTCAATGGAAATTTTTTATTATGTAACATTACTTTTTTGTTTATGAAGAATTTTGTCTTGACTATGGGTTCTCTATTTAAAAGAGGTCAATTCCCTTTTTATCACCTCTTATTTATCAAAAAAAATTGTTTACATCATCTATATTTTCTCTTGATTTGGGCTCAATTTTTTCATCATTAATCCAAAGACCCATATTCCACCTATACATAGGGGGCTGAATACTCACATTCATTTTTCTTCCCCTTCTTTTTATATTATCTTGATCAAAAACTCCTCTTAGTTATATGAATTGTCATCAATATTTCTCCCTTTTAAAGATCTTTTTTCAATAAGTGACATATCATTTTCATGGTTGGTTATATTTTTTAATTGTAATGGTTAAGGCCCTTTTCCAAGAATATAGTCCACATTATTTCTTTAAGGATGTTTTCTTTTTGTGTTAAATAGGTATCCACTTTCTCTTCTTTCTTATGTATATGTATATATACATGATAGTGAGGGGGAAATATATATGCTCTCCTTGTATATAGTTTCTTCTCATGTTATACAAAAATGGATTCAATCTACGACTTAGAGTACTTTAACCTTGGAGGCTTGGTATACTATCTATTTTATTCTTAAATGTATGCATTGTTGCTTCATCTACTTTGTACAAAAAAACATATATGCTAAATTTTTTGTATGCTTAATGCATAAAAACTTTCTAAATTTCATAAATAGGTAACACATCTAGACACATGTTAAATCTTATATATGGGTAGTGCAGTCAAGATTGCTAAATCTCATATATAAGTAACATGTTGAGAACAACATGCTAAGTCACATACAGAGTAACATATTTTTAATTTTATAATGCCATGATAATATAAATAAAATTGATCTATGAGAGGAACTTTGTGGCTTGACTAGAGAGTTACCACCCCATTAAACTATTCAACGCCATCTTTTACAATAAAATCTTCTTGTCATTCACAGTAGGGTGGCCATCTTACTAGGAAAGGTAATCAATTTTCTTTCTCTTGTCTCTTTTGCTTTCATGCTAGTAGAGGTAGATCATGAAGCTCTGTTGTTAATTTTTTTCCCTTACATTTCCTATGTGAATATTTATGCTCTTTTAATTTCCTTCCAAATATGATACTAGTGAGTGACAAATTTTTAAATAGGTAAGGTCACTTTCATTGGATGATTTGGGCTTATTTACAACTAACCCCTTGTTGTATCTTAGTCCTTTCTTATCTTTGTTTAATTCTTTTCTCTTCTTATGCATCCTTGTGTATGAATGTAGAGTAAGGAGTATTTATCTTGGGGGTATTTAACCCTTTCACTAAGTGATGGTCTATCTCATTATGATTCATTAAGTTCCTTTTCTGTTCTCTCTTTTCTATTTTACTGTAAGTATGGGTTAACTCAAACTCTACTTAAAGTGGGAGATAAATATACTATGTTAAAATGGAATGATCTCAATTTTATAATGGTTTACCACACATTTAGTGGGAGGTAATCATTTGTTTGCATTATCTTCCCTTACTCTTTTTTTCCTCTCTAAGTGGAACCTAATAGATCCTCTTTAATGCTCCTATTTTCATGACATTAATCTTAGGGTTGGATCCAACCATTTAGGACCTCCCTTTATTTCATACAATATAAAAAAATTTGTTTCCCCCACTATAATGGCTATATCTTGAATTTTCTCCTAATTTTTGTGATCGAAGACCTATTTTTGGACCACAAGGGGATCCCATGGGTTTTGGACCCTAGATAGAAGGGATGTAGTACATCATTTCCCTATTAGGTACATAATGGATCCTTACTATGATAATAAGGGATGTAACCCATTACTACTTGGGCCTTATTTTTGGTCCACTCCTTAGATCCTTAGCTCAAGATCATTTTAAGGTATTAACTATTACGTGGATCTCTATATGAGAAATATGTTAGTAAGTAATACTAATCTATTAAAAAAAAAGCGCATTAACTAGCATAAAAATCATAACATATGAGATAGACAAAGGAAAACCCTCAAATGAGAATATGAACCATGGAATGGCTCTCCCAATGAGGATGGTCACTTGATTTAGGGATGATTCAATTATGTGGATGTGGGATGTATGCTCAAGATACTCAAACTATGCTTCAATGGAGATGGAAAATGGCAAATTGGTGTGGATGTATGTAAAAGCATGGATTTGGCTTCTCAAAAAGGGCATTATAACTTTAGCTTAAAGGTTGTGATGAAATGGCTTGGGATGAGATCCAATTTATAGTCTAAGAGCTTGAGGTTTTGAGGGCTAAGATGCAAGGATGGGGAAAAGCTTATGGAGGGCTCGGATTGCATGAGAGGAGAGCACATGGATTGTGCTTCCTTACAGCCAATCAGGGAGTGACACATGTCACAGGGTGAGTGGCTAGAGGAAAGGGCAAGGATGAGTCAACAAATGAGACTCATGGCCTTAAAGACCCTCACAAATGGCTTGTAAGAGAAATGAATGGGTTTGTAAGAGTCTTTATGGCCTTGTAAGAGCATTCATGGCTGGGTGGTTGGGATATTTTGGAGATTGTTGACTTTTCTTGGCTTAGGAAAGTCTTAAGCTTGCTTAGGGAATGTGACAAGGTTGGGGGGGGGGGGGGGGGGGGTGTTAGAGGTGATTTAGGATTAGATTAAGCTTGTTAGAGATGGGCAAGTGGATGGCATTCAATGAGGGTGGGTGAGTTAGTAGCTAAGCTTGGTTAGTATGGGTGGATGGGATGGATTAGGCTAAAATGGAGGTTTAGAGATAGGCTTAGGGTGAGGATGAAGACCTTCTAGAAGAGTCTAGAATTTCCTAGGATGAGGATAAAAGGTTTTTTAGGAAATAAATAAAATTTTATTTATTTCATGGGTTTGGGTTGAGGAGATATTCATTAAAACATTTTTAATAAACATGAGGTTTAATATTTAACCTTAATTAAATATTTTGAGTTGGGATTAAGGATAGAAAATGATGGGGTTAGCCTTTAATTGAAATTAAAGAAGGATTAGAAGATTTTTGAAGAGGTTAGTGATCTTAAGCAAATTGGCCAAGTTTTGGGCAAAAAATAAATTAAATATTTATTTTGGGATTTTTAGTCAATTTATTAATTAAATAATTAATAAATAAGGAAATAAGATTTAAATAAGATTTAAACATTTTTGGGAGGGATTCCTTAATTAAATATTTTTAATTAAGACAAGGGGATTTAATGGCATAAAAATAAATAAATTAATTATGTAAGTAATTAATTAATAAATGATGATGTCATCAGGGACTTTTCAGAAATAAAAATATTTTATTTTCTAAGGGATTTTAGGTGTCGACATTTTGCCCCTCTTTGATGTAATGTAGCAAGTGGCATGGCATCAAAGATAAGAAAATAAGGTGCACAAGGCTAGAGCAAAAGAGGAGAGAATGGATTGCGAGATGCCTCCTCAAGAAGGTGGTGGGAAGAGAAAGCGAGGCTCGACGGCTTCTTGAAAAAAATCAAGAATATGGGATGAGCAAGGAGACTTAGATTGGCAACAAGAAGGGGTTAAATTAGCTCAAACTCTCACTATAGGAGAATGATAAAGGGAGGTTAGAGGCACAAGAGGAAGCAAGGTTAAGACTTTAGGGGAAATGGAGGATGAAGGAGTAGAGCACTATAAAAAGGAAACCAAGATAAGGGAAAAGGATGAGGGGATTATAAAGCTAATGCAATAGGATTCCAAAGATTCAGATTGGCGGAGCATGGGTTTCAGAGATCCCTAGGACTAGGATTGTGGATCTCAAAAGATGAGGCTTGGTGGATTGATTGGATTGGTGGATCCCTAAGACTAGGATTGTGGATCCCTAAAGCTAAGAGTGATGATTGATTCTGAGAGATATGGTTGCACAAGCTGGGGTAGGAGAGATAGATGTTGGATATGGATGGGGGATAATGGAGATGAAGGAAATCCATTGAAGCTTTCTGAGCAAGGGGATACTTCGATGAGAAGTGCCACCATGTAGTTGAGCACTAGATTTGCTATAGGACTGTTGGTTAATTTCCAAGGTTACCAAGAACATCAAGGCCTTTTCACCAACTATCTAGAGGACTAACGGACTGACTCAAAACAAACACACAAGGATTGCCCTAGCATCACACATGAGACCCAGAAGAAATAGTGTGGAACTGACACTGGGTAACCTACAAGCAGAAATGAAAAACAAACAAAAGACTTGATCAAGACCTTATGCTCAGATTACCCCATTCGCAGTATACCATGATATGGAAGATCATGGCAACCTTGAGGAGGGAACAAAAGGATTGCTTGGAAAAGATATTTCAAGACCCAAACAGGAAGATTCCAAATCAAAAGAAAGAGAAAATCCAAAAGAGAACAGTTTTCCAATGAGATGGGTGGGATGAGGTACTAATGAACCAAGATTAGATATGAGGAAAGCTATATCCTATAAGGATCTATTGGAGAGCAGCTAAGCTGATGGATCTGGATGAGTGATGTGTACGACAAGCTGAACTCAGAAGGATAACACTTTGGTGATAGGAGATCTAGCTAAAGGACGCATGGCAATAGCTAACCAAGGGTTGTGCGATGTGTGCAAGATGTTGATCAAGGATGAACTGACATGAAAGCTAGATAGATGCAACGGTACTAAGCTAAAGAGGATGTACAAGCTGACAGACCAAGATATGTTACAAATGTACAAAGTTTTTCATGTTTTAGTTTTTGTGAGATGGAAATGTTTGTGAAGGGTGGGATATCTATAATAGTTGATAAGCAGATAGGTAGATGGTTTGTGAAAAGCTTAAGTGAAAATGGGATTCTTTGTGTGCATGTGATAGGGTACAAACTAGGATACAAGCTTTGGTATATAATACAAGCTGGAATATGGTACAAGTTTTGGATAGATTTGGATATACAAGCTATGATACAAGGGATGATACAAGATTTACAAGCTGGGGTACAAGATTTACAAGCTAAGATACAAGATTTACAAGCTGTATAGGAGGTATTTACAAGCTTCATTAGATTTTGGATATTTGGTTGAAACACCAAGGGAACAAGCAGGTGTTTTATGGGATGTTGGGCGAATGGATGAGGGATAGGATAGTGATAGATAATGGATTAGTCTTAGTACACAAGGTGCCTGAATTACCAGGTTTTCATCAAGGTACCTATCCAAGGTGATTGAATTGCCAAGTTTTCACCATTGGACACTTATTTCTCTTTACTAATTTTTTTTGTATTTTTCAGAAGCTGGGTATACCAAGGATCTTCAAGCATAGAACTTCTTGAGATGAATGATGTTAGTAGGATCATTCAATGGTTCTCCTTCTGATGTAGATAGCTAATAGGCTCCAGAGCCAAAGGATGCAGTGACAATATAAGGACCAAGTCATGTAGGTTCAAACTTGCCTTTCTTTTCTCGATCGGTTTAGACTTTCATATTTTCTTTGAGGACCATGTCCCCCGATTGAAAGTGTCGTGGAAGCACCTTCTTGTTGAAATTCCTTTTGAGATGAGTTTTATAGACTATGAGATGAACATAGGCTTGTTCTCACTTCTCGTCTAAGAGATCTAGCTGGGTGAGCCGATCTACTCTGTATTCTTCATCTGATATTTTCCCTTGCAAAGATATGCGCAAGGAGGGAAGTTCAACCTCTATGGGTAGTACCGCTTTGACACCATAGACTAGGGAGTATGGAGTTGTTCCTATGGATGTGCAGAAGGACATTCGATAGGCGCATAGGGCTGGATTTATTTGTAGGTGCCAATCACGACTAGAATCATTGACAACTTTCTTTAGGATTTTGAAGATGGTTTTGTTAGTTGCCTCTGCCTAGCCGTTACCTTGTGGGAAATATGGGCTAGAAAAGTGGTGATGGATGCGAAGGGAAGTACACAATTCTTCCATGTTGAGATTTTCAAAGTTACCTTCGTGGTCGGTGAAGATGGTGGATGGGATGCTGAATCGACAAACAATGTGGTACAAGATGAACTTGGAGACCTGAACTCCCATAGCAGAGACTAGGGGGATTGCTTCCAGCCACTTAGTGAAATAGTCTTTAGCTATTTTTATCCATTTATGTCCATCAGATGAGAGAGGTATGATAGTTCCAACTAGATCAAGGCCCCAACATGCAAAGGGCCAAGGTGGTGCAATAGGCTGTAGATCTTGTGCTGGAGCGTGCACAAGATTTGCATGCTGCTGACATGGGAGACACTTTCTGACAAATTCAAAGGAGTCTTCTTCAATTGTAGGCCAATAGTAGCTCACTCTAAGGATTTGTTGTGCTAAGAAAATACCACTCGTGTGGGGACTGCAAAGTTCAAAGTGTACTTCTTTTAATGCCATTGCGACCTCATTTTGGTCCAAACATCTAGAGAGAGTATCGTGATAACCCCGGCGATATAGGGTATTGGCTATGATAACATAGCAGGATGATTTTTGGATGAGGTTCTGGCATTGGGTATGTGTGAGGTGAGGGGATATGATACCATCATTAAGGTAAGCGTGAATCTCATGGTACCAAGGGGATTGGGGACCAACCAAGATACAAACACGATTTGAGTCATCATTTGCATAGGCAGGTGTGAGGAACTGCTCAACTAAAAACTCATACTGTGTAACTACTTGGGGAATTTCCAAGAGTGAGTTGATAGTAGCCATAGCGTCTGCTACTTTTTTCTGCATTCGAGGCACTTGTGTAAACTAAAGCTTTGTAAAATGCTGGGTTAGCTGATCAACTAGCTCTTTGTAGGGTAATAGCTTTTCGTCTTTGGTTTGATATTCACTAAGGACTTGCTTGATGATGAGTTGAGAATCGCCAAAGATTTGTAACTCAGTGATGTTCCATTCTAAATCTATCTTTAATCCTACTATGAGAGCCTCATATTCCGCTATATTGTTGGTGCTAGATAATTGTAGCTTAAAAGCTTTTGGAATGTAATCTGCTTGAGGTGTGACCAACAATATTCCTATCCCTGATCCATGAGATGTATATGAGCCATCAAAATAAAGTTCCCATGGGGGTTGTTCTTCAATTAGATAGATATGTTCATCTGGAAATTCTATGCTCAAAGGATATGTATCTACTAGAGATGCATCAACTAGGTGATCTACTATAGCTTGCCCTTTGATTGCCTTTCTATCCACATACTAGATGTCAAATTCGCTAAGGAGCATAACCCATTTGGCCAAACGGCCTGTAAGTGTTGTTCTAGAGAGCATATACTTGAGAGGGTCGATCTTGGAGACTAGTTGGATGGTATGACTTAGCATGTAGTGGCAAAGCTTTTAAGTTGAGAAGAAAATTGCCAAACAATCTTTTTCCATAGGAGTATAATTGAGTTCATAACCAACTAGGCTTCTACTGATATAGTAGATGGCTCTTTCTCTGCCATAGTCATCGAGCTATGCTAGAAGTGCCCCTAGAGCAGTAGGTGTTGTTGATATGTACAAGATAAAGGGATGATCAGGAATTAGTGGAACCAAGATAGGGGGATTGGTAAGATACTGCTTGAGCTGACCAAAGTTGTGTTGACATAAAGGATCCCACTTGAAGTTTTCATCATTTTTAGTAAATGTGTAAATGGTGTACACTTATTTTCAAGCTAGGAGATGAAGCACCGGATGGATTGAAGCTTTCCTTGAAGAGTGCAAAGTTGTCATAGTGTTTGGGGAAGAGGCATGTCTAAGATAACCTTGACCTTCTTGGGGTCGATCTCTATACCTTATTTAGAAACTATAAAGCCTAGAAGCTTGCCAGATCTGACCCCAAAGACACACTTCTTAGGATTCAACATGAGATGATATTTGGCTAACCTATCAAATATTTTCTCTAGGTCAGCAAGGTGATCCATGAAGGTGTGAGATTTAACCAAGATATCATCCACATAATCCTGCAAAATGCTATGGATGAGATCATGAAAAATGGCTATCATAGCTCTTTGATAGGTAGCCCTAGCATTCTTTAGGCCAAAAGGCATCATGTTGTAACAAAAGGTTCCCCAAGGGGTATTGAATGTTGTCTTATGCTGATCCTCTTCTGCAATCTTGATTTGATTATACCCAAAAAATCCATCCATGAGGGACAAAATTTCATGTCCAGCTGTAAGATCTACAATCATATCTATGATGGGCAAGGGAAAAACATCCTTTGGACAAGCTTTGTTAAGATCTCTGAAATTAGTGCAGATTCTGATGTCACCAGAAGGCTTAGTGATGGGGACCATGTTGGAGATCCACTATGAGTAGTTGATAGGTCAGATAACCTTAGCAGCTAACATTCTTTCTAATTTAGCATTAACCAGTAATGCCACCTTTGGGTACATTTTTCTAAGCTTTTGTTTGATGGGCTTGATCTTTGGATCGACTTCAAGATGATGAACTACAAGCTTTGGATCAAGCCCTTGCATGTCTTGATATGACCATGCAAATTGGCCAATGTTCTCTCTTAAGACCTCAAAGAGGAGGTCAGTGTGGTCTTATCATAGGGATGTAGCAATCTGAACAAGTCTGGAGATCTCTGAAGAACTGATGTTGACTTCTCTAGTATCCTCGATTAGAATAAAAGACATCTCTGGTTGATTATTTTAAGGAGGAAATGCTAAATCCTCATATTCTACTTGTGACTCTAGATTTTCTTGCTGAGGGGTTCTCTTCACTGCCTTAGCTACTCTCGAATTCACCTTAGTTCCAGTTTTGGGTGTATCAGAACTAGGTTGGGGATTTTCTCCAAAATACCCCTTGGGATCTAGCTTGTAGATATAGTTAGAATATGGCTTTGTTTTCTTGTGAGGAGTTTAAACTCCCATGAATCTTAGAAGCACTTACTATGATGTGAACTCATCAATGTGTATGACACTTGGTTGGTCCCAATCTATGAGTTGCAGATGGGCGAGTGGTAGGTCAATGAGGTGGATGGATAGTTCTTGGAGAATAGAGTCTCTAAGGGAGATTTGGTCTGGGATATCATCGTAGGCTCTCTTTTCAACTTCCTTAGGAATGTCTTCAATTTTGACAAGGTCACAATGAATGTTTGGAAAAGCGTGACCATTCTCATTGGTGCCCTTAGTTGTGGGTATGCCAAAGCCAAGACCTGACTTCGTTTCCCACTTGTGTGCTTCAATGGGGCACTGCATGCCTCTTTCTTCTGGTCCTAGATCACCACCTTGATAGTTCCATTTTTTAGTGATGAGCTTATGTTCTTGGGGATACTTTTGGCTGAAGTGATTAACGTGTGCTTGATTTCTTGGAGGTGCATCCTTATGTAACCAATTGTTCATATCTGGAGTGAGCTCCTCATGAAGAGGGATTTTCGAGGATACAAAGGTTGTTGGGCCAAACTGTTTGTATCAAGGAGGTGGAATATCCTTAGCTTTATGATATGTTGATTGTCCATGGGCATGTGAATCAAGTGGGAGTGCCCTGATAGAAAATGCATCTGACAAACTATACTCTCCATAATCTTTGTTATTGATCTTCATGGTAGATAGGGTGGAGGCGAGGATAGTTTTTGGGTCATTACAAGTGTGGGATGAGTAGCTGATGGCTGTACTGATATCAATTCTAGGGCAATGGTTTGTATATGAAGCTTCAACCTCATTGCAGTAAGAAAATGGTTCTGGATCGGCATGGATGGTTACCTTAGTACCCTGATGCAGAAATTTGATGCACTAACGGCAAGTGGATGGAATGGCTTTCATGGCATGAATCCATGGGTGACCGAGGAGGATGTTGAAGGGTAGGTTTAGATCAATAACATGGAAAAGTGTTTCTTGGATGACTGGCCCAACCTTGATTGGCAGAAAAATAGTTCTTTCTGTGCTTGTTTCCAAGTTGTCATAAGCTTTGATGGTGATAACCTCACTAATGATATCTGCCTCAATATACCCAACTTTTTTAATGAATTTTAGGGTACAAATATTCAAGGCTGATCCATTATCTATCATTACTCTTTTTATAGAAAAATTGGATACCATGATGGCTATGGGAAGCAGAAGGGTGTGATCTAGCTCAACTATGGGTATGTCAGTGGGTTTGAATGATAGGGCACATGAGGAGGATAGGTGTCCAACAAGATTATGAAAATTAGTAGCGTTGATATCTGAAGGGACATGGGATTCTATGAGAACACTATCAAGGATGCTTTTGTACATAGGACTGGTGCGAAGAAGGTCTAAAATGGAGATTTGGGTTGGCATGTTCCCAAGGTGTTCCAAGATATTGTACTAGCTTTTCAATGGAGCTGATGATGCTGGTGAAACACATGGGCCTACGATGTTGAATCGCGCTCTTCGAGTGGTGACTGCACACTCATTGTTTGGTCCTTGGATATTGATAACATTGATAGAAGGCTCTTTTGCAGATATACAACCTATGAGGCTACCATAGTCTATAAAGGATAAAGTGTGGTCATTGTTCTTCTCATGCTATTGGTTTGGCTGGCAGTTGCTGGTGTTGTTGTTGTGGTTTCTTTGGATAGGTGCTTTTCCAGGATTTTGGTTGTTGTGGGGACGAAAAGAATTTTGATAGATCTGTAAGCCTACATTTGGAGAGGTTTGGGCACCAATGGTGATTTCTTTCGAATCAATGAGGTCCTGCACATAATCTTTCAGTTTCATGCATCTGAGGGTGGTGTGACCTTTTACCCTATGAAATTTGCAGTACTCATTGTCTTTGTACCATGAAGCTTTGGATTAGCTTGGGTCAATTTGCTAGGTAGGAGGAAAGTTGATGAGGTTTTCCTTAGTCAATTTCTCAAAAATGACATCCAATGGCTCACCAAGGGGTGTATAATTTCTAGGTGCAGGTTGGAATCTGGGCTTTTTCCCTGCAGCTACATTGATGGCATTAGCTTGATTGCTAGATCCTTGGAAGTTGGGTCTTGGATTGTGGTTTTGATAGCTTTGGTTATTCTATTGTTGGTATTTGATAGCTTGTTGATTGTTTGGTTGATATCATGGGTTGGACTAATTTTGAGAAGGACCGACAATATTCACATGTCTCATATCGGTAACCCCATCTATTGCAACGTGCTTGTTTTGTTCCAATACCTAGACTTGTCATTGGAATAAGATTGATTTTGGTTGGGTTCCTTGTAAATCTTAACCACACCATATTTAATGAGTCCTTTCTCAAGGATCATTCCTTTCTCTTTGATATCTTTTTAGGTCTTCAAACAGTTCATGGTCATGTGGTGAGCCAAGCTAGGATGGGCATTATCAATAAACATTTTCACCAAATGGTGCTCTGGCAAGGTGCAAGATATGCGGGTGGTAAGGGTTTTCCATCTTTGTAGATATTCAAGAAAGCTTTCTCCACCTTTTTGCTTATTGTGGACAAGATCAACTATTGATAGCTCTATTTCAAGATGGGCATATTGGGCTACAAATGCCTCAGACAATTCAACAAAAATTTTAATTTTGCCATATGGTATTCTATAAAACCATTCAAGAGCTGGTTCAGCCAAGCTTTTGGGAAAGAGACGCAAGAGGAAAACATCATTGTATGCCACTTCTTGGCAGTGCATGTAAAGTTCTTTGATATGTTTGACAAGGTCTCCTTTTCCTTTGAATTTGTCAAACTTGGGTATCTCAAAGTGTTTGGAAAATGCTGTCATGGTAATGGCTCTAACAAATGGGTAAGGACACACATTCTCAAACTTGAAAGTTTTTGGATCATTTCCCTCTTGGATGTTCTTTAAAGCTGTCTTCATGGCTTCCCATTCTGAATTAATGGGTGATGGCTAGGGTGCCCCCAATGTAGGAGTGTGTTGAGGTAGGTATGTGCTAGATGGGGCAATGGAATATGGATGGCTTTGAGGTATGGGCTAGTAGGGATTGTACATGGCTTGGGAAACAGAATGGTGGATGATGGGTTGTTGAGGTGGAGGTGGCACACATTGTTGCATGTGTTGTGAGGCTTACTGTTGATATTGGATTTGAGGTTTTGATTGAGGAACATAAGTTGGCTATGGGATAAATGGATTCCTTTATGGAGGTAAGGTATATGATGGTTGTGAAGCTTGGGGAAAGGATTGGGGAGCTTGTGGAACATGACTTTGGATTTGAGAAGTTTGACCAATATATGTGGGTTGTGCCCCCATTTGGGAAGGTATCTACATGGAAAAAGGGGCCAAGTAATTGGTGGTTGGTGGTGGTGGATTTCCTCCTAGAAGTGGCATAGAAAAATAGTTAGTAATAGGAGGTAATGGATTAGTTGGTGGTGGAGGTGGTGGGAATTTAAAGCTTGGAAATGGAATTGATGGGGTTTGATAGCTTGGTGGCTAGATTTGAAAGCTTGGCAGAGTGGTGGAAAGAGCTTGGGTCACTTGAGAGCTTGGAAGAACATTGGTAGTAGCTTGTGGGGTTTGATAGCTTTGTGGAGTGAGGGTAGTAGCTTGTGGATTTGTGGCTGATGGCACTGAGCTCCAAGGACCTAGTGAAAATGATGGAATTATGCTCTGAGCTCAGGTAAACAAGTTGGGGGAGATGAAAGGTTGATTACTTGGCCCCATGGGTGGCATCTCAATTGTATATTACTGAGGTTGGCCAAAGATGCTAGTACTGATTTGGGAGATGGGTGGATTTGGAAGGCTGGCTTGGAGAGTAGCAGCAACAATAGTGAAGGGAGTTAATGGTGAGGTGTTTTGGGCAAAGGGGGTTTGGGATGGAGTGGTATGGACCAAGGATGGAGTGGTGGTCACTAGATTGTCTTGCGGAAGAGAAATTTCAACTTGAGTGGAGGCTGGTATGTTTGGGTCTGTTGGATCATATGGACTAGCTTGAGGCTCTTCTTTTGGCTCATATTGACGATAATTTGAATCATAAGAGCCTATCGGGAGTGGTATTTGTCCAAACAATGGGTGAGATGGATCTAATAATGGAGGAGGTCTTCCAAAGTCAAAGGCTCCTGTATTGTCCCTTCAAAAGCTAGCCATGATTGTTTCTTTGTTCTTGTCTATAATGGCATTCACCAATACTGCATTTCCTAGTTGGTTCATGAAAGCTTCAATGTCAGTAGGTGATGGTATAGTGTTCTTTGGGCTGAAGGATGGTTAAATTCTCAAGGGGAGTGAAGTTGTTTGATCCAAATGATAGGGCCCCATTGTTTCCTTCTTCTTGGCTAAGCAAGTGACAGGTGGCATGAAAATGCAGAATGTTTCCTAGGGATGAGATGCAACAATGTTGATGGATGCAAAAGGGGAAGGATTTTCTATGCAAATTATTTCCTAGGTTGAGGCAAAGCTATATGACAAAACATGAGGATTGGTTTGGGGATTATAACTTTAAATATATGTTGCCAAAGCATGAAAGGTCTAGTTTCCTATGTGCAAGCTTGGTGGTGATTGTGTCAACTTAAGGATAGACCGATGATCCTTTAGGAAGAACACGAGATTGACCACTTGTAGATCCCAACCTTTAGCTCAACGTGATGAGGGATAACACGTGACAAAGCTAGATTACCCTAGACAAAGCTCTGTCAAAGGGATAACCTTGGTGAGATTGGTGGATTTGGAAGATGTTAGGAATAGAAAACTTTTGGCAAGGTGACAACAATTTTGAAGGCTTGGATGTGAAGTTTTTGGATTGCTGGCTAGATGGTTTGGTTCTAAATGAGATGGATGAGCTAAAATGCTCAAGAGGAGGACTAAAGATGGCTGGCTTACCTACAAGGATGACTCTAAAGTGGAGCTTATGCAAGAAGATGTGGAGAAACAAGGGGGTCTAATCATACAAATTAGGCCTAGTTGGTAATGCATAAGCAAGGTTAACTCTGGATGTTGGTTAAGTTGGATGGTGCAATCTAATTAGGCATCTTGAAGGGCTTCGTTGGCAGCTTTGTCCTCTTCTTTGTGGAGTTTGGCAATTTGAAGGCTTGGTGTTATTTCCTTTCTATTGGCTGCAATTTCTTGGTATGCCTGAGATGGCTTGAGTTTGGCTTTGTGAAACTTCTATTTGGGTTGGGTTGTTCTGATATAAATTCCTGAATCTGCTTTGCTTTAAGAGATCTCGATTGTTTTGCTTCAACTCATTCAACTTCTGGAACAGGTAGTGACAACACTAAGTATGCCCTAAGTTAGGATTGACCAAGTTTGGCAAACATTCATTCAACAAGTAAAAAATTAAGCAATAGATAGGAACAACTAGATAGAAGTTTTTGATTCTCAGAATGTGATACTTGTGCCAAGGAGTGTGTATGTTTTACAAATGTTTTGATTAGTCACTTCAAACACATTAACACCCTAGATGGTTGTCTGCAAGGCTAACAGTTGGTTTAGCTAGGGAGTCCTCAATATACCCAAGGTACGTGAGGCCCAAATCCGTAGATGAAACCAAAAAGATGTCACATAGCCAAGAGAAGTGGTAATCCACTTCTCCTCTTTCACTTCTCAATGGTATAAAGTTCCTTTAGGCTTACCTTGAGTGAAAAAATCTTGATTCCAAGAGAGGTGTCTTTGGATTCACCTTCCGATTTTTATACTCTGTCAGAATGCTAGAGTTGAGGTCATCCAAGGGGTGATGAAATCCTCAAGTAGGCCTCCTAAAAAGAGAAACAAGGTTTTGGATCCTAATCTTATGCACCCAAGATGGCCTTGAAAGACGGCAAGGGGAGAGAAGACTTGGATGACCTTGGGCTAAAAAACATGTTTGTTCTTTTACCAACTAACTCTTATGTGTGTTGATCTAGACTTTGCAAGCACTCATGTTTAGGATGAAAATGTTCAATTTCAACTTGAAGCATTAACAAAAGTAAAATTCGATCGAAGAATGCATACACCAAGAAGATATAGGGTCAACAAAAGTAAACTCGCACACCTGAAGGCCCTCCATGTCAAGTATCGATTGATTTTTCTTTAAGGCATTCAAGATTGAGTGTGAGTTTTTTTTAAGCCCAAAACAAAGGTGTGTGAAATTTGATTTCAAGCACGCGCCTGAAGGCCCTCCACGTCAAGAGTTGTTCAATTTTTATGCCCAAATGAAGTGTTAGCGAGACTAATGCACATTCAAGGAATTTTCTAACTTAGAAAAACTAATAAAAACTCAAGTAAGTGAAGTTTGATTTTTGTGGAGCACTTAATACCCTCTTAGGTGGACCCATTCCCATATATGACGCTAAGATTGCAACCAATGGTTAAAATGATGAGTGATTAAAGAGAGTGAGTCCAACTACAAACTCACTCAAAGCGTCTTTATTTGATTTTTATAATTTAGGAAGTTTCTATAATGTAGATTCTTTTTATGTCCCAAAAGATGAAGTGTGATGATATTGCAATGGTTAATTGATTTTTTGCATTCAAGATTGTGTTTGTTTGTTTTAAGCATGCATTCCAAGAAAAATTGTTTTTAATCCATGGCATTCAAGATTGATTTAGGTGACATACATTCAAAGACAAGTGTTTAAACATTCAAGTTTATTTTAGCAACATGCGTTCAAAGATAAGTGTTTAAATATTCAAATTCATTTTTCAAGAGCATTAAACCATGTAAGGAGAACCTACAAGAAACATGGTTAGTGGTTTCATAGATGCTCCAACCTGCAAAGCTACAAAAGCCAATTTGATTAGTCACCCAAAAAATCTCAAAATTTGAAGCTTAACTATGGGGAAAATAAAATCAACTTTTTTTGTTCTTTTTCCTAGGCATAAAAATGCTTAGAAAAATCTCTACTCTATGAAACCACCAAAAGTTAAAATTTGAATAGAGATGCTAAAACAAAAATGATGATGGTGTTGATAGGAAAAAAAAATAGGAGGAGATGACAGTTCACCAGGCAAAGATGCCAAACTGTGGAGACGCTGATCTACAGAGATGTCAATCAGCAGAGATGACAGAGAAAGAGGTGAAGACAATAGTTCAGTTTGGCAGTGTAGACAATCGAAAAATAGGCAGAGATGCTGAACTGTATAGATGATGGTTTAGGTTGGCAGTGTAGACAAACAGAAAATAGGTGGAGATGTTGAACTGTGGAGATGACAGTTTATGTTAGTGGCGCAAAAAAATGGAAAGCAGGCAAAGATGCCAAAATTCGAAGATGATGATTGAGTTTGCAGAGACAATAGTTTGGTGGTGGCATAGCCAACAGTAGACTAGGCAAAGATGCCAAACTTTGGAGATGACAGTTAAGGTTGCGGAGATGACAGTTTACTAGGCATAGACGCCAATCTATGGAGATGACACTGAACATGAACAAAACTTAAATGTGTGGATTTTTTCAAAAAAATTTGATTTTTTTAAAATTATTTTCAGGTTTTAGAGGGTATGTCTTCTTCCCAAGTGCACCCTTCAATCTGCAAAAATAAGAAAAACACCCTACAACCCACTCAAAAAATAACAAGCATTAGAGGGTTAGTTTATAAAAGCAACATGTAGATTGAAATAGATGAATAAATGACCCATAGTGGGGTCCCACCAGGCGTGCCAAAATGTATATAAGAAATATGTTAGTAATTAATACTAATCTATTCAAAAACAAAAGCATTAACTAGCATAAAAATCATAACATATGAGATCGACAAAGTGAAAACCCTCAAATGAGAATATGAGCCATGGAATGGCTCTCCCAATGAGGATGGTCACTTGATTTAGGGATGAGTCTATTATGTGGATGTGGGATGTATGCTCAAGATACTCAAACTATGCTTCAATGGAGATGGAAAATGGCAAGTTGGTGTGGATGTATGTAAAAGGATGGATTTGGCTTCTCAACAAGGGCATTATAACTTTAGCTTAAAGGTTGTGATGAAATGGCTTGGGAGGAGATCCAATTTATAGGCTAAGGGCTTGAGAGTTTGAGGGCTAAGATGCAAGGATGGGGAAAAGCTTATGGAGGGCTTAGATTGCATGAGAGGAGAGCACATGGATTGTGCTTTCTTACAGCCAATCACAGAGTGACACATGTCACAGGGTGAGTGGGTAGAGGAAAGGGCAAGGATGAGTCAACAAAGAAGGCTCAAGGCCTTAAAGACCCTCATAAATGGCTTGTAAGAGCAATGAATAGGTTTGGAAGAGTCTTTATGGCCTTGTAAGAGCATTCATGGCTGGGTGGTTGGGATATTTTGGAGATTGTTGACTTTGCTTGGCTTAAGAAAGTCTTAATCTTGCTTAGGGAATGTGACAAGGTTAGGGGGGGATTAGAGGTGATTTAGGATTAGATTAAGCTTGTTAGAGATGGGCAAGTGGATGGCATTCAATGAGGGTGGGTGAGTTAGTAGCTAAGCTTGGTTAGTATGGGTGGATGGGGTGGATTAGGCTAAAATGGAGGTTTAGAGATAGGCTTAGGGTGAGGATGAAGACCTTCTAGAAGAGTCTAGAATTTTCGAAGATGAGGATAAAAGGTTTTTTAGGAAATAAATAAAGTTTTATTTATTTCATGGTTTTGGGTTGAGGAGATATTTATTAAAACATTTTTAATATACATGAGGATTAATATTTAACCTTAATTAAATATTTTGAGTTGGGATTAAGGGTAGAAAATGATGGGATTAGCCTTTAATAGAAATTAAAGAAGGATTAGAAAATTTTGGAAGAGGTTAGTGATCTTAAGGAAATTGGCCAAGTTTTGGGAAAAAAATAAATTAAATATTTATTTTGGGATTTTTGGTCAATTTATTAATTAAATAATTAATAAATAAGGAAATAATGTTTAAATAAGTTTTAAACATTTTTGAGAGGGATTCCTTAATTAAATATTTTTAATTAATACAAGGGTATTTAATGGCATAAAATAAATAAATTAATTAATAAATGATGATGTCATCAGGGACTTTTCAAAAAATAAAAACACTTTATTTTCTAAGGGATTTTAGGTGCCTACATGGTCAGCCTATAAAAGAAAGCTACTATGAGATCTTTATAAATCTTTCCATTTCATTCAATTTGAATCCACAAAACTACCACATTCACAAGATCAAGAATGGTCCTAGAAACTCAATTTTGCAATCATTCTACAAGCATTCAAGGTATTAAAGAAATTCCCTCCATTAAATATTAAGGGTTCAAGAATTCAAAAAATTGAACGAGTTTATGCAAGATCTAGAATTTTCAGCATTAAAGATCTCCCTTTGTATATTTGGATTCTTTTTCTACATCTTCTTCATGCATTTGCATCTGTCTACATTCATTCCTATATCGTCAAAAAATGGAAGCACTTCCATTTATGACTAGTTTAGCCCTCCAAGTAGGTGGTCTAGGGTCATTTTTTAAGTGCTTTAAGTGGGTATTTAAATAGATCTAGGTTTTTTCCCATTACTTACCTTCTCTCTTGCCTATTTCCATCCCTTTCCTCGCAACCTTTTCTGAAGATCTGACATCTTTGACCTTCTAGGTCAAGGTCAAACATGAAGGATGACCTTGACCCTAACCTAGGTTAGAGTTGACCTCGACCTTGGCCCTAGGTCCAAATTTTAGGATCTAGAGGTTTTGGGATATCGATCTTTGAAAAGTTTTATTTCCCACTTCTAGGTCAGTTGTTTTTCATTTTGGAATAGTAAACTCTTAAATTTTATTTAATTTCGGTCCATTTTTATGGGTTAAGGATTAACTAGAATTGAATTCTCTTATGTTAGCCTCTGTAGAAATTTGTGTCCTAGATTAGTATAAAAGAAAGCCTTTCTCTCTTATTTTCACATCTATTTTTTTCCATGATTAAGCATCCAACTTCCATTGAATTCAAGCATAAGTACAATAAAGTGATCAAAAGGGAAAGGAAAAGGAAAGAATTCAAGAATTTATTCCTCTTCAAGAATTCAATTATCTAGGCATTCATCAAGGAGATCCATTAACAACTATTGAAGGATTCAATCTCTTTAGAGCCCTCTTATTGATGATTCTAACATCCACATCTATTCTAGATTCTTTCTATTCGAAGACCATTCAAGCTCAATGTTGAAGATCTAATGCAATATATTTGAGACATCCTAAATTCAATTCTACATTTATTTTGAGCATCCATACTTGTGGATTCAAGGATTCGAAACCTCCACAAGGATTTCAATAGAAGGTGAATAGTTCCATTTACTTTACTTATCTATATTGTAATTTCAAGTCCATTTTTGAAGGGTAATTCTAAACTAAGGTTTGACCAAGGAAAATCCCTCATCCAAAAAAAAAAACCCCTTTTTTTCTTGAAGGATCAAGTGTGGGACAACAAATATCAATGTAGATCTGAGTACCCTTTTTAGTGAACTTTGGGGATTTGTGAACAAAATTTTCATCAGAATAGTGCAGCTCAAGGTCAAATTTTTTGGGCAAGATTGTACCTTGTGGTAAGAACTTACCAAAACTTAGGGTCAAGTTCAACCTTCCTTAAAAAGGAAAAAACATTTCTATGTTTCCTCTATTTCTATATTTCTAGTCCAAATGCAGTTATAGAATTTCTCGAAACCATACACAGACATTAGAAAACAACATTTTCCATATTTTCTCTACTTTAAGGTTGGTATTCTTTTCTCAATTCAATCAAAATTTTAATAAATACTTTCTATAATAAAGTATAAGGTTTTATTCTTTATTCATATTCTCCATAGATTAATTATTTTGTGCATTAACCTTTTTGGTTGATCAATTTTCATCTCTCATTTGGGAATTTGGATCTAGAGGTAGATCTTATATCTCTTTCATCCCTTTCTACTTAATATGAACACTCAATTTTCATCTACATTTTGGTATTCCTACAATAGACAACTCTTTCTTTTATGATGTTAGATCTTGCATGTATTTGATTTCTTTTATGTCTTTGCATCTCATATAATGTAAAAATACAAAAATATTCATTTCTTTATGCTTTGAATTTTCTTAGTTTAGTTCATTTTGATTGCATTGGTATATGAGCTTTAATACCACTAGTTCTACTTATAATAATCTCATTAGAAGAAGTCATAGACTTATGGGTGCCTTTGATCCTAGGTCTTCCTCTCCTTTCCTTAGGATCTTGGATGAAAATTTGATTATTCATGCTTCCAACCCCATTATGGAGAGAAACTCTTTTCACTCATCTCATGATGAGGATGATTTTTTAAGAGTTCCTTTTGAAAAAGTTCTAAAACTTTTAACTAGACTTGATAAAATGAGTGATTGGCTTATTCAAGAAAACCATAAGCAAGATTATATTCAAGCTATAAAGGCTCTTAAGGAAGTCATTCATGATAGTGATCAAGGTGTTAATACCCTATTTGGTGTCACCCACCTTGTGCATTCAAATGGGAAATATTTAGCTCGAGAAGCTCAAGATTTATGATTTATTCCTCTAGTTACTAGTGTTGAATATTTTTCAATTTCTTTTACCTATTCTTCCTACTTGTACCCCTCCTTTTGTGACATCAATAGTTCCCTCTCTTTCTATGAGGAGTCCTCCTACATCCCTCCCTACATCACATCCTTCTTAACATAATCTTTCTTTTAACTTATTGCAATCCTCTTCCACCTATGGTTCCAAGTGTTACTCTAGTTGTGTCTTCCATTCTTGTCATTTCTTACACTTTATCTATTGTTTCTAATGTTGTTGTACCTATTACTTCTTCTAATGATTCAATAATTATTAGTTCGACTCAAACTATGTCATCTTAACAACAATACCTTACTTCCTTAACACAAAACAAGTTTATCACTCTTACATGTGATATAAGAATTCCTCTATCCTTAGACATTATTCATACTTGTATTCCTTAGCAAGTTGAAATACCTCATCTTGAGAATTACAATAAAAAAGGAGACTTTGTTACTCATGTTAAAATATTTCAACTCCTTTGTAGTGACTACACTCATGACCATCAGATTTTAGCCAAGTTTTTTTCTCAAACTTTTTGTGATAAGGGTTTGCAATGCTTTTGTTCCTTACCTCCTTATTCTATTGACTCTTTTCAAAAACTTGCTAATGTTTGTATTCAACAATTTAAAAATAACATTGGTCCACAAGTGTCTTTAAATGATTTAATGCATTGTAAACAAAACACTAAGTAAAATTTGACTAAATTCATTGGTAGAGTTAACCATTTACATGCTCAAATTTCTTATCTAATTCTTGATATTGATATTCAACATATGTTTATTTCAAATTTTCAAAAGGATATTAGAGATAAAATTCTTCTTACTAAATTTACCTCTTTCCAACAACTTTGTGCAATGCTTCATTATTATCAATTACAAGAAAGTAGATTTGAGAGAAAGACTCCAATGGATCCTATTTTAGTTGATAAGAGTGATGTTGTTCCTAATCCATATAAGATTTTTGTCAATACCATCATCAAAATGGACATGTACTAAGAAGTGTTATTCTTGGAAACATAAGTTTCAAGAATTGGTTGACTCTAATGCCTTATCCATTGATAATTTTCATGGTAGTGAGAACAAGTATGCTTCTCCTCCTATTCAAAACCTTGAAATCTATACAAACCCTTTACCTACACATGATACTAATTTCATTGCTCAGTCATCTTCTATGGATATTATTTATTATTCAAAGATGGACAATATTAATCATATTTTTAACCATGTGGAGCATGTTGATTTATCACAATCCATATCTCCACCTCAACCTCAAACTTACCGTCAACTTAAACCCCAAGTCACACAACCTCAACTTAAACTAAAAACTCAACCCAAAACCTAAAAATAATATAAGAATAAAGGACATTAGGAACTCTTGATTACCTTTGATGATTCTAAGATTATTAAAGCTCTTGATGGTCCCCTTTACATTTATGCTAAGATTTCTAAGATACTTACAAATGGTTGTCTAGTTGATACTACATCCTTAGTCAATTTTATTACTAAATAAAATCTTCTTATGAAAGACTTACAATGTGATACTTATGATACATCTGATGTGTAGATTCAAACTAATAATGGTTTTCTTTATCGATAATTTCATTCTATTGATTTGTTGATTGAACTTTGTGGTAAAATTGTGAACAATGCATTTTTTTTTTTTGTTCCTACTTCTAATCAATTTAAAGTTAACCTTGGTTTGCCTTGGTTGAGATTGATGGATATTGTTGCTTCTCCTATTCATAGGTATCTTAAATTTTTTCATGATAAAGAAGTGAAGATGATTAACCATAGTCTATATCAACCTTTTAGGCCTAGGGATTGTGCTACACTTGACTTCTTTTGGACTTCAATACCTAATTCATGTCCTTCTCGACCCAATAATCTTTTTTTCTCATATCAAGCCTATAAGCATCATAATATTCTGAAGTTAAGCATGTCTCTAATGGATCTTAATAATTTTCCTTTACATACACCTTCCACACCTCCTTTATCTATCAATTTTGGTTATGTTAATCAAGCTCCTAGTGTTATTTTTCATTCGCTTGAGAATCCTATTAATCTTTCTAGAGAATCTATGAAGGATTTGATAAATTTTCCTCCTAGTTTTTGACATATTTCAAATAGGACAAAACATAATCAATCTTCTAATGAACATCATAAGAAGCATCATGATCAAGCTAAGGCTCATACTTCTATTATTCAAAGTTAATTACCTTCTTTTGATCAACCTATGAATGATGTGTTAGAAGAAGTTAATGCTAACAATGAGGTTCAAATGCAAGATTATGATGATTCTATTCATATCTTAGATCCTATTTTGATTAATCCAGATGAAGAAGATACTCTTGATGATGTTGATGATGTTGTTGATTAGTATCAAACTATTGGTATTGACATTTATTTACCTAAAATTCTTTCATCACAATTAACAATTACACCTAGTATCGAACGTGATGATTCTCAAGAGGATCCTTGCTTGGAACTAGATATCATCCCCACTATGTTGGATATAGTCCCTCTTATGAGTTATCAACCTTACCTAAATGATATAGAATGTGATGGGGAGAGTAGGTAGTTTGCTTCATTGGCTAGTCCTTCATGGCAGCCTTTGTGCATTTTTATTTCGTACTATTCTTCTACCATAATGTGTTTGCTAAATGTTTGTTAGATTCTTTTATACGACCCTTCTTTCTCTATTGGTGAAAAGTGGTAAAGGAATCAAACTTGTTGTGATACTCCTCTATATGTAAAGATTTCTCTTCTATATATTGTTTCATGTTATATTGTACTATAATTTTATTCATAAAAGTTTCCTTGTGTAATTTACTTGGATCTGCAACTTGGTAGCACTAATTCTTTTTAGTCTGCATGTCATCATCCAAAAAGATTCTTCTTTGTAACTCTTATTTGTTCTTTCCTCCAATGTGATTATAGTTCTACTTTCTTTGGGGAGAATTTCACTTTATTTGCAATAATATCATATATATTATCTTATGATCATATTGACCCCATGGAAGGTAGGTCCCTTTTGTGTTCTTTGTATGTTTATGTGGTATTTTTGTCGATTTGTTGTTGTTTGGCGAAATCTCATAGTGGAAATCTAATCAGTGGAGTTGTTTATGTTTCCATACAACCCATTAGTCCTAGTAAATTTCTAGCAACACCTTTATCGTGGGGGAATATGCTATGCTCACTCATTGTACACGTGCACTTTCAATATAAATATATTTTTCAAGGTACTTCACTACCTTTATGGATTAGCAACTAATCCTTAAAGCATGGATTTTTATTTTTATAGGATCTCTTGATCCCTCCAGCTACAAAATTATTTGATCCCTTAAGGTCAAAGGTGTCCTTAAGGATGGATCTCTTTTTCTTTTGGTTTTACCTTTATGGAATAAAATATTACTAATGGTAAATCTTTGATGGGTTGACTAGTGAGTAGCCACATTTACTAGGTGCTTCAATTCCATGTTTCCAAGTTGCATTATTTCCTTGTGTGGTTAACAATGGGACATAAGTTATCATTGAGCAAGATAATCATTTTCTCTCTCTCTCTCTCTCTCTCTCTCTCTCTCTCTCTCTCTCTCTCTCTCTCTCTCTCTCTCTCTCTCTCTCTCTCTCTCTCTCTCTCTCTCTCTCTCTCTCTCTCTCCCTCCCTCCTCTAGAGATGTCTATCTTATTTTGATTTTGGAGTTGATAAAGACTTGAGCCCTTGGTGACTTTAGAATTTATTTGACCTCTACTTCTCTCTCCCTTATTTCTAGCACTTTTTTGGCAGTCTTTCCAGAAGATCTAAGATATTTGATCTTCTAGGTCAAGGACAAACTTCTAGGTCAAGGTCAACCTCAACTTTGACCTATGTCAAGGATGCCCTCAACACTGACCTAGGTCAAAGTTAACCTAGACCCTAGCCCTAAGTCCAAAGTTTAGGATCCAAAGGTTTTGTGATATCGAGCTTTATAAAGTTTTATTTCTCACTTCTCAATGGCTTGTTTTGGATTTCAAAATGGTAAAACTCTTAAATTGTATTTAATTTAGGTTCATTTATAGGGGCTAAGGCTTAAGTGGAATTTAATTATTCTATTTTGGCCTCTCTAGAAGTTTGTGTCCTAGATTAGTATAAAAGGAATCCTTTCTCTCTCATTTTAACATCCATTTTTTCCATGATTAGGCATTTATTTTCCATTGAATTTAAATCAAGGTAAAAAATTTGAAGTAAGATTGTATCACAGGGTAAGATCTTACTGTGACTTTAAATCAAGGTTGACCTTCCCTAGAAAGGAAAAAGGTTTCTAGGTTTTCTCTACTTCTACATCTCTAGTCCATATCCAGTTGCAGAATTTCTTGAAACTGTACATAGACATCAGGAAAAAATATTTTCTAGATTTGCTCTACTTTAAGGTTGGTATTTGATTTCAATTTAATCAATATTTTGATACATACTTTCTATAACAAAATATAAGGTTTTCTTCTTTATTCATATTTTCCATAGATTGATTCTTTTGTGCATTATCCTTTTTGTTTGATCATTTTGGATAACTCCTTTGGAAATTTGGATTTAGAGGAAAATTTTATATCCATTTTATCACTTTCTACTTGAGATGAACACTCATTGTTCATCTACAAATTATTAAGGAAAGTTTCAAGGACATTCAGTCATAAAGGTTTTTTTGTTGTTTGATTTCCTTTCCAAGGGTTTTGAAGTTGAGTCAAGGTTATTACTTCTACACACTTGACTACATTCTATATTTAAGAGTATATTCATATATTTATATTATTCATGTTAGATCTACTCTACTTGCTAGTATTCTCTACTTTCTATTTCAATTCAAGGTTAATTCCTAAACTAGGATTTGACTTAGGAAAAGCCCCTAGATTACAAACAATAATATTTAATTTTATAGGTTCTAGGTCTCAGGAAAGGAAAGCATGTTGTAGATCTGAATACACTTTTTGATATTAAGAAATAAATATTTACATATATTTAATGATTAATAAATATAATGTACACATTAAGATTTTTTTTGGAAAAACATTATATTTATATTATTAATAATTGTTTCAAAATAACTCCCAAAGAAAAGAACCAAAAAATAATAACTTTGGTCATTATCTGATACAAAAGGGATGTAGAAGAAGAAATACTACATCTAGATAAAGTATCTATCAATAGTAATGAATCTTGTGCTTGTGATTCCCAAATCAAAAATATTATGGTTACAAATAGGCCAAAACTCATATGAGTATAATTCATTGTTTGGCGTTAGAGACAAAACCAAGAGCCAAGCTAAAAAAATTGTTATAAAAGTTACCATCATTGATCTTCATCCAAAACTCCAATTGAGACCATGATATTTGAAAACCACTAATGCTAGTGCAATCCAAGACCCTAGACCACATAAAATATATCAAAAGAACAAGTGAGATCTTGTGATTTACTATAAAAAAAAATGTATGGAAAGAGTTCAACATTAATCTAAACATATTCACTTGTCATAATATTAACCAAGTTAGGGAAATCAAAGAGGTTAAGTGGGGAAAGTAAAGAGTTAATATGAACCTCATCAATACCCAAATTAGCTAGATAACCATCTAAAATATTACATTCTCTATAACCATGCATGATGTAAACTTCAAAGATTGAATCAAGAAGAGACCATACTTGGTGCATTATATATGGTGGACCAATTATATACCTAGAATTTAACACGTGCATTAATAATAATGGTTGAATCCCCTTCAACATGTAACATAGATATAGATAGTGATTTTGCAAGTTCCAAACAAAAAAGAAAGGTCAAGTCCTCAACTTTGTTATTAGTAGACAAAGTGAGAGGAGATGATTTTGCTGCAATCAGATGACCTTTAAAGTCTCTAATAACTATGTCATAGCTAGAGTTTCCTAGATTTCCACTATAGGTGCCATCAAAATTGAGTTTGAAATATACGTGGTTTATGCTCAAAGAAGAGGAATCTTGGATGGACACAATGGAGTAGGAAGGTAAGGAAAATTAAACCCTTCCACCAATCAATAACATAGTCATCCCAAAGAGAAAAAACATGGCCACCCTTATATTTACTTACTAATGCATTAACAATCTCAATAATTGACCTCTCTAATCCTTCCAAAAATTGAAGGATTGGAGATGATGTCTATCTAAAAATTCTCTTGTTTCTTTCCCACCAATGTGTCCATACTACAAATGTAGGGATGCACTTCAAAAGAAATGAAAACATTGATTCAAAATATAAGATTGTCCATGCTTCGGAATTGGTATTTACTTATTACACTTAAATAAGTATTTACTTATTACACTTACTTAAGTTTACTTAGGTTAATGCATTGTTTAATTATTTTGCATTATTCTATTTTTGAGACACTTAGGAGCTTGTGCACTCTTGTGAGTTGTCTTGATGACATCACAGGGGTTCGCACCTCTTTTAAGCACATGTTGTCTACAACACAAGAGTCTTCTACACACATGACACTTTTTCATTCTTATCCATTCGTCTAGAATGATGGATAAGGTGCTTAGTTGTCTTATCTTCTAGTTGTTTCTAGAGACATTATAGGTGCTTCCTGAGAGGCCTTTATATACAGGCACTCTTATTGTATTGATTATCACATTTTGAACAAATCAATGTATTAGGACATACTCTGATTAATTGATAATATCTATTTTTGGTCTACAATTGTGCTTGTGTTTGAGTTCTTAGTTCCTGGGTGAATTTTTCCCTTAGGAAAATTTTTACATGGTATCAGAGCAACTTGGAGACTTTCTCATCACATAACCGTTTCGAGACCACACTTGCTTCATCGCCTGAGCCTGAATCTGGAGTGTTGCAAAAATTAAGAGTGTCTAGCATTAGATTTGACCTCACCATGGCATCTGAAATGTTGAACCAATGAAAATTGGCTACAAAGTTGCCTACCCTAGGCCAAAGTTGATTGTGAGGCAAATTCTTTTTGCAAATTAGCACTCAAAGGAATCATTTGCAAAATTGGTATGATCATTTTAGATCTTTACATTTAATTTTCAAATCTACATTTTTTTCATCTGCATCTCTGCTATTTTTTTTTGGATCTACATTATTTTCCAAAAAAAATTTGGCCATAGGAGAGATTGTTTGCAAGTGAAGATTGAAGCTTGTTGGTGCAAATTTGATATTTGCATCACATTCAAAAGGTCCAAAAACCCCCAGATCAAATTTTGTTTCATCCAAATCGGATATCTGAGGCAAAATCTAGAGCCATTTATTTTTTGGAGGCGTAGCGGCGATTCAGAAAAAATAACAGCAATAGCGATTTTCAAATAGTGATATCTTCCTCATACAGACTCCTTTTTGTGAGAAGTTTTTTTTTTGTTTTGCGGTAGGATTTCATGGTCTACACATTGGTGTAGGTGGGTTGAGATCTCTATTTATGAATTTTTCTACAACTCCAAAATATTGAATTTTTCCACTTATAATGCTTGGTATAGGCTCATCTAGACTCCAAATCAGGTTTCATTTTTTTTTAAAGTGGATTTTGTTTGTCTACTTTCTAGATATTCAATCACATTATAGGTTTTGTAGATAGAAATACTACTTTTAGAAATAGGCCCTAAATTGGCATGTGGCTTTCAAGTGCCAACAAAATCTTTTTCTGGGGGGGTTCTTTGATTTTTTTGGAGGTTTCTTTGATTGGTCCATCATGGAAGAGTTCGATTTGATTTACTTGACACTAGATAACTATAAAGAATGGAGTCAACTTATGGTCAAATATCTCTCTTAGCACAATGTACTTCCATAACACCAGATCTTGAGTATACTATTGATCAAGTTGACCTCCTTATTCCTACTCTTTATCATTATATGGAGTATAAAGTTCTAAAAAAGACATTCAAAATTAAGTCATCTGATCCATATGTTTTATGGATGTATCTTTGAGAGCATTATGGAGATCCAGCTATTCCTACATTCCCATAAGATCTTCTTCCACTAGTTGCGGTTGACTCCTCTTCAGATGAGATCACACCTTTAGCTCGTGTTGCTCCTACTGATCCTATTTCAGCCACAGATGCTTCAGAATCAGTGTAGCAGGATACTTTATGTCTTCCTACTCTACCTTCATGTGAAGACTTCCTCTCAGACATTGCACAGTTGTTCATGGAGTCTCACATTGAGGATGTGGGAGATATTCTTGATGACATTTGTCCTCTTTTTGAGGTGGATACTTCATCCTTTTCCGCAGTGACAGATTCATGCACTTTAGCACTCTAGGGCACTCATGGTCTTCCAGGTGATGATTTCTTGCCAAACATTTTAGTTCTATTCTTAGAGTCACACATAGTAGACATGGGAGACTTTTATAATGATTTCTCACTTCTCTTTGCTGAGGGGTCTTCTATAGTTGTTGTGAGGGCCCACTCTGACCCTCAACTCCATGCTCTACATGATCAATTCTTCCAGATTGGTGTGATTATGGATTCTTCTTTACAGCATCTACAAGAGGTCTCTTTATCAATTGAGAAGACTGTTGGTTTCCTAAGATAGGTGCTACCTCCTTCCTTGTTCGATATGCTCTTCTTTGCAATAGTTTTGGAGGAAGCCATCATCAGTATCGACACAAGAACTTTTGAACAAGTTTTAGAGATACCAGTCATGATACAGATTCCTTCTCCATATAGGGGACACATATCATAGGTACCCTTGCTCTTGTTTCTTCCAAAGGGGAGGAACATCATTCAAAGGTTGTGGATCAGCTTCTACATAGGAGCATTCTTCACTGATCAACACACTCTTCTTCTCCTTTTTCGGGGGGACTTTTTCCTCATAGGAGGTTTTGTCCTTATCCATTCTTTCTTGTATATACATGGATGTATGTCATAATGGGGGGGTCTTGATTACTCCATCCATCCATGCATCCATATTTATCTCTCTTTTTGGGGGAGGGTTTTTCCCATGAGGTTTTCCCTTTTTCCCTGCTTTATGGGAGATTTGCATCTTCATTATGTACATGGGTACCTAACATGGCCTAGTAGCTAGGACCCATTATGCATCTTCATCCTAGTTTTGTAAGCTTAAGGGCATTCCCCTAAGTTTCAGTTAAGGGGGTGTGTTGGTGTAAATAATTATTTACTTATTACACTTACTTAAGTTTACTTAGGTTAATGCATTATTAATTATTTTGCATTATTTTATTTGTGAGACACTTAGGAGTTTGTGCACTCTTGTGAGTTGTCTTGATGACATCACAGGGGTCTGTAGCTCTTTTAAGCATATGTTGTCTACAAAACAACAATCTTCTACACACATATGACACTTTTTAAATCTTATCCATTCATCTAGAATGATGGATAAGGTGCTTAGTTGTCTTATCTTCTAGTTGTTTCTAGAGACATTCTAGGTGCTTCCTGAAAGGCCTTTATATACAGGCACTCCTAGTGTGTTGATCATCACATTCTGAATAGAGCAATGTATTCGGACATAATCTAATTAATTGATCATATCCATTTTTGGTCTACATTTGTGTTTGTGTTTGAGTTCTTAGTTCTTGGGTGAATTTTTTCCTTAGGCAAATTCTTACAAAAAACATTGATTCAAAATGTAACATTGTCCATGCTTGGAATAAATTCCACAAAGAGTTAGGTAATGACATGGAAATTAAGCTTATTAATAGAAAAATGCCAACAATCTTGAGCAAAAGGGAAATTTAAGATGAGGTGATCTCTTGTTTCTATAACTTGCAAATAGAGCACAAAGTCAAATGGATCAGAAATGTCTAATCTATGAATCCAAATAGTAGTTTAAATTTGGTTCTTTAATGAAAATCATGCAAAGCATCCTAATTTTGGTAGAATTGGGTTATTCCAGTAGAATTGAAAAGCATGATATGTGGTCTATTTAAACTGGTTGTGTTGGAGAGGTAAGTATCCTTATTTAGTAGAGTATTTAACATCTTTAGCTAGAACCCAAAAGAGGCAATCTAGTTGATTAGACATAAAAACATTTCTTTCAACTAATACTTGATTGAAAGAAGCAGCTTGATTTTGGGATATAGGAAGAATTGAGGGGTCTTGCCAAATGACTAGCCCTATGAATCTATGTATAACTAGAGACATAATTAGAAAAAGATGTCCCCCAAGCTTGAATCACTATGTTTGAGAAACCTTGTAAAGAGTCAATAGTGGCAAGGGAGAACCCATTCCTTGAATCAAACCAAAAAATAACACCATCTCCATTGTAAGAACTCTAGTTATTACTAATCTATTAAAATGTCAATTTATTTCTAATATCTAGTTATTACTTAGGGAAGAACAAATTCTAAAATAAATTTAAAATATCAATGTCTTTATCCTATCCAATTTAATTTCTATTTGAACATGACAAAAATTCACTTTTGATATAATAATTATGTGCATCTAAATTAAGGATGGTAGTAAATGAGATTGTTTTGTAACCAAAACTTTTTGAATAAGGCTTGAAAACAATATTAAAATGGAGGAAAACAATCAAAAGATAATCTTAATCATTAAGTATTGTATACATATTTGATACAATAAATTTTATTTGTTGAAATATGAATACAATTTCTTCTCAGTTTCACTTACAATAAAAGAATTGTCATGAAATATATATATATATATATATATATATATATATATATATATATATATATATATATATATATATATATATATATATATATATATATATATATATATATATATATATATATATATATATATATATATATATATATATATATATATATATATATAAATATAATTGTATTAAACCAATCTCCCCTACAATAAAACAATTGTCATGAAAACTCATAGAAATATATGTAACTATGTTAAACCAATTGTTATTCAGATATTTAAATGTATTTGTCAAAGTATTCTACCCCCACATATATAATCCCAATGAAGTTTCTTATGACCTACACAATTGCCTCTCAATTGTGTTGTCACGCACTTTTTAGATTTCTAAAAGATCAATAAGTAGCACTTGCATGGATAGGGAACACAACAACAACCAACTCGTCAACTATAAAATAAGCATAACTAGTTTTTTGGGCATAAAAATAATTTAAAATAGCAATTAATGTCCCGAAGTTGTCAAAAATGTTGATTATACATGCCCAGATTCAACGAAATATACACTAAAACTAGACACAAGCCTCATCAACACTCAAATTATTTTGGTTGGATTGTGGATAGGTGCCATATTGCAGGCTACTATTGTCTAAAAGAAATGTCTATTCATTTTGTAACTCAAATAGAATTGCATAACTCTAGGATATGAGATAACCCAAGTCTGCAATGAGTTTTTTGTCCATTTTTAAACCACTTAAAGAGACCACTTGAAATGATATGTATGATAAATTCAAGAAGTCATTCACCAAACTCAATCATTTTGAAAATCCCACTAAACACTAAGTTTTAATTCACCTATGTCATGAAGCATACACAAGGATCCACGCAACATGTGAATACATGTATGAATCATACCTAGAAATAGATGTAATATCTATGCTATCTATATTTTTCTTTTCTCGACCAACTTTGAGAAAATCTAGCAAGAGGGTACAAAATGTCTAGAATATGATAAATCAAAAATAATTCGTTTCATGCCCTATTTGCAAAATTTCTTTCCCTACTACCAAGGAATCTTCCCTTGACTATAGAAAATCTAGAACTAAAAATAGGATGTATACCAAATGTTTAAGCTTCATAATTTGATAATTCCTTCGGCACCCATTTGTATTTCTATTTAGGTACCTAATCTAAATTAAATACAAATAACTACAATAATCCATGATTTTATATGTAACAAACTGAGGGAAATGCTCATAAAAATGGTGACTAGATTCGACTTAACACAACCAAGATATAATTTAAAAACTTTGAAAAGAACTAGTGAAATGTCAATAAAAGGACCATAGAATTCATGCTTGTCCACTTCTCAGAAACCAAACAAAGTCACAAAGGTTCAAATGCCTATTTGAAAAATAGTAGTAATTTTTTGATGAGATTTTTTGTCCTGCTTATCAAATAATTTCTCTCCATTCTTCATCCAAAACTATTATTCAATTAAAACATAGACATTTTTTCATCAAAAATTTTTTTATTCCAAACATATAATAGAGATTATAGAGAAGAAATATTCAATAATCAGTAACACACAAAAAATCTAACACTAAAATCCAAAATAAGTGTTCCGTAACAACAATGAAACTGTTGCTCGAGGGCCAAATAATAGATCTACAAATCTGAATACAAAAAGAAGAGATTTTTATGGCTAAAGTGAAATGGTAGAAGTCAGAGAATAATTGGGGTCATTTAAAGGAGGAACCCTATAGTAGCCAAATTTATAGCAGGCTATGGCACATGATTTGTGGCAATTGGAGAGGTGATACACTCTGGGTAATTTTGGGTAAGCCAGCATTAACCCAGTTACATAGGCTGCTCAATATGATTGTAGCATGCCATCACCGATAATGGAAGTGAGAGAATTCTAGTAGACCTATGCAAGCAGGTGCATGAGGAATTGCTCTTGGGCTTTTGTCCAAGTGAAAGCCTATTAGGAATTGTTGGTGGGCTTTTGCCTAAGTGAAAGCCTATTAGCAATTACATAACCTCAAAGATAAATTCCTATAGATTCAATAGATTTAGAGGAGCAAGATTGAGTTTAGTTTGAATTCTCTCATGTAAAAAACTACTAAGACAAAACTGTGTTTTACAGTAATCTATTAAAGTTTCTATTAAAAAATTAAAATCACAACCCTAAAATTTTGCTTGGCAACAACTATTGTCAAGAAAAATTTTAGGGTTGTGATTTTAATTTTTCATATAGTATCAAAGCTTTGAGGCCCCACATCCACAGTGAGTTAGGGCATTTCTTTTCTAAGATATTTGACATGGCAAGAGATGTAGGAAAGATATGGCAAAAACCACCATCCTTTAATAGGCAAAATTATGTTACATGGGAGAAGAAGATGAAAATCATAATGGTTGCAAATGATTTGTGAAAATTTGTGATTAATGGGTTCAATGATGTGATAGACCCAACTCAATACGCTACACTCACAAATCCACAAAAGACTCAGCTGAAGGAGTCAAGGAGAAAGGATGCTAAGGAATTAAGTCTGATTGAGGTACCAATGATGGAGACAATCTTCCCCAAGATTGCAGTAAAAAATTATACAAAGGAAGCATGGGACATCCTTGAGACAAACTTCAAGGGGACTGATAAGGTCAGAGTAGTGAAGCTACAGATGATCAGAATAGAGTTTGAGAAGCGTTAGATGAGGGACAATAAACCTATTGCAAAGTTCAGCTCATGGATCTCCACTTTGATAAACCAGCTCAAATCAAATTGAGAAGAATATAATGAGCAGAGGATTGTGGAAAATATATTGAGGATTTTATCTTAGAAATATGACAATATTGTCATGACCATAGATGAAGCAAAGGACCTCACAATATAGACCATGGATGAGTTGATGGAAACTTTTCAAACTCATGAGCACCAGATAAATAGGTCAGCTACTACTTCCCAAGAGCAGTCTTTCAAAGCTCAAGAGAATTCAAGAGGCAGGGGGAGAGGAAGAAATGGTTAGGTAGAGGCTCAAGAAATAGAGGTCGTGGAAGGAATGGTCAAAGGAATACTAGTGCAGAAAGCTCAAGTAGAGCAAGCCACTAAGAGGGAGCAAGCAACTCTCAAAATAGCTCTAGAGGAGGTAAGAAGAATTATAGCTCCAATAAAAATAATGTTGAATGCTACTACTGTTATAAACATGGGCATTATGCATGTGAGTGCTGGGAGAAACAGGGTGATCAGTCAAAGAAAAATATTAATGTGGCTGATGTGAACATAGAAAATGCAAACAATCCCACAACCTTCATCATGTGTAACATTGGTGAAGAAGGAAGCCCTGAGGTATGATACTTGGACAATGGTTGTAGCAACCACGTGAGTGGTAATGAAAGTTTATTCTCTTTCATTGATATGAATTTCAAGTCTGAAATTAAAATGGGAAATAATAGAACCATTCCCATAGTGGGAAAAGGATCTATTATGGTCCTCACCAAGAAAAGTGAGAAGAAGGAGTTACAAAATGTGTATTTTGCCTCTGGTATGAAGCACAACTTCATGAGTATTGGACAACTTATTCAAAATGGATATAAGGTGCTGATGGAAAATGACAAGTGTGTCATTCATGAGAAGGATGAGAGTAATAGATTACTTGCAGTAGTCCAAATGACAAAGAACTAGATGTTCTTGTTGAGGATAGAGACATGTTTCTCTTTTCAAGTTAGTGTTGCACCTCCCAAGCATGCATGTACAACAGTACACCAGCAATTAGCTCTTAGGAGTGTGATTGAAGACCCCTCCAAGCTTTGGCATCTCAGGTATGGACATCTTGGCTTTGTTAGTTTAAATTTGTCATCCAAGAAAAAAAGGGTAGATGGTTTGCCAAACATTGTAAATTCATATGACAACTGTGAGGCTTGCATATTGGGTAAACAACATAGGCTTCCATAGGCTTCCCTTTAATTTTGAAAGTTTTGGAAGGGCTAGGGCACCATTATAATTGGTGCATTCTAATTTGGTAGCCTTATGCAAACTACTTCTATTGAAGGGAGTACTTATTTTATGACATTCATAGATGATTTCAGTCATAGGACATGGGTGTATTTTTTGAAGAATAAATCTAAAGCATTTAATAAATTTGTTCAATTAAAAGCCCTAGCTGAAAAAGAATGTGGACACTATATTAAGTTCCTTAGATCAGATAAAGGAGGGGTGTATACATCCAATATGTTTCTAAATTTTTGTAGAAAAAATAGCATAAAGAAAGAGCTTACAACCAGTTATACTCCACAGCAAAATGGAGTGGCTGAGAGGAAAAATAAGACCATTGTTGAAATGGCTAGAAGCATGATGCAAGCAAAAGGACTCCCAACTAAATATTGGAGAGAGGCTATAGCAACAACAATATATTTGATTAATATGTGTCCTACAATATTAGTCGTGACAAGATACCTCTTAAGGCTTGGTCAAGGGGCAGATGGATAGTTGAGCATTTGAGAGTGTTTGGATGTGTAGCATATGCACATGTGCCTAAGGAACAAAGGAACAAACTGGATGAAAAAGGTGTGAAGTGCATCTTCATAAGATATAGCTCAAAATCAAAGGCTTATAGATTGTATGATCCAATTAACAAGAAGATCATCATTTCAAGAGATGCAGAGTTTCTTGAAAATCAGTCATGGGATGGCTCAGTAGATGAATCCTCAAACACTTCAAGTAAAGTGCCTACTATTGAAGATGAAGAAGATGACATTGGTGGTCAACAAGAAGATGGAGCAAAAAATATAGATTATAGACAAAGGCAAAAAGGGAAGCAACCCTTAACATGTCAAGCAACAGCTCCAAGCCCTTCAAGACAACCCCGAGCTAGTATGCAAAATAGTAGTAGTAGTAATACTGAGAATTCAGATCCCACTCTGACCTCCCTATTGCCAAGAAAGACCAAGAGTCTAAGGGAGATATACCAAGAAGAAAGGAATGATGAAGATTATGATTAGAGTGTAAATTTTGTATTATTTTCTCATAGTGATCCAATTTATTTTGAGGAGGCTATGACTGAAGAGAAATAGTGTAATGCCATGGATGAGGAAATAGATGCTATTGAAAGAAATGAGACATGAGAGTTAACTACTTTGCCTCCCAAGAAACTAATAATTGGAGTGAAATGGGTATACAAGACCAAGTGCAATGCTGAAGGAAAAATAGATACGCATAAGGCATGTTTAGTGGTCAAGGGGTACAAGTAGCAGTACGGAAAAGATTATGATGAGACATATGCCCCAGTTGCAAGAATGGAAACTGTGCATGTTGTCATAACAATTGCAGCCTAGCACAAATTGAAGGTATATCAAATGGATGTGAAGTCTATCTTCTTAAATGGTGTATTGAACGAAGAAGTTTATGTGGAGCAACCACCTGGTTATGAAGTTGTAGGTGAAGAACACAAAGTGTATAAACTGAAAAGAGCTCTTTATGGGCTTAAGAAAGTTCCACGAGCATGGTACAACAAGATTAACTCATATTTGATGAGCAATGGCGTTAGCAAAAGCGATGGTGAGCCCACACTTTACATCAAGGTAGCAAGTAGTAATCTGTTGATTATTATCTTATATATAGATAACTTAATTTTCACTAGAAATGACAATTTCTTAATTGATGAGTTCAAAGAGGCCATGAAAAAAGAATTTGAAATGACAAACCTAGTTCTCTTGAAGTACTTTCTAGGCATAGAATTAAAACAAATGCATGATGGCATTTTCATCTCTCAAGAAAAATATGCAAGGCGGATTTTGAAAAGATTTAAAATGCAGAACAATAAGGTAGCCCCAACACCAACAGTAGTAGGTTTGAAGTTGAGCAAGGAAGATTGTAGCAAAAGTGTGAATCCGACACTATACAAGAGTATGGTTGAAAGTTCGATGTATTTGACTACAACTAGGCTAGACATAATGGATGTAGTAAGTCTAATTTCTAGATTTATGGAAACACCAAAGGATTCCCATTGGCAAGTAGGAAAGAGGATCCTAAGGCATGTGAATAGTACCAAGGGATTTGAAATTTTGTATATTGTAGAAAATGAATTCAAGTTGGTTGGTTACACAAATAGTGATTGGGTTGGAAGTCTAGATGATAGGAAGAGAACTTTCGAATACATGTTTCATATGGGATCAAGTGCAATTTTATGGAAATCTAAGAAGCAATCCATTGTTGCTCAATCTATAGCAGAGGTTGAATACATAGCAAAAAATGTAGCAGGATGTCAAACTATTTGGTTAAGGAGGATCTTGACAAATTTGAATGAAAGACAAGAGGATGGAACCACAATTTATTGTGACAACATCTCATCAATTGCATTGTCCAAGAATCTATTCTTCCATGGGAGAAGCAAGCATATTGAGATCAAATATCACTTCATTAAAGAGTTGGAGGAGAATGGAGATATCAAAATAGAGTTTTGCAAGTCTGAGCAATAGCTAGCAAACATTTTCACAAAGCCATTAGGGATTAAAACTTTTGTACACTTAAGAGAGAGTCTTGGTGTAGTTGATTTGGATCATAATTGATCCTTGTTTGTTTGGCTTAGGACAAAGGGGGAGTGTTAAAATATCTCATGTGTTTTGGTTGCTCCTTGCCCACCTACCACCCTAACGGTCAGTAGAATGGTCAAAAAATTTAATGCTTGGTAAGTAAGTTGTTTCAAATTTGGAAAAGAGGGGCAAATATTTTTGGCAAGAGAAAAAAAGAATAAATCAGTCTCATTTGATCAGTTGAAGAAAATGAGATCAGAGCAAAGATTTATAGAGCAGAAAAGAAAAGAAGTTGATCAGCAGATCAAGTCAGAAGAAAGAAGATCGTTCTAGTTTCATGTTTGCAGTTGCACAAGTTGGATCCTTTTTGGTTATTGTATAAGTTCTTTGTTTGATTTGACCTGTGAAGTAGTGATTTCTTTAGGTGTTATTGTATGCAACAATTAGAACTACAAGTTTAAAATTTGAAATTTTTACGAGTTTGAAGATTTTAGAGTTTTATAGTTGAAGCTGAATGCTCCCAAATTTTTATATTAGCTTTGTCATAGTTGAATAAAAAGAGAGCAATCAAGTAGGCATACTAAAATCTATTGTTCCTCTTCTATTTTTCATTGCATAATACTTTGCATTTGATAAGTTCATTGTTGAAAGCTTCATCCTTTGGCTCTTTACTTTTTAATGGCAGTTTCTCATTCTACTCACTCAATCTAGTCTTAGATTGAGTTCCCTCTCTGCAATTGTTATCGAGTTCACTCAACATTCTCTTCTATTGAGCACCACTTTGTAGTGGCTACCAAGCTCACTCGGCATATGCTTGTGTTGAGTTGTGCTTTGTTTGTTGAGTTCACTTGGCTTCCTCTTATGTCGAGTAAGCTCGAAAAAAGAGAATACCAAGTGAGCTCGGTAACAACTACAGAGAAGGAACTTAGTCTAAGACTAGAATGAGTGAGCAAAATGACAAACTGCCATTAAAATGCAAAGAGCCAAAGGATAAAGCTTTCAACAATGAACTTATCAAATGCAAAATATTATGCAATAAAGAATATAAGAGGAACAATAGATTGTAGTATGCCCGCTTGCTTGCTTCCTTTCTATCCAAATATGATAAAACTATTACAAAAATTTGGGAGCATTCGGCTTCAACCAGAAAATGCTAAAATCTTCAAACTCATAAAAACTTCAAACTTTAAAATTGCAGCTCTAATGGCTGCATACAATAACACCTAAAGCAATCACTGCTTCACAGGTCGTATCAAACAAAGAACTTACAGAATAATAAAAAAGGATCCAACACACGTGCAACTACAAACATGAAACTAGAACTTCCTTCTTTTTTCTGACTTGATCTGCTAATCAACTTCTTTTCTTCTCTACTCTACAAATCTCTGCTTGATCTCCTTTTCTTCAACTGATCGATTGAGACCAATTCATTCTTTTTATCTCTTGCCAAAAATATTTCCCCCTCTTTTTCAAATTTGAAACAACTCACCTACCAAGCATTAAATTTTCTGACCGTTCTGCTGGCCATCAGGATGGTAGGTGGGCATTTGGCTCAAGGGGCAACCGAAACGTGTGAGACATTTCAACAATTTCCTTCTTCAAAAGTTCCTCTTCCACTTGAAGAGAGTAAGGGCTTCTTTTAAGCATTGTCTATGTAGGTAGATAATTTCAACTAGTTAAGCCATCCAACAAAAGGCATGATTGAAGCTACCTGCTAGGAGATATGAGTTGTGATAACGGTTTCTATGTAGGTGGACACTCATTTTATTTGAATCAATGAAATATATAGCAATGCATGGCAGTGAATTATTGAGATTTTGGAATTCCCATGAGTTGGAGATATAAGTTTGGCATGTAATCTTTCCTGATTTAGTGACGACTGTTTCGAGCTGTAAATTGTAATACTTTCACGAGCTTCCATGATATAGAAGTCCGAAGTGGGTGTATCACATCTTGCTAGGAATAGTGTAAACTTGGAATATATAACAAATTTTATTTCGACACGAATATATGTGAAGTGATGGTGTTCTCTCACACCTTTACAGATTCTGCCAGTGCTACCGATTATCGTGTTTTTCCGACTTGAACATCTCAATCTGGAAAGTTTTCAAACGAAGAGAAAATTTAACAAGAGCTGCAAGGCAGCTTAGTTCCTGCCAAAAGCCGGTAGAGCTAGAGCAGCTTTATTAAATAAAAAACAGCGGAAATATCCCGAGAGTTGAGTGTTCACAGAGATTGCACTCAGATTCACTATTATGAACTGTCTTAACATTAACATCAACTTTAATTTCAGTTTAATTGTCACGTACATCCCCTGTAGCTATGGTGATGACATGGTAACTCATGCATAACCTGCTTAACAAAAGTTTGGCAATAGGGAAATGATAGCGAGGGCATTAAGAAAGACAATATGTCAATAAAGAGGTAGATGAGGATGAAAGGTGGATGCTCCTTAAGGGTTCCCCTTACAGTTTAAATCTGTTATGGTAGAGTTCTGAAAGAGAATTAAATAAACAATAGGAGTTTGATCCGACCATCTCTTTCTCTGCTGTAAATGTATTATACCAATAGTAATGGATTCTTCATTATAGTATAATAATTGATTCTGTCTTACTTCTTTACCTGATATGTAGCTGATAAATGACTCCTGAAAAATCTATGAACAAAGGAAAAATTAATAAACTTAGCTTTTAAAAAACTAATCAAAATAAAACAATATTATTGACATACCAAAGTTCTAATGTCATAAACCCTACTCACTATATTCCGGTAATGGATTCAAATAGTGTTGCAATAGATCAAATAAGTGGGAGAAAGGAGAAACAAGTACAACCTTACTTATGCCAAAAGTTTATCCTTCTTCAGTTTTTCTCTCTGTAACACACCGTTTTAATGCTCTGGTTTCCTCATAGATGGGAACAAACAAAACTTAGAATCATAAAAGCCTGTAGACCTTCTAGCAAGGGCCAAATTAGACATAAAAGCCATGAGATGAAGCTCTAAACAGAGAAAATGAACAAAGAACCATATCTCAGAGTCAGTAAAGAAGCACAAATAGCACAAAATAAAAGGAAACTTCAAAATACATTGTAAGGGTTAGCCACAAGATTCGATCTTTGAGCAGTCAAACAGAAAAACTGCTTTATTGAAATTCAAAACACGTGCAAAAAATTATGAGTTTGAAACGTTGAGACAAAAATATCCTGAAACCCTCATGTAGAAGACATAAACAGGGTTGAACAAATTAAAAGCTTGAACCACAAAGATGGCTTCAAACAATTTAGTTTCTAACTCTTACCCTCTACAGTCAAGTTGAAGGCTCGCATGCTTACTTATCCGAAGAAAGGTCATCGTCTGCTCCTTACAGAATATATTGAAAAAGGGCACATAAGAGATCAAGGGAATTTGCAGTAAATCAAAAAAGATGAAGAGGAGGATTTCCTTACAAAGAAGGCTGGGAGATTGAGACCAACATTATATGTAAAGAAGCCCGAGATTGTGATTTGGGCAAGGGATACTCACCATTTTGTTGCATGGACCCATTATAGGATCTGACCATCTTCATCTTTGCTCTGAATGCTTCCTTACAAACAAATCCTATGAAGGTGTGATTCTATGACCATGAGCGTGAATAATTAGTGTTGGGATTTGCATCATTTTTAGATTTTGTGGATTTACTTCTCTATTTCCCCTCTGGTAAGAGACATTGTAGGAATTAATTTTAAGCACGAAAATCCATGTCAAGATCAATAAATACCTTCGAAAGCGTAGATCGATTGACTGAAAGAGCATACTAACAAATATCCATTAAAATTTTGAGATTCTAATAAAATTGTTATTAGGAATTTAGAATGCTCTAAAATTAGGTTAGACAAAACATAAATGTAGAAGCGTAACACAATTCAGAAACATAAAACACATTCTGCTGAAACGGAGACTATTCCATTGAAACAGGGGTAGAGAGAAAGGTATTCAAGCTATTAATTATATGATTTAACATCCATAACTATATGAGTACATATGTTTCATCTACATAGCTATCTATATCACTATATGTTTCAACTCCATATTTTTTTAATAGATACATTTGATCTATATAAAAATAGGTCATTTAAGCTGAGCGCCAAAACTCTATTTCAAATTACAAAAACAGGTGCCTAAATCTAGAATGCTATTTTTTGCTTTATGTTCAAAATTCCCATGCAGTTAACATGCACAATAGTTGTTGTTGGAGTCATAATTATTTCTAACACTCCCCCTTAATTTTGACTCTGTGAATGGTGCTGTATTTTCAAATTTTTTTGCTTCTTTGAAACTTTGTCAATCCATATTGCTGCTTTGTTTTGCTAAAAAAGATTTTCCTACATTTGAAGGTTTCTACTGTAGTATTTTTTTGACTCTAGTAGGGTAAACGTGATTGATTTACCATCTCCTTCTTTGCAAGGTTCTTATATCAATGAAAGGTAGAACATGACTAGTTCTCCCAAATCTACTTGTTTTTTTCTATAGGGTGAAACTTGACTAGTTCACCCAAAAAAATCTTCCCTTTGTCTTTATAGGGAGCAAAGATGACTAGTTTTCCCTCTTTTAGCATTTTCTTTCTCTCAGCCATTCAACAAATATATTTCTGACTCCTCTTTTTGTTATCTTCAGCAATAACATCTTCTTGCAGTCTTTCACTTTCTCTCAGCCATTCAACACACTTGTCATTGTATTCTTTAAATATTTTCTTCAGCATAATTTTCAATTCAAAAACTTTGTAACACTTCTGTAGCTTCTTTTTCTTCATTTCAGTTTTCTTTCTTTCTTTCTTCTTGTTTCTTTCCATCATATCCTGCTATTGCACTTTTTCTTTTTCCATATTTTCTCTCTTTCGTTCTTTTTATCCATGCTCTTTTACTCATCATTCTTTTCTCCATATTTTATTTTTTTATTTTTTTAATCCGTAGTCCTACATATTTTCACACTTCAACTTGCACTTCTCAAACACAACCAACACTTTTTTATTTCTCCTTTTTGGACACACACAATGGTGCCTTCACATTCTTCATTATTCTCTTTACTTGTCATCTTGTTGCATTGTCTCTTTTACTCTCACTCATCATTTTTCTTCATCATCTTTTGCAGTTCACTTTTCTTTCTTCTTCTTCAACTTTTTTTTTGGTCCACATTGTTCTTTCAAACATATGGAGCTCACTTTTCAAAAGGACTCCTGTTGCCTTTTTATTTGTACATTTACAATTTTTTCATTTCTTACTCAACCATTAGCACACAAACTTCTTTATTTGCTATTGATATATCATCACTTTCTGTTATCTTTTCTCCTTTTAAAACATTTGATCTTCCAATAGTCATGGCAGTCCATCATTTTTATAATTGTTGACATTTTTCTTCACATATGAAAATTTATACATCCTCTTAAACTTTTTTGTAAGCTTTTTCTAGCTACATTCATCAATCCATCCACAATCCATCTTTACACACTCTTCCATCGGTTCTTTCTTCCATTCTCTATTCCAACACATCTTTTCAAAATGATTTCTCAATGCACAAATCTAGCACGGATGCAATTCCCAACACATGTCTTTGATGTGACCTTCTCTATCATAATGAGCACATTTATTTTCTTTCTTTCTTTGTGTTGTTTTTACACACACACACACACACACATCATATTGAACATTATTATCACAATTATCATATCCAAGACCTGCATTCTTTGGTCTCCAAATGGCCTCAATTGGCTCTTTCATTTCATGTTCATTCTTTCCCAATTCTCTTCCTTCATAACCCATCCTTTTCATTATTTTCAAGCCAACACTTATTATCATAACTAATAGAGTTTTCAAATTCCTTGTCATATTCTTGATTACACTTTTCATCATAAATACTTTCAGCTTCAGCATAATTAGACAAATCATTGGTGTCACATGATACATCATACAAAGATGGATTAGACTTCAAATTACTACTCTTTTGTTTTAAATTAAACAATTCAATCTTTAGCATACTATTTTCCTATTCCAATTTCTTCATCTTTTCTTCTAAAACTTTTTTCCTTTTCTCAACATTATCAAACACTTTTAACTTTTCCTCTAATTTTTCTATCTTCTTTTTGACATCATCACATAGCTTTAACATTTCTTCTAATTTTTCATTTATCACTTTAACTTTGATCAATTCTTTTTCCAAGTCTTTAATTTGACACAAATACTCATAATTTTGTTTTCCAACTTCTTTGAAACTTTTTATCAGTTTTGAATTTGACTCTTTAACACTCATCAATTCTTCTTCTAAACTATATTTTTCCTTCTTTACTCTTTTTCCAACTTTTCCCATTGAAACGCAAAAACTTAGACTCACTTTTCCTATCAATTTTTTAGAACAACTCTCTTCTCTTCTTTTCCACAATTACTCAAATCTCTTAAGTGAAAGCAACTAACTCAATACTCTTATCCAATAGTTATTGAATTGGAACACAACTAGAAATTTCTGCTTTTCATAATACAATATTTTCAAATCTTCTGAATCAACAAAACAAGGAAAATGATTATCTCACTTTTTAAAATCAGCAAATGACATTACATAATAACATTATACTTGATATTTCTGCTCTTACAAATTTATCTCTTGATTCTCTTTATGAAATTTCCAATGATCTCCTTCAGCAATGCTTGTTCTTTTTAATTTCCAACAGTAGTAAGAAATCCATTGTTTCTCTTCTCTAACTTTTTAACACGCTTTTTGTTTCTATTTACATAAATCTCAAACTTCCTTTGAACAACAATACTTTTTCAATTAGCTCCATGGATCTGCATTCTTGCCTGCAACAATCTTCATTTCTTACAAACATTCTTCACACTTAATACACTTATTTAAAGAAAACTGAAACTCTCAACTATTCATGATAGAACATTTTTCATTTGTTGTTTTAACCACTCAACATAGAATATTAATAAATAGTTACCAGCTTCACATAAGCTCAAGTATCTTAGCATCTTACTTATTCTTGCAATACCAAACTTTCATCAAACATCATTACATGGGCTTGAATGTTGCAACTATCTCTTCTCATTATTTTCATTATCAGCTCTCCAAGATCTTCAACAATGAGCTCTGCCTCTTTCTCTAATTACTCCAGCAAATTTCAATGATTAGTTTTGCTCACTTTGTTTGAAGCAAATCCTCACGAATACAAACCTTCAACTTGATTCAACATTCAGATATCTTTTGTCATTGGTCTGGATCTACCATTAGCACTAAACTCTCCACCTCTCCAAGATTCTTAACCATCTGCTCTGACTTTTCTTCTACTAGTTTCTTCAACACTCTCCAGCCATTGGCTTTGTAATCTTCAGCTCTCTAGAGTCTTGATCCTTGTGCTCTAATACCATATTAGAAATTTAGAATGCTTTAAAACTATGTTAGACAAAACATAAATGCAGAGGCATAACACAATTCAAAGACATAAAACACATTCTGCTGAAACGGAAACAATTCCATTGAAATAGGGGGAGAGAGAAAGGTATTCAAGTTGTTCATTATATGATTGAACATCCATAACTATATGATTACACATGATTCATCTACATAACTATCTATATCACTATATGCTTCAAGTCCATGCTTTTTAATGGATACATTTGCTATATATAAAAATAGGTCATTTTAAGCTGAGTGCCAAAACTCTATTTCAAATTGAAAAAACATGCGCCTAAATCTGGAATGTTCTTTTTGCTTAACGTTCAAAATTTTCGCAGGGTTAACACGCACCACAATTGTTATTGGAGTCATAATTACTTCGGACAATTGTCCCGCTGAATGTAAGTTTGCTCAGAAACATGACGATCCATGCCAATTTTCGTACAACGTTTGATACAAGAATATGAGTAACCATTTTGTATCGCCATAAAGGGCTCATAACATGAAAATTAAACAGGTAACCATGACTCATGAAAAGTATTGTTCCCTCAACCGTTCACCTCAGAGCCATACAAAAAAACCCTAAATGCCAACTGTGGACACAGTTAACATGCAAAGTACCACTTCTAGTTTTTTGTCAAACTATTTTCAATGTCTCCTTCAACTTCTTTTTTCTATCACCAACTCTAGAGATGTGTGATCTCTTGCATACATATTCATAAAAGGCTCTGTCACCGTTTGAATGGCCAATTAAGAGTTCGCTAAATAATTTATTTTTAAAGAATTCTTAACTAGCTTGCAACTTATTTATGTAATGTAAATGTTTGAAATCAATATATGTAAATAAATCTACAATTTGACTGGTGTAACATAAGAATAATAATAACGAGTTATGCATTAAACCTTAGCACTAGTTTGGGCAGGAACTATAAAGAAATGCTATCTGTTAATACATTTAGGTTGGTTTTCATTATTGAAAATGTATTTAATGTGTGAAATGAGTTTTATATGTAAAGCACACAACCTCACATTTAGCATTCACTTGTTTCCAACTCTTTAATGATAATTTCTAAATTAAAACACTCAAATCTATAATCTGCAATCCCTAGAATCTGTTGGTTTACTCTTCGACTTTGATCTTTTCACCATTGCTGCCGTGTGAAGGATGATGCTTGGTATCTGATTTGCGACTTTCTGAACATGCTCAACACGGGCGAAGAAGAGAAGAGAAGATCAAGCTAATCAAGTGTATTAGTGTTTGTGACAAAAGGGAATAACAAGGAGAACATTGAATATTGAAGGACAAAAATTATTGTATGTGGGCCATTAAAATGAAGAGTTTCTTGAAGAATTTAGATTGTTAGGAGGATATAGAAACTAAGTATGTATGGAGACCTCAATGCACAAAAACTAGCTCTAATGAAAAATGCACTAAAGAATGCTAATACAGAGATCAAAAGGAAAGATAACAGAGCTTTCCCAAACATACATAATGGAGAAGAAGGATCCATCCATCCCAAAATTCCAGCAACCAGTGCAAATCGGGCATGAAAGATGCATGCAACAACTTATCAAGGAGTGGAAAAGGTAAAGAGTGCTTCTCTACAAATTTTGAGAAAAGGATTTGAAAGCTTGCAAATGAAGGATACTAAGATTGTGTATCACATCATGTCTCAAGTCATGGACGTAGTAAATCATCTAAGAGCATATGGTGAAGATGTCATAGATAGAAAATTTGTGGCCAAGAAAATTCTTAGAATTTTTCCAGTCATAAGATACTTTGGTAACTTTGGTTGAAGTGTAAAGATCTTTCTACTTATTCCATAGAAGCGTGAATTAATTCAATGTTGAACCATGAGTCTAGAATACTAAAGAGAAATGAATCTTTGGAGATTGCTGTACAAAAACAAGCCACAATAAATAGAGGAAGAGGTAGAGGTAGTGGGGGAAGAGGAGAAATTTTCAATTTGATAGCAGGAATGGTGCTGAAAATCAAACAGAGAAGCCTGAATTACGGTCACACAATCAACGAAGAAGAGGAAGAAGCGTCATACGAAGAGGCAGATTTGATAAATCATTTGTACAGTGTTATTTTTGCAAAAGATATGGACACTTTTAGAGTGAGTTCTAGAAGAAATAGGAAGACCGAAATGCAGGATGAGTTAATTTTTCCAATGTACAAGAGGAAATTCATTCAATGTTTCTATCACGCTAAGTAGTGAATGATAGAAACAAAAAAGACACATGGTTGTTAAAATCATCTTACTAGATTTGATGAAATATTCAAGACCAAGATAAAGTTCGTAGATGATCACTTGGTTCATGATCTAAGAAGAGGTGTTGTCACTGTCGTAAATAAGAATAAAGAAAAGACAGATATCCATAATGTTTATTGTGTTGAAAGCTTTAGGTATACCCTATTAAATCTAGGCCAAATGAGTGAGAAGGCTTTGAAGTTAATTTCAAACAACCTACTTTCATTATCCTAGACAAACCTCAAGTAAAACAATCATCAGTCATAGTTATAGTTAAAATGACATCAAATAGATTATATCCCTTTAATTTGATAACTTTAAAACAAGCTATTGTTATCCATATTACATCATAAATTCTTATGAACTTGTTGAGTGTGACATCTTAGATACGGTCATCTAGCTTTTAACAATCTAGATATGTTGCAAAAAAGGTCAATAGTCATAGATCTAGCAACAATAAATGTTCACCATAATCCTTGTGAGAGTTGCATAGTTACCAAGCATAAGAGAAGTGTCTTTACTAATGAAACAACTTATAAAGCCAAAAGAATTTCTAGAGCTAGTGCATACTTATCATTGTGGACGATGCTTATTTCTCAGCTTTTATTGAGGATTATAGTAGGATGACATGAGTGTATTTCATCAGAATAAATCAAACACATCTGAGAGATTCAACTAATTTAAAAGAATAATTAAAGTCTTAAGGTCTAATAGAGGAGCTGAATATGATTTCAACCGATTTGCTACATATTCTAGAGAGCGAGGAATTCATAAACAACTTATTGCCTGAAATACCGTGCAACAAATAGGAGTAGGAGAGGGGGGAAATTAAACAATCATGAACATGGAAAGAAGTATTTTGAAAGCTAAAAAAATTACCAAGTGAATATTAGCTAAAGGAAGTGGCATGTTCAATCAACATATTTAATAGATCACGTAAGACACCTATATAAGCATCGAGTGGAGTAAAACTAGATGTCACAAATTTGAGAATCTCTGGAAGTATAGCTTATAGACATGTGCATGAAAAGATAAAGAAAAATCTTGATGATAAAATTGAGAAATGTATATTTGTAGATTATAGTGATGTATCAAAATATTAAAATTTGTATAACCTGATCTCTAAGAAGACAATAGTGACTAGAGATGTAGAGTTTCATGAAGATGATTCATGGTATGAACTAGATAATGGAATATCTCATAGTCACCCTAGTCCACATATGTTGACTAGCCAAGAGAGAGACTACCTAGATTGGAGGTTCCAATATAAACAAGAGAAAATCAAGGACAACACATATAATCCTTCTTCTAGTAGTGATTTAGACCCTACAATAGCACAATTAAGGAACCAAAAGACTTGAACTACAAAATTATATGAACAAAAACATAACAATGGACAAGTATTGTGGCCTTTGATCTCTAGTTAGTCTATATGCTTTGAAGAAACTTTTTCACCAATAGTAAGATTAACACAACTAGAACTATATTAGCAATAGGAAAAAACACCAATGTTGAGTTTGAGTTTACAAGTAGAAATTTTAAATAAAATTCTAAATGAAGAATTATATGTTTATCTACTACCCAGGTTTAAGATCAAATGATAAGAACAAAAGTTCTATAAGCTGAAAAAGGCTCTATATAGACTGAAATAAGAATTGAGGGCTTGGTATAGCAGAATAGATTGCTATCTACTCAACAAAGTCTTAAAACATAGCAATAATGAGCAAACACTATATACCAAAAAAAACTTGAAATTTAAGATCTTCATTGTATGTATTTGTGTTGATGATATATAATATATTGGTAACTTACATCTTAGAGAATTAAAGATTGATATGCAAAGAAAATTTCAAATGACTGATCTTGGTCATATTAAATAATTCATTTGTCTAGAGATTGAACAATTGGGATAAGGTATTTTCATCGGCCAGAAGAGGTATGCACAAGATCTGTTGAAAAAAATGAGAATGAATAATTGCAAGCCAATAGAACACCTATTGTTTTAGGTACAAAAATGATGAAGGAACAATGGTGACTTTTACTTTATTCAAGTGATTAGTAGGAAACCTGATGTACTTGACAATGACATAAGTACACATTCTAGGTTTATAGAATCACCAAATACATCACATTGGAAAGTAGAGAAATAAATACTAATTGTAGGAACAACTCACCATAGTATTTTGTATGCAGATAATGAAGACAACCAAATGAGCATAAATAAATTAATGTAATAATGGCTTTCACAAGTAACCTTAGTACACAAGGACCAATATTGAATGACAAAAAATATTCTACATAGGCCATTAAAATGAAGAGTCGCTTGAATAATTTAGATTGTTAAGAGGCTATAGAAACTAAGTATGAAGATCCCAATGCACAAAAACTAGTTCAAATGAGAAATGTGCAAAAGAATGTTAAGATAGAGAATAGAAAGAAAGATTCAAGAACTTTGTGAAACATGCATATAGAGAAAAAGGATCAATCTTTCCCAAAATTTTAGCAATGACTTATGAAAATTAGACATGGGACATACATACAACAACATATTAAGGAGTATAAAAGGTATGGAATGCTATGCTAAATATTTTAAGAAAATTGTTTGAAAGCTTGAAAATAAAGGATACTAAGACTCTAGATCACTTCATGTCTCAAGCCACAGATGTAGTAAATCGGTTGAGAGCATATGGTAAAGATGTCGCATATAGAATTTTTTTGGAGAAAATCCTTAGAATTATTTCACATTCATATGATACTTTGGTAAATATAGTTGAAGAGTGTAATTATTTTATAGAATAGTTAACTATTTCAATTCTGAACCGTGAGTCTAGAATACAAAATGGAAATTAATCTTTGGTGATTGATCTACAAATACAAGCCACAATCAATAGAAAAAGATGTAGAGGACATATAGGCAGAGGAAGAAGAGGAATACATTCTTTTCAATTTGATAGCAAACATGAACCATAAGGAAGAGAAAGTAGCAATAGATGAATAGGCATATTTGATAAAACAAACACATAAATATTATCATTACAAATGATATAGACATTTTGAGAGTGAGTGTAGGAAAAAACAAGAAGACCAAAATATATGAAGAGCTAATGTGTCTAATATAGATGAGAAAATGCATTCAATGATTCTAGCATGCTTATAAATAGAAGATAACAACAAAGAAAACACATGGTTGTTGGATAGTGCTTGCAACAATCACACGATAGGTAACAAAAATAATTTTACTACCTTTGATGAAATAGTCAAGACCAAGATAAAGTTAGGAGATGATAACTTGGTTCATGCTCTAGGAAGAGGTGTTTTAGCTATTTTAAATAAGAAAAATGAAAATATATATATCCATAATGTTTATTATGGTGAAAGTTTGAAGCATGATCTATTTAATGTAGGCCACATAAGTCAGAATGGGTTTGAAGTTAATTTCAAAGGACCTACCTGCATTATCCTAGACAAACACCCAATAAAATGTTCATAGCTAGAGTTCAAGTGACATGAAATGGATTATATCCCTTTAGTTTAAGGAGTTTCAAACAACCTATTGGTTATGCACATTATATCACAAATTCTAATGGAAGTTGGTTGTGAGTTCTTATGTATGATCATCTAGATTTTAACAATCTAGATATCTTGAAAAAATGGTCAATGGTTGTAAATATACTAAGAAAAATGTTAAATCCTTGTGAGAGTTGTATACTTTCCAAACACAAGAGGAGTTCCTTTTATAATGAACCAACATATAAAGACAAATTATTCTGGAGTTAGTGCATACTAATCATTGTGGGTCATGCAAATAAAGTCTATTGGAGGGAGCTACTATTTCTTAAGTTATATTGATGATTATAGTAAAATGAAATTTGTCAAACACATTTGAGAGATACAAACAATTTAGGGATATGAGCAAAAATCAGAGTGTTAGAAAAATTAAAGTCTTAAAGTCTAATGAAGGAGGTGAATATGATTCCAACAGATTTGGTACATATTGTAGAGAAAAATTATTTCATTGACATTTTACTTCCCAAAAGAATTTCCATAAAAATGGAGTAGTAGAGAGGAAAAACCAAACAATCATAAACATGGCAGGAAGTATGTCAAAACCTAAAAAATTACCAAATGAATATTGGGCAGAGGCAGTTGCATTTCAGAATACATCTTGAATAGATCACCTGAAAAAAGTGTGAAGGATAAGACACCTCTAGAAGCAAGGAGTGGAGTAAAACCATATGTAACAAACTTGAAAATATTTTGTTGTGTATCTTATACATGTTTTCCTGAGGAGCTAAGAAAAAAGATCGATGATAAAAGTTACAAATGTATATTCATAGGTTATAGTGATTCATCAAAGATATACAAGTTATTTAACTCAATCACTAAGAAGAAAATAGTGTGTAGAGATTTAAATTTTTTAATATAAGTCATGGTATGGTTAAGATAATGGAATAGCTCACAATCAGCCTACTCCACATATTTTTGAGTCTACCAAGAGAAAGACTACCTAGATTGGTAAAACAATTAAGGAACCAAAAGACTATCTCTATTAGAAAAATATATGAACAACATAACAATGAACAAGAATTATTTTCATTAATGTCAAGTTAGTCTATATGCTTTGATGAAGCAGTGAAGAAGAAAGAGTGGGTGGAAGCAATGAACAATGAAATTTCACTTGTAGAGGAAAATGGCTCATGGGAGTTAGTAAACTTTTCATAGATAAAACAAAAATAAGAGTTAAATGGGTTTATAAGACAAAATTTAATGGAAAAGACCAAATTAAGAAGCATAAGGAAAGGCTAGTAGCCAAATGTTATGTACAACAACCCATTATAGACTATGAAGAAAAATTTGCACACATAGGAAGATTAAAGACAATTAGAACTATACTGTAAGTACCAAAAAAACATGAATGGCTAGTTTATCACTTAGATGTGAAATTATAATCTTTAAATGGAATTCTAAATGAATAATTATATGTTGATTAAACACAAGCACAAATGGTCTGTAAGTTGAAAAATGCTCTATATAGATTGAAACAAGCACTGAGGGCTTGGTACAATAGAATAGATTCCTATCTACTGAACAAACAATTCAAGTATAACAATAATGAACCAAAATTATATATGCCAAAATAAACTTGCAATGTGAGATCTTAATTGTATGTATTTATGTTGATGATTTACTATATAATGGTAGCTTGCATCCTTAATAAATAAAGATTGATATGGAAAGGGAATTTCAAATGAACAATCTTGGTCACATGAAATAATTCATTGGTATAGAGATTTACCAATTGGAACCAAGTATTTTTCATCAGCCAAAAGAAGTATGCAAAATATGCATTGACAAAATTCAAAATGAATAATTGCAAGCCAATCGACACACCTATTGTTCCAAGTACAAAATTGAGCAAAAGTGATGAAGGTGCAATAATGAATTTCACTTTATACAAGAAATAGTTAGGTAACCTAATGTACTTGACAACAATATAACCATCCTTCAACATTGTATTTTATATATGGGTAAGGAAGCCAACCACCTAATTAGATTTCTTGAGAGTGACTTTGTCAGAAGTGTAGATGAAAAAAGAAGCATCTCTAGTTGTGGATTTTGTTTGGGTACATGTATAGTTTCATGGGCATTCAAGAAGTAACCACTTGTCACCATCTAATCAGTAGAGGTAGAGTGCCTAACAATGCTTTTAGCAATCTATCAGGTAGCATTGATGAAAGAGATTGGTAAGAAAACCAGGAACAAAGAGCAAGTAAATATCCATCTTTTATGACAACAACTCAGCAATTGCACTTTCCAAAAATCTAAGTTTCATCAGAAGAGCAAGCACATTGATACCCATTATCATTTCATCAGAGAGCTTATTAGTAATAGAGATAGAGTCAAAATTAAGGAGGTGTGTTAAATTTATTATTGACTCTACTATTTTTTATAATTGTCTATAAATTATCCTTAAGTGCATATTCAAGTTTTATAAAAGATAGTTCATACATTTAGTAGGTTAGGTGAACATCACTATTTTCCTATGAAAGACTAGCTTTATCAAATAGATATTCCACACCAACAAACCTAAGCTAAACAAGTGACAATTCCTTGCACTACTTCTAACTCCACAAAAATGAAATTCTTTGCACATTAACCATGTAAAACCACTTCCATGAAGGGCCCAACTATGAAGATTAATTAATAGTTCTACTATTATAAGAGCCTCTATGTTGGGATGATTTTTTCTAACTTCTTTTATCAATATGGATGATCAAAGTGCATTAAATTAATAAGTCATATTCATGACATAGTAAATAAATAAATAAACTATAAAAAGTTGTATCCACTAGAGTAAATTTACCTTAAACAAATTCTAAAATTTGTCACAAGACTCTAAATTTTCAAAATTAAGAAAGATAGAGAAATTTTTTCGTGATATGGTAAGTTGTTTCATTTGGGGAGAACATGTGAGATCTTATATTTAAACCTATGAAAAATCCTTGCCCTCCAAAGACAAGATAAGAGTTTAATTAAACTAGGCTATGACAATTTTGAGAGTGTTGTGACATTCTCTAGTCTAGAATATAATATTTTTATCTATGAAAGGGGAAGAGTGATATATTAGAAAAACACAAATGAATGGGATAAACTAGATCCTTACATGGAAATGTCTTTGACAATAGCTTGAATAATGTGACATGAAACCTCCAGCAATAGACATCTGCTTAAAAATTGCCAGCAATCCCTCGGTCCTAGTTTTTCTTAAAATTTCTGAAAAAAAAATTTAAAAAGAATAATTAATACAATTATTAATACATAATAATTCATTAAAAAATATTATTTCCTATCTTTAGAGGGAAGAGACTACTAAAAACAAAAAATCTATCAGTACAAATTATTAATATATTGAAAATTTTCTTTAAATTAATTTTATAGATATAATTTTCAACTTAATAATCACATAACAAATCTCAAATTTATCTACCAAATGATAAAGATGGAATAGATTACAGTTCACTTTAACAAATATGTTAAAGATCTTTGACAAATCAAATAACAGCTTAGAAATAAAAGATAAAAGCCTCACATCAAGTTCATGCAAATCTTTAATAATCTGATTCATGCAAATTGCATGTCTTTTATTATGCTAAAAGGGGACAAATGATAACAAATTATAAGAGAATGTGTTCATTGAAATGAAGTTTTAAACAGATCAAAACTAGTCATCCTCGCCACAAAAGTACATAGGTTTTCACATTGGATCCATCCTTCCAACAGTAATATCAACTAAAAATAATGACTAAGCTCTCTGTTGATAGCCAGATAAATTACATGTTTCTCTTTAGTACAAAATTCATCTCACTTTGAAACAAGTTTCTCATAGATCACAATTCACACATCTCATTTCCTTCATTGCGTTTCGCGATATGAAAATTTTTGTTTCTCCAGATGGGCGCGGATGGTTCGTCAACATGTTAACAAACGTCCGACCTGTAATGCTGTCAAACCCATTATTCCGAGAAACCAATATAGATTTTATAGCAGGAGCTATTTTGAAAAGACAATTTAGCAAAGGAATAGGATCGAAATAGTGGGTTATGTTCAGATGAACCCAATTCAGATTCTCCAGCGGTAAAATTTCCACACCATCGCGCTGAGACAAGTATCTCTGCATTACATAAACAAACGGCACATAGAAAATCAATACTTTAGAAAGTTGGAATCCAAAACAATGAAAGAAATATACTAGATATTCAATTAGAACTTTCCCATGAAAGAATTTTTCTCTTCTATTTACAACTCATAAAAAATTTGGAACCAAATTAAAAAGGTGTATAACAAATAATCTGATAAATACTTACCTCTGCATCAAAGTGCCCTCCTTTGTGATCTACACACAGTTGTCTTAACTCTGGAAACCCTCTGAGAATCAGTGGGTCGCTTGCAAAGAAAAATCCGTTCAAAATGGTAATTTTTCTAAGTGCTCTGAGAGTTGTAAATGCTTTGAGGGATTTATTTGTACATAGACTTGTACATGCTGGCAAAGAGAATTCCATCACATTCTCCTGATGTTTGACACACATATCCACCCTAAGATTCACTAATCGGGGACAATTTGCTATTATTGATTTGAACGTAGTAGACAGATTGAGAGAAGTGAGTTTGTCAGAACAGATCTTTAATCTCTCAATTCCGTAACACGAACGAAGAGTTAGAATTTCCAAATTTGGACATAAATCCAACATCAGATCCACAATCCTTTCACTGAGCCTAATACTACAAAAATCCAATGTTGTCAAATGGGCAAACCCAGCAAAATCCTTTGGTACTTTTGTGAAGTCAAACATACTCAGAGCCAAAGATTTGATCTTTTTACATAAGAAAATGGTTGCTGGAATCTCAAGCTCAGCAAAAAATTGTGGAATACTCGCTTCAATCACAAGATCTTCCACAGACTTTAGAGCAGCCATGTAAATCCAATCAGAAATCACTTCAATTGTAAAGTCTACAACATTGTTAAACTCAAAACATTCAAGACTATGCATGGAGGAGAAAAAATTTCCTGAAAATTTTAGGATTGGTAGTGATGTCCAAAGCAACTTCCATCTTTTTGATATAACAGAGCAACGCACTGCTTCTTTCAGACAAATTTTACTGAGAATGGTCCTTAATATGCAATCAAGCATTGAAGGAGGTGGATAGAGTGGATCAAAGACAAAGAGGAATGCAATGATAAACATTCAAATCAATAAGCAAAACACAAATTCATCAAATTGTGCTACAACACTTCATACTCATTAACATAACTGAAATCTATTACAAATTCATAGAGTGCTACAACATTCTATCCACTCATGATCCATAATGAAAAACCCAAAATGGGCTGTACTGATCCACCATGATCAGATAAACATCTGATACTCAAATCTTTACATAATGCCTCTATTTATAGAGGTTTGAGAACTCTCTCTAAAATACACCAAACATTTTACACATGCTATAATATTAAATATTAACTGTTATTTTGTGGGCTGGATGGCTAAATTGTCTGCAATTTATTGTGGATGGTGCTGGAGAGTTATTTGATTGTGGACAGCTGAGTTGGGTTACCGACAGTAGTCGTTGGATAGAAATTAATTCTTCCAACACTCCCCCTTAATTTTTGTCACTAATGCTACTGCATTAATATTGTTTTCCCTTGTCATAATTACTTTAGGTTTTATGGCTTACCCCTAACCAATGCAATTTTGAAGTGGTTTCAAGCTCACCACGAACTTCTTAAACATTACACAAATGGTTTCAAGATCACTATAAACTTTTCGTTCAAATGGTTTACAAACCAAGCATTCATTGGTTCTACTGACCATGAATCATCACTACAGGAAAACTATCATCACTTTGAGCCTTTCTCTTTTGTACCTGCACGAAACTAATTATTGAGTCCATATAAAAAGAAATCCATCTACCGAGATACATGGGTGCCCAGCCACTGTACTCACCAGTTCTATAGGAATCATTTTCACATACATGGTTCAACAATACATTCAGTCAAACTCTAGGGTGTCGAGTACAACCGATAATGCACCCCTTACAATAGATTATTAACAAGCAATTCTCATTCAATCTTCATCACTTGATTGGGGGATATGAATTCAACAATCTACTATTACATGACCACATTTGAAATTACAAAGCTTTAAACATTTTCTCATCCAGATTCCAACACTTAAACTCCAAATCAGCTCTCACAGAGACCTTTGCACTATGACAACGAGCTTTAGCACACCATTTCACCTTTTATTCAACATGTTACACCTAAGATAACTAACTTAACTTTAACAACTAATGCATAACAACTAACACACATATTTCAAACACAAACATAATAAAAATTTCCATGATCAATATCTTCCATGTCATGTGTATGCATTCTTTGGCACTCCCACTTGCACAAAGATGCTCCACATGTTTCTAACGCACACTTCAACTTTGGCTTCTTTCTTTTCACAGCTTCTTTGTTTCTCATAGCAATCTCTTGACTTGTTCTTTTCTTTATTCTTGCAGAAGATAACTTCAAATGCCATTACCTGTTGGGCTACGATGCTACAACACTCTTCATCGATTTTAAACTTCTCGAGCTCTCCACGATCTCTAGGATCATATTCCATTAGCTCCGATACCACTTGAAAGAGGTGGATAGAGTGGATCAAAGACAAACAGGAATGCAATGATAAACATTCAAATCAATAAGCAAAACACAAATTCATCAAATTGTGCTACAACACTTCATACTCATTAACATAACTGAAATCTATTACAAATCCATAGAATGCTACAACATTCTATCAACTCATGATCCATAATGAGAAACCCAAAATGGGCTGTACTGATCCACCATGATCAGATAAACATCTGATACTCAAATCTTTTTATAATGCCTCTATTTATAGAAGTTTGAGAACTCTCTCTAGAATACACCAAACATTTTACACATGCTATAATATTAAATATTGACTGTTATTTTGTGGGCTGGACAGTGGGCTGGACGGCTAAGTTGTCTGCAATTTATTGTGGACAGTGCTGGAGAGTTATTTGATTGTGGACAGCTGAGTTGGGCTGCCGACAGTAGTCGTTAGATAGAAATTAATTCTTCCGATAGGCATATCGTTTAAACGGGAACCTTTCCTCCTCCGAGCCATCTCTTTTCTTGTGTAGTTCACAGACAACTCTTCCGACTCTTACAATGGTTTAAATAGAAAATGAAAAGTTGAAAACTCAAAGCCGACGCTTCAAGCTTCCAGGTTTAAAAAAAATAAACCCTCCGCGATGTTATCTTTGACAACTCATCTTCTTTTCCACAACTCGTCTTCTTTGACACATTTACCGCGGCTATGTGGGAGTCTATCATTTACGTATTTTCCGCTATGCTTTCAATTTCCCACAGCCTTCCAGTTATTGGGATATTATTGGGACATTTGAAAGCTGAGTTTTAAAATAACACGCCTCTAAGATACATTATTCTAATTTTACTCCAAATTCTTTCTTTTTCCAAACCGTTCTCAAACTTTTTCCACTAAATTTTGTTTCTTTCATACAAAATATTTTTAAAATACTTACTAATGATGGATATCAACTTTCCATAGCCTTGGAATTCTGTGCAATGATGTGTTCCAACAATTATTTACAAAATACTTACTAATAATGGATATCAACTTTTGATTACCTTGAAATTATGTGCAATGATGTGTTCCAACAACTATTTACAAAGTATAGTCTTAGAATTCTGTACAATGATGTGTTCCACAATTATTAACAAAATTCTCCCCGTGGCTTCACATTTTTCATTTGAAATAACATCTTTCCTAAATAAGTATATATTTGATCTTTTATTATAGATATTATGTTAAATTTTAACTCTCCAATTTATATTTTAGGCACATGATATTTATTTATATTTTTAATCTTTTTGAGTCATTCAACTTCACCAGTAGATCAAGGACCATTAACAATTTTTTAAAAATATTTGAAAATAAATAAATAAGTTTAAAATCTTACTTATAAATATTTAAATTAACAAAGATAATATATGAAAATTTCATTCTTTCACTACAATTATCAAATTTATTAAATAATTGATTATTTATTTTTATTGAAAACTAAAATGAACACATTACTTTTTAATATTTTAGGTAATGACCATTGATTTAATGCATATAATAATTATATAATTAAATTTACTATCAAAATTAAAACTAAGCCATTAAGTGACAGTTGTTAAGTTAGAAACTACTTCCTTTCAACAGTTTGAAAATTATTTCTTTTTATTTTCATTTTCATTTTTATTTTGTAAAACATCCTATGAATATCAATAATAAAAGTTCTATTTTTTAAAACTTAGTGCATGAGAACCAATGGCTCAGCAATTTGCAAAATTGTAAATATGCATCTTTTCAGCTTTAAGGGCTAGGGGTGTGTGCTCAAATAGGTCTCAACAAGTAATATACCACACAAATTGTAAATATGAATTTACTCAGCTTTAAGGGCTAAGGGCATGTGCTCAAATAGGGATCAACAAGTAATATACCACACTTCAAAAAGCCATTGTTTGTTAGGGTTACGTTATTCATTTAGAGGGCACTCAAACTCCCATTAGATAGAAGTATGTAGGTCACCTTTCTCATGATTATTCATGGTGGATTATCCTATAAATAAGATAAACAAATAAATTTCGATGAGAGAAATATAAATCTCCTCTAATTGTATGCAAACTAGAATCTAAAAAAGGTTGGATGGAGAATAATTTTGAAATTAATCTAACATATCTCCTTTTCTCAAAATGCACATATCCAATGAGAGTCATGAGACCCCCTTTTATAGAAATCTAGATAAATCGACAATTGAGATTGAGTTTAACAAAGAGTTAAAATTTAATCCTCAATTTAGTTCAAATGAAACCAAATTTTGTTAAGTGGTTTTTATTAGACATTTAAGGAATTAACTCTTTAGATGAGACTTAGTCAATAGCTTTCTTTTCTTTTCCAAATTCAGTTAACTACTTTCTTTCCTTTTTGAAATTCAACTTGATTTTCTCAAATTTTGGAGAACATTGGAATATAATTTAATTGACTTTCTAAATTAATGAATTTTTAAATTCAATAATTCAAATATTAAGAGATTAAATTGAAATAGTCCAAATAAATTCTTTTTCATGTGTGTTTGGCAAGTCACATTAATTATATTAAATTAAATTGGGACTTTATTAAACTAATCATTTTGAAAGGGTCTAGTTGCCAACTTTATGTGTTCTCTATGTTCTAAAATGGGTTTCAATAAGCAATATACCAGACTTTAACAAGTTATTATTAAGTCAAGAGACTTTCTAGAGTGGAAAAGCCTTCATCAATGTAAACTTTTCATATTTTAAAAATAATTTGACAATTTTTAGAACGTCACTATATTAAATTTAAAAAATATATTTAATCAAAAATTGTAACGGAAATGACTACCAATTAAGGTCTGTAGATTTTGACACGGCTGAAACTACTGCAAGTTAAGGTTTGTAGAGTTTCAAACAACTTCCATATTGATTGACTAAGACTCCAGAAGACTTGTGCCACCCACCCACAAATTTCTTCTTCTCTTCATTTGGATCTGCCTAGGATTTGAATCAAGGTTGGAGGGTTTCAAGACCTTGAGAGTTTGTAACCAGACGAGCTTCCTTCCAAACACTTTGCTTCTTCTTCCGCTAAGATTATGCGAGTTTTGGTGGACAGGTAATCTATGGTTTCAAATAATTTGATTTCAGGGGTTCTTCTATTAGTTTGTAAAGTCAAGTTGTCAGGATTCAATAATTTGCAGTCCAAAATGTTTCTATTCTCTAGAGACTTCTCGTTATTAAATTTTTTATTTTACGGTAGACATTCGTGCAAAACTGGATTAATCATATAAATGATTTTTTCCTCATTTTAATCCCATAGGATTCAATAGCTTCCATCTTAATAATTAGCCATCACAGATCTTCAACGAATGATTTTGTGTTACATATATTCATAATGGGTGGCTTTTTATATTTCTCATTTGAAACATAAGTTTTTAGTATTTCATTTTAGTAACTAATTTTGAAAGGATGCTTTCAAAATATTTAAGAAATAAAATATTTAAATCTTCACCTTAATTCCAAATTTTAAACCTTCGTTCCAAATGTTAAACCTTAAATCTTAAAATAGTAAACCCTAATCTTGAATGCTACACTACAAATGCTAAAACCAATTTGACACCTAAATATTAAATGTACATCTTATATGATAAATATTAAATCCTACTTATAACCATAGACCTAACTCAAAGATTATAACCAAAACGATTGCTAGTTAAGGTCTGTATTTTGGCCACTATAACCTCTCCTTATTTAATATTTTATTTTAAGTTAGACGTTCGTTGAAAATTGGATTAATCATATAAATGAATTTTTTTCATTTTAATCTCATAGGATTCAATAACTTCCAACTATCACAAATCTTCGACGAATGATTTCTTGTTACATATATTCATAGTGGATGGCCTTTTATATTCTTCATTTGAAACATAAGTTTTTAGTATTTCATTTTAGTGACTAATTTTGAAAGGAATGCTTTCAAAATATTTAAGAAATAAAATATTTAAATCCTCACCTTAATTCTAAATTTTAAACCATTGTTCCAAATGTTAAACCTGAAATCCTAAATCTCTAGAAAAACTATAGTCCTAAATAGTAAACCTTAATCTTGAATGCTACACTACAAATGCTAACACCATTGCGACACCTAAATCTAAATGTACATCTTATATGATAAACATTAAATCCTACTGGTAACCATAGATTAGGAAATGAAGAAAGTAATATAAATAGTAAACTCTAATCCTTATAATAAAATATAAACCCTAATTTTTAAGTGATAAAACCTTAATCTTAAATGTATTTCTTAAACAATACTATATCTATTATAATTTTATTTTTTATAGATCATGTATATCTTCTACTATAAGTCAACTCTAATACTAATATTAGCATCATATAAAAAAAAGAAATTGGATATTCTGATTATAAATTTCATATTTCTTGAAATTGGATATCTGTTGACTTATTTTATACAAAATTTTAATGAAAATTTTAGATATGCTAGTTTGGTAGGATAAATTAGACATGGATATAGGATAATCCATCCTTAATAGTCATGAGCAAGGAAACATACAAGCTTCTATCTAATGAAATTTTAAGTTCTCTAATAACAAAGAATATTCAACAACTGTAGAAGGATTATGAATGCAACTGATCTATCTTTATGTATTTCCTGATCAAATAAGATAAACAAATTAATCTAGATGAAAGAAACGTAAATCTACTTTAAATATATACCAACTAGAATCTAAACTGAAAGTAACAATCTAAAGTACATTGGATGTGCAATACTTCTGAAATTAATCTAGTAGAGTTTCTTTGCTCAAATTGCACATATCTAATGTGAGGTATAAGAGAACTCTTTTTATACAAATCCTGATAAACTGACGGTTAATATTGAGTTTAATAGATAGTTGAGATCAATCCACAGTTGAGTATTTGGACCCCTACCTTAAGATGCCTTAAGCGGGGTTTGAACTTTGCGGTCGCACCTCATTCCATTCCTAACGTGGACATACTTACTAGCATTGAGTAACATCTCTCCTCTCTCCCAAGGAGGATGCTGAGATTATTAGGTAGGATTGTGCAATCGCACTTAGACGTGCCAAGGATCCTAAGGGAATTATTCCTAGTATTGTGGTCTGAGCTCTTAACAAGTTTTTAGGTAATAATGACTTGGCTATCTCTAAAGCTGACAAAGGCAATATTTTTTCATTTTAGACAAAAAGTCTATATTACCAAAATTCTCAAACTTCTTTCAGACGTTGACAGCTATAGAGTTCTTTCTCGCAATTCATGTTCTTAGATTTTTAAGTAAGTCAAGTCTGTTGTTGATGCCTCTTCTTTTGATAATGCTACTAAGAAGTGTCTCATTCCCTCAAAAGAACTAACCCTTCGCGTCTATGGGGTTCCTAAAATGCATAAGGCCGATATTACTTTAAGATCCATCGTTGACACAATAGGATCCCCGTCATACTTCTTAGCCTCTTTCCTTGCAAACCTTATCACTCCATTGGTGGGGAAACCTGACTCATTCATCAAATATTCTAACCATTTTGAAGGATTTAAGGATTTAAGACATGAACAAGAAGATGAAACGACAATCTACTGTGTGACAACAAGTCAGCAATAACTCTATCAAAAAATCCAGTCTTCTTTTACCGTTTTATAAGGGAACTAATCAGCAATGGTGAAATTGTTTTGGAACATGGCAGGTCCCAAGAGCAGTATGCTAGAACATCTTTACAAAGGCATTGACAATAAAAAGCTTTATTCGTTAAGGAGACAACCTGGGCATTATGTATGGCAGTTGAAGGCAAAGAGAAAGACAAATACACAGAAATAACACTGATTTTATTGCCTTACTGCCTTACACAAATGCATTACATAAGGCTTCTATTTACAGAGGGTATGAGAACTCTCTACACACAACATATTTTACACATGTTACACTATATTAAATATAATATTGCGTATATTAAAAACATGGGCGGCTGGAACGACAGAGTGTCTGCTATGTAATTCATTATGGGCGGTGGATAGACGGTTGAGTTGGGTTGGTTGTCTGTTTTTAATGACAAAAATTACTAACTACTGCCAACACTCCCCCTTATTTTTTGTCATTTACAAATTTTGCATCAGTAATACCCAATTTCTCTCGCAGATATTTAAAGTTATTCTTTGGTAATGGCTTAGTGAATATATCTGCCAATTGATCTTTAGATTTGTAGAACTCAAGGTAGATTTCTCCATTGTTGACCAATTCTCTGATGAAGTGGTACCTTGTATCAATATGTTTGCTCCTCTTATGAAATACATGATTTTTAGATAATGCTATTGTTGATTTGTTATCACAAAGAATTGGTGTTGGTTCCTCCTGATGATGGTGAAGATCAAGCAAAATTCAACGCATCCATACTGCTTGACATGCTGTAGAAGTGGCAGCTACATATTCTGCTTCAGCTGATGAGATTGTCACTATAGGTTGCTTCTTTGATGCCCATGATACAGCTCTTGATCCAAGGTGAAAGATATATCCAAAAGTGCTCTTCCTGTCATCAATGCTACCTGCAAAATCACTGTCAGTATAACCAATCAAACCAAAATTGTTAGCTTTGGAATATAGAATTCCATATTCCATTGTTCCTGCAATATATCTCAATATCCTTTTTCCAACTTGCCAATGAGAATTTTGTGGTGATTCCATGAACCTTGAGATTAAACTGACACTATACATGATGTCTGGCCTTGTAGCTGTCATATACATTAAACTTCCAACAAGTCTTTTAAACATAGTTGGATCAACATTTGAGCCCTTTTCTTCCTTGCTAAGTTTTGTTCCTGTTGCAACTGGAGTTGACACTGGATTGGAATTCATCATTTTAAATTTCTTTAAAACATCCTTTATATACTTGGATTGACAAATGAAGATACCTTTGTTACATTGAATAACTTCAATACCTAAGAAATATCTCATCAACCCCAAATCTGTCATTTCAAATTCTTTCATCATTTCTGACTTGAACATGTCTACTGATAGATTTCCAGTGAATATTAAGTCATCAATGTACAAGCATACAATCAAAATCTGATCTTCCTTATTAGTCTTAACGTATAACGTGGGCTCATTGTTACTTCTATTGAATTGATTACTTATCATGTATGAATCAATCCTCTTATACCAATCCCTAGGAGCTTGTTTCAAACCATAAAGTGCCTTGTTTAGTTTATATACTTTGTTTTCATGCCCACTAACCTCATAACCAGGTGGTTGTTTAATATATACCTCTTCATCAAGAAAACCATTCAAAAAAGCTGATTTTACATCCATTTGATACACTTTTCAATCATTTTGTGTTGCTATTGCTAAAATAGTTCGAATTGTGTCAAGTCTAGCAACTGGGGCAAATGTTTCATTATAATCAACTCCATATTGTTGTGAAAAACCTTTAGCAACTAGTCTTCCCTTGTGCTTAACAATTTTACCTTTTTCATCAAATTTAGTTTTGTAAACCCATTTGACTCCTATACATTCTTTTCCTTTAGGTAAATACATTAATTCCCATGTGTTATTTCTTTCAATAGAGTCAATTGCTTCATCCATTGCCTTGATCCATTTATCTTCTTTAATTGCTTCATCAAAATACAATGGATCACAAGAAAGTAAAGCAAAATTTGAGTAAATATCTACATTCTATTCTTCTTGATTATATATTTCTCTTAAGCTTCTTGTCTTCTTACCTTTGTAACCTGTTGTTGAGAATGTTGAATCAGATTTATCACTTACATTTGAACTTGGAGGTGAGGCACCTTGCACAAAGTTCCTTGGTGGAGTGTTAGGTGTTGATTGAGTCCCATGTTCCTTTAATTCATCATCACCTTGTAATATTGGTGCTCCTCTTGTGACTTGTTTGTTATCATTTTCATGCCATGAATCTTCTTCTTCAAATTTAACATCCCTGCTAATGATCAATTTCTTTGAAATAGGATTATACAATTTATAAGCCTTTGATTCTTCACTATAGCCAATAAAGATGCATTTTTCACTTTTATCATCCAATTTCTTTCTCAATTCAGATGGAACTAATGAATAAGCAACATAGCCAAAAACTCTAAAATGGGATACTGTATCTTTCTTACCATTCCATGCTTCTTGTGGAATTGTGTTCTTAACACTCTTTGTAGGACTCCTATTCAAAATGTATACAACACATGCTACTGCTTCTGCCCAAAACTCATTGGATAGATTTTTGGCCTTCAACATAATCCTTGCCATTTCCATTATGGTTCTATTCTTCCTTTCCGCTACACCATTTTTTTGTGGTGTGTACCTTGTGGTAAACTGCTTCTTAATTCCATGAAATCTACAAAATTCTAGAAAATCATTAGAACTGAATTCACCACCTCTATCAGATTGCAATACCTTGATGTAGTGACCACTTTGTTTTTCAACTAAATTTTTGAAATCTTTGAACTTTTCAAAAGCTTCACTTTTTTGTTTGAGAAAGTATATCCAAATATTTCTACTAAAATCATCAATAAATGTTAGGAAATATATAATTCCTCCTAAAGATGGAGTTTGCATAGGTCCACATATATCAATGTGAACTAATTCCAATGGTGCTCTTGCTCTATATGAACCTCCTACTGGGAAGCTTTCTCTATGTTGTTTTGCCAAAATACAACTTTCACATGAACTTGGTGGTTTCAATATTTGAGGCAATCCTTTCACCATATTCTTCTTTTGTTATAAGCTTAAAGCATCAAAATGAAGATGACCATACCTCAAATGCCATAGCCATGACTGATCTGAGTATACTGTCTTGAAACTAACTTCTTTTCCTCCTTGAATGCAATGAATCTGAAGGGGGAACATTCAATTTTGTGTCATGCTGACCCTTGCAATTAACCTACCACTAAGATTTCTATCCAAGATTGTGCAAACATCATTATCAGAAGAAACTTTGTAACCCTTTTGTACTAGTTGACCAACACTCATGAGATTGTGTTTTAATCCAGGCACAAAATACACATCAGGAATATATCTTTTTCCTCCATTTTTTGTCAAGACATTTATAACACCTTTTCCCATGACAAAGACTTTACTATCATTTCCTAGCTTTACTTCAGATTTTACAGAATCATCCAAGCTAGCAAACAAATCTTTATTTCCAGTCATATGGTTACTACATCCACTATCTAGGAACCATATATCACTAGAGCTTTCTTGAGCAACATTACAAGTTATAAATAAACTTCCTGAATTGTTATAAGATACATCTGAGTAATTAGCACCATTCTTTTCAATATCCTCTTGTTTCTTTCTACATTCACTTGCAATATGACCAAATCTCTTACAATAATGACATTGAATTCAAGATTTATCAAACCTTGATGATGGGTGTTGGAATGAACTTCTGCCACGTCCTCTATTAGAACTCTGAATGGATTGATTTGTTTTCTCTTCTTGATTTGGACTTCCATGTCCATCTATGCTTCTACCTCTTCCTCTTCCTCTGTAGTTTGATCTTCCTCTTCCTTTGCCAAAAGATACCTGCGATCTAAATGCATTCTCCAAAGAAGAATTGTTATTTTTGTTCATTCTTGATTCATGAGATAAAAGTGAGCCCATCAATTCATCAATAGATAGTATTGTCAAATCTTTATATTCTTCAATGGTAACAACAATGGCATCAAATTTTCTAAGCAAACAACGAAGTATCTTTTCAAAAACTTTTTGATCTGTCAAATCATCACCATATGATCTAATTTGATTAACCACATTCATTACTTGATTTAGAAATTGATCTACTGAGTCTAAATCTTTCATACACAAATTTTCAAAATCACACCTTAAAGTTTGCAATTTAGCAATCTTAACTTTTGATGTCCCTTGATATGCTATTTCTAAAATATCCCATGTAATTTTAGACTTTTTAGCAGTACAAACCTTAGGAAAAATTGATTCATCTAAAGATTGTTGAATTAGAAACAACGCATTAGCATCTTTTTTCCTGTTATCTTGTAATTTATCCTTTTCATCTTGCGTTAATGTAGACTCATCTTGTGGTTTAATAAAACCTTTTTCAATAAGATCCCATATGCCTTGAGAACAAAATAGTGTCTTCATTTTTATAGCCCAAAATTCATAATTTTTACCAGAAAATATTGGAATTTGTGGTTGAGCTATACTACTTCCTGAAGCCATATTAATACACAGTTGCAACTGCACCTTACAATTTTAAACTTTGCTTTACAAAGCAAATCCACCAAAAAATTCTAACCCAATGACATATAGCTTAAACAAACACCATTATAATGCTTATTTTCCCGTTTTAACAATATTTTTTTAACATTAGACTTCACTCCAAGAAATCAGCTCATACCTTCTTCAAACATTAAACTGGGATCTTTTCTTCTCTCAATCTTGGCAGCCACTAGTCTCCAACTTTAGAAGCTAATAATGATCTGCAATCAAGAAAACATTAGAAGCTCCATTCACTAATACAGCAGTTATATACATCAACACATAATTCTTTTTCTCCTAGGCCCAACTCTTCATGCTCTGATACCAATTTGAAGGCAAAGAGAAAGACAAATACACAGAAATAACACTGATTTTATTGCCTTACTACCTTACACAAATGCATTACATAAGGCCTTTATTTATAGAGGGTATGAAAACTCTCTACACACAACATATTTTACACATGTTACACTATATTAAATATAATATTACATATATTAAAAACATGGGTGGCTGGAATGACAGTGTCTGCTATGTAATTCATTATGGGCGGTGGATAGACGGTTGAGTTGTGGGCTAGAGTGTTGACTGTGGATGGCTGAGTTGGGTTGGTTGTCTATTTTTAATGACATAAATTACTAACTACCGCCAACAGTAGTAATAATTGTGATTTAGGGGAGAGTTGGGAAGTAATCCCAACTAGCTTCTTTAATATGACAACGTCTATACAGCCATGAAAATGCACTTCCATACGAAGGAGAGGACTTAGTTAAATTTTTAAAAAGTTAGAAAAAGTAAGGTAAAGGAAGTGCATTTTCGTGGTTGTATAGCCACGGGCCTTTAATACATCACAGTAAACTCTTTTTTGGTTGCATTCAATCTCTCCAAATCCATTTGCATGTGGGAAATTTAATCTCTCCAGCCCAACTTGATTTTATTCCTTATGATTTGATGTTGTAAGGAGGACAAATTTTTTGTGAACGTAAATCTGATTGGTAAGATTACCCCAGCTATGAATATTAAATGTTATTAGATGTTTTGTCTTCCCTCCTTAGCTAGCTCTCTCGCGGGTTCTAGAAAGCCCTGTTCAAGTTTTTAAAAATAAGGTAACAGAGATGAATAAAATGAAGACAATTTATGTATAAAATATTTTCACAACATAACAACATGCTTAGAAATTTTTAGTAACAACCTGAAACTGTGGTGTTCATAGTTGTGCCTGGAATTTTAGCAAGGGCAGAAACTACATTATATCATACAATGTAAGATTTTGATTATCATAATTTTGTAATAGAAAGAAATGTTATACTTGGTTCTATTTTCTATCCTCTGCCTCTTCTTTCATCTCACTCTGCAAAGGGGAAGATAAGAGTTGAAATAAATTGGACCATGACAACTCTTGATAGTGTTATGATGTTTTGTGGCCTTTTACACTTTTATCTATTAAAAGAGAGTAGCAATAGAAAAGTACAAATATATTGAATAGAATAGATCCTTATATGAATATGTCATATATACTAGCTTGGAGAATGCCACATGAAACCTCTAATGGGAGGCATGTACGTAAAAAATTACCACCAATCCTGTAGTTCTAGTTTAGCTCAAATTTCCTCAACCTAAAAAAACTATAGTAAAATAGAAGGCAACCAATGAGAAAGTGAGAAATAAAAAACATGATAAATTTGATTTAATAATAAGTTTTTTGTTTTGGAAAAAGAGGGGTAAAAATTTATTAAGACAGAAAGGATTACAACAAGGAGAGCTCAATAAGGAGCTCTATCATGAGCAACAAGTTCATCAAATTGTTGCACCATCTCAAAGGGAAGTTGCCCCCTATCTATAATATTCTAGCCCAGAGCATAACTAGAAGTCCATTTCACTAAACAATTAGCAACTCTGTTTCATTCATGAGGAATGTAAGTAAACCTAATGAACTCAAGAGAGGTACAAAAGAGAAGAATCTAATAAACAGAAATAACTAACTGCCAACTAACATCCTCAAGCTCCTCCAAGGAACGCAAATTCAGCACCACTTGGGAGTCAGACTCATAGATAATCTTGCACCATCCCCACAAACAACATTGTTCCACAGCATATAAAATGGCCTAAGCCTCCATCAAATTATTTGTGTAATTGCCCTTATCCATTGAGAAAAAGAATTTAACATCACTAAAACTGCAACGAGCTACTCCCCCAATACCAGTAGAGCCTGGATTCCCTTGCAAGAACCATCAGTGTTAATTTTCCAAACTCTATGGGGAGGAGGAGTCCAATGCCCATCTTGATTCACTTGACCTTTCCTCTATTGCTGAGGCTTCATGGTTACTCTTTGATACCTTTGAGCTACAACCCCATCCTAAAGATGAAAATTGAAGTGATTGCATATAGCAAGATCAATCGGATCCATACCCCCACCTAGTGCACACTTCAATTGAATAATTTCTTGAAGAGAATGTGAGATTTTCTACCAAAGATGCATAACACCAATCTAAACATCTAGAAATATTGAACGATTCCTTTCCAGCTAGATATGCTAGAGAATGAATGATGAGCTAGCAATCCAAGCAGCATGGAGAGAAGAAGATTTGGAGGAAGCACCACCCAAGTGGGCCTAAAACTTAGGCAAAGAGGAAGCATGCCTATAAGAGCAACCCCAAGCACTCCACCAAAGGTGTCATAGCTGAGTAGAAAAGGAGCAATGGAAGAAAAGATGGGAGATATACTCCTCCCCATTATCACACAAAATACAATATGAGGTGCCCCTAAATCCACATTTACAATGATTATCCCATGTAAGGCAGTGGTTGTGAGCCACTAGCCACATGAAAAAATTGCACTTGGACCAAGAAACTTAATTCCAAACTTGCTTCCACCAAGGGACCTCAGCATCCCCAAATAATTGTCTAGTTATCTCTTGATACCTTGCAAAGACATGATATTTACTAGACAAGGTACCTCCCCAAGCCAAAATATCTAGACCTAGCATAGAGGAACACTCCCTAGAGGCCAAAATCTGAGAAAAATCTTGGTGATCCACATCTGTGCCTCCAGGAGGCCAATCAAAAGATTGCTTCCATCTATAACCAACAATAGGTCCCAATTGATAAGGAGTCTTGTATTGAGCCACTTTATCCCATCCAACAGCATGAAAAGAATCACAAAGAGTCTGGAGATGAGGGTACATGGATAATATGGATGGGAATCTGTCCCAAGCACTAGACCAAAAAAAATCCTTGAATCCTCCCTTACATATCTAGAATAGACCTCTCTTGACCAACACAACACCAATCTTCAAAGTATGCCAAACCATTGAGCCACGACCTTCAAGAGGAAGTGCAAAATAGATCAAGGATTGGCACCATGAAAATGTTTATGGGTGATAATATGAGCCCAAATTTGATGTTGTCTAGAGCATCATCACCAATAAAGCTTACTAGTCAACACTTGATTACTCAAGAGAGTTGATTGAAGACTAAGACCGCCCTCCTTTTTAGGCCTACAAATAGTCTCCTAGTGAATCAAGCTCCATTTAGTGCTATGAAAATTACCACTCCAAAGGAATTGTCAAGAAAGAGCATCAAATTCCTTGAAAAAGTAAACAGGGGCAGCCTGAACCATGCTTCTATAAGTAGGAAGAGCTTGAATATCATATTGAAGAAGAGTAACCTGAGCAATAGTAGAAAGCCATCTATGAGTCCAATGATTTACCTTATCCTAAAGCTTCATAATCAAATTTTTCTAAAAGAGATGTGGTTGCATAGAAACAACAATAGGGATGCTAAGGTAATTCAAAGGAAGGGACCCAATCTAAAACTACAAGATATCAGCAATCCTTTGCTAAATAGAATCAAGAGTGTTAAAAAAGTAAGTGGAAGATTTGTGCTCATTAAATTTTTGGCTTGAAGCTGTCAGATAAAAATCTAGAGTATGTTGAAAGCCTTCAACTTCCTCGATGCTAGTAAGACTGCAAGAGTAGAATCATCAACAAATTGAAGGTGAGAAAGAGTAGGTAAACCATTACCCCACCACCACTACCGTATAGAATTTTGGGATGCCTGATACTTAATGAGTCTACCCAAGCCCTCAACCATGATGATGAATAGATATGGGGAGTGAGAGTCACCTTGGTGGAGGCCTCTAGAGGCATCAAATAGCTAGGAAGGTTGACCATTAAGAAGAATTAAAAAAGAGGCAGAAGTAACACAACTCATAGTCCAACTTACCTAGTTAGAGCTAAAGCCAAAGGTAAGAGGAATATTTTTTAGGAAACTCCATTTAAATCTATTGTAGGCCTTAGCCATATCTAGCTTAACAAACATTTCTCCCTCTCTTGAACTAGCCATAGAGTGAATAGCCTCAGTAGATATAACCACCCCATCCAAAATTTGTCTTCCAACAACAAAACCACCTTGTTCCTTTGAGATAATAATGGGGAGCCACTTTTTAATTCTCTCACCAATCAACTTAGTGATGACTTTGTAAACCACATTAATAAGGCAATTGGTATAAAAAACTTCAATTCATTAATACCCCTCTTTTTGGAATAAGAGTCAAGAAAATTGAATTCATTAATACCCCTCTTGCTAGAACAAGATTCCTTAACCACCTCCAAAAAATCATGATTAATGATGTCCCAAAATTCCTAAAAGAACTCAATTGGAAAGCCATCGGGACCAAGAGCCTTTTCCTTAAGCATGTCAAAGACCATCTCCTCTAGCTCTTCCAAAGATATTGGTCACATGAGATAATCATTCATTTCTTGAGTGATAAGGGAAGGAATACAAGACAAAATAATAATTTCTTCATTATCGATAGGAGGAAAGTCCTCAAAGAAGAGGGTAGAAAAGTACCGAGTAGCCTCCTAGAATAGAGCTAACAAGGAAGTTAGTTGGATACCTTGAGAATTAACTGAAGAAGAGATATTGCTCTGATTCTAGCAAGATTGCACCATTTTATGGAAAAAGCCAATATTCCAATCACCTTCCTTTAGCCAATCAACTCTAGCCTTCTGCTTCCAAAAAATATCCTCACGAAGTTCCCATTCTTCTAGAGCTCTAGAAGTAAGGGATTCAACCCTTCCAAGATCCTTCAAGAAACCTCAATCTCTAATCTTCCTTGTGATGACATCAAGATCTTCTTGAACAAGCCTCTTAATAGAGTGAAGGTTCCCAAAATAGTGTCTATTCCATATCTTGACCTACCTTTTAACATATTGAAGTATTTTAGAAAATGAAAACATAGGAGTACCATATGCAGGAACACCATCTCTCCACCGACATAACATAAAATCACAAAGAGAGGAGTCAGGAAGCCACATCAACTAGAACTTAAATAGTGGATGCTTTGGAATACAAGCCCCAGAAGTAGAAAATTTGATTTGCCAATGATCAAAACCCATCTGAACCACTCCAGTCTAGGATTTTTGAAGAGAGAGTAAGGGTGTCACTAACCCAGAAATAGGAAACAAGAAATCTATCCAAACGTTCTAAGATAGCATCAGCCGCAGCCCTTCAATTATTCCAAGTACAGAGACCATTAGAAGGCTTAACATTAGAGAGATGCAAACGTGATATATGTTGCTGAAGAAGAGCAGAAGAAGGCCCCAATGTAGACAAATCACCTTGCTTCTCCTCCAAACTTAAGACTAAATTGAAGTCCCCTACTAACACCCAAGGATGAAAAGAGTGACAATTTCTAACATATTGACTATGCCTCCAAAGTTCCTCCTTTTCCACAAAATCAATAGGTGCATACACATTAGTAATCATGATTACCTCTCATGAGTCCAAATCAAAAGCCACCATAGAGAGAGCTAAGTGAGAAGACACCAAGACAAGGGGAGAAATTTTCTAGTGATCCCAAAAGATAGCCAAACCACTAGCACTGCCCCTACCCCGGACACACTAGCATTGCCCATGAGTATAAATGATAGAGGCATGTTGGACCATGGACTGCACAGAGAGCTTATTCTCTTGGATACAAAAAACATCAAGAGAATGATCAACCACCAAATTTTGAATAGCCCTTTGTCTAGGGATGCTATTCAACCCCCTAACATTCCATGAGAGAATAATCATCATTGAGTAGAATGGGAAAATGAGCATCTAATGGTTTCATTGACCTAGCATCCATCAATATATCTCATGTCGACATAATCTTCTCTTGGTCTATTTTGTGCCCACTCCTTAGAGGAGTAAAAGGAAACCCACTTAAAGGGTCTAGGCATCAACTCCAAGGGGAGATGAGACCCCTTACCCATACTAGATGCTAGCACATCCTTAACCAAGTCAGCTAGAACAATGTCATTATCCTCTAACACCACAGGTGTCAAACACAGGAGCTATAGGGACCTCACAATTCTAATGTACCACAACCTGGAATACCCCACAAGCATCATTAGGTAAAAGTCCCTCATCTGGGTAAACTGGGTCAGAAGAGACACTAGGAGGAATACCCTCCTTTAGAACCATACTATCCATTACCTCAAAGTGATTAAAACCTAGATTAGATAATCTATCTTTTAATGGCCTCTTTTGGCCACATCCCTTAGCTTGTGAGTGAGTAGGGGTAAATCCATCCTTATCCTACATTTGAGTCTTTCCTTTTCCTCTAGCATCTCATTGAACCACCACCATTGTCGGTCGTAGAACCATCCACTCCTTTGGAAGTCAAGTTGTGAGGACACTGATGCTATAACTAACCATACTCATGATATATCCAACATTAGAAAGGGAGAGATTCATAATCTAACTATTGCACCCAAGAAGAAGCCCCAAGACAAATTTCCAAAGAATCTAGTAATGGGTTATTCAAATTAATTTCAACACAAATTCTAGCAAAAGAAATAACCTTGTTATCAAGGGATTGATGTGCAATTGCAGTCGACTTTCCTAGTAAAGCAACAATTTGATGGAAGATGTCTTCTCGCCACAATTTCAAGGGAAGGCAAGGCAAGCAAACACAAACTAATGCTGATGAAGGGAGATCCTTAGTAGAATTAAATCTTGAATGCAAGGGTTTGACAAATAACCCCTCATAGTTGTAGAAATAAGGGCCTCCTTCAAACACACGATCATGATCAGACATGCATTAGAATACAAAAAAAATAGCTATTCCCTGCAAGCATAATCTCCATATCTCCTTCCACCTACCATGAGCGGTGGATCCATGCCTCAAGAGCAGATAAGGAAATCTGGATTCCAAAAAATTTGCATATCAAAGCATGTTTGGTCCAATATTCAATTTCCTCCATTACTGCCGCTAGACAAATAACCAAAACATGATGATCATGGCTATGTAGAAAAGAACCATTAACTTTTTTCATCTTGGAGCTCTCCCTTGAATAAAACAATTTAGATCTCATTGCATGCATAGTTGGAGAAGAACGATCCAACCTCAGGAATGTAGAAGAAATCTCAAGCCCTACCGTGCAAACAAGAAAAACCCCAATCCAAAATTATCTGCAAATGCTCTTCAAAAATCAGATCCCACACTAACTTTTGTCCACCAGCCGTTAATCCAAAAAGAACAGAAAAGAATATCAGCAAAAGGGACAACCAACAAACAAGGGCTAGGGATTGAGCCGTAGCCCAGCCGGCAACTGCTGCTTCTCATCGCTCTCACGCTCACTCTCACCCAAGCTCACCTAATAATAAGTTTTGTGTCAACCATAGTTTAGAAATAACATGAAGGTCAAGATAGTCATTAATAGAGAATAATCCATAGACTAATAAAAACAACAGATCTGCTTGACCATATGATAAATCACTAAATTACTCAACAAATGATAAAGAACTGCATTGTTTCAACAAATAAACCGCATTACCATTGCTTACAACAAACAGATTTTTTGACAAATCATAAAACAACTAAAAATTAAAACAAAAAAGCATCACATCCAAGTTCATGCAATGCAAATTCCATATTTAATACTATGCCAAAACGTTCATATAAATCATCCCATACAAAATGAAAAGATCTAATTTTATAGGAACAAATCATAAGAGAAAGTATTAATTGAAATGACGTCTTTTAACACATGAAAATTAGTCATCCTCTCCACAAAAGTACATAATTTCCCACTACCAAAGTGTAATAATAGAATCCACCCTTCCAACTGTAATGTAGACAATATTACAAAAATGAATCTGAACTAAAAATCCCGACTAACTCTGTGTTTATAGCGCCAAATAAATTCCACGTTTCTCTTCAGGACAAAATTCCTCTCACCCTGAAATAAGTTTCTCAAAGATCACAATTCACGCATCTCATATCCTTCATTGCTTTTCGTGATATGAAAATTTTGGTTTCTACGGATAGCCGCGGATGGTTCGTCAACATGTTGTAACATTTCCGGCCTCTAATGCTATCAAATCCATTAATCCGACAAACTAATATAGCTTTTATGGCATCAGCTATTTCGAAAAGACAATTTAGCAAAGGAATAGGATCAAAAAAGTGGGTTATGTTCAGATGAACCCATTTTAGATTCTCCAGTGGAATAATTTCCTCCCATCACGCTCAGACAAGTATTTCTGCATTACATCAACAGACCACAAAAAAAGACTCGTCACTTTAGAAAGAGTGCGGAACGGCGGAAGAAATTTACTGGATATTCAGTAAAAAAGGTTCCTATCAAAGAGTTTTCCTCTTATGCCCTCTAATTTCTATGGTACAGATAAAATATTTACAACCCTAAAGAAATTTAGAACTAGAAAAATGTGTATAACAAATAATATAACACATAGTCACCTCTGCATTAAAACTCCCTCTTCCATCTATACACAGTTGTCTTAAGTCTGGAAATTCCCTCAGAATCAGTGCATCGCTTGAGAATAAAAATCCGTTAATGGTAATTTTTCTTAGTGCTCTCAAAGCTGTAAATGCGTTAAGATGTCTATTTGTACATAGACTTGTACATGCTGGAAAGAAAACTTCCATCTCAATCTCAGTAATTACGACATCCATATCCACACTAAGATTCACTAATCGAGGACAGTTTGCTATTATTGCTTTGATTGTAGTGGAGAGATTGAGAGAAGTGAGTTTGTCAATAGATCTGTGATCTCTCAATTCCACTGCAGGATCGAAGTGTTAGAATTTCCAAATTTTTACATAAATCCAACATCAGACCCATGATCCCGTCGTTCAGTCTAATACCGCAAAGATCCAATGTTGTCAGATGGGCAAATCCAGAAAAGCCATCAGGTAATTTTGTGAATAGGAAATTACTCAGAGCCAAAGATTTGATTTTTTTGCATAAAAAAATTGTTTTAGGAACTTCAGAATAAAATTGTGAAGTGGTCGCTTGAATCTTAATATCTTCCACAAATTTATGAGCAGCCATGTGAATCCAATCAGAAATTAACTCACTTGTACAATCTATAGCATTGCTAAACTCAAAACATTGAAGATTACCAGAATGCAGATATAACATTCGGTCTATTATGCTACGCATTGCAAATTAAAAGTTTCCTGAAAACTTTAAGATTGGTAAGGATCTCCAAAACGATACCCATATTTTGGAAATAAGAGAGCAACGCACTGCTTCTTTGAGAGGAATTTTAGTGAGAATGGTCTTCAGTATACTATCAGGCATATCATTTAGGGTTACACCATTCCTCCTCCCAGTCATCTCTTCGCTTGTCGAAAACAAAGATAAGTCTTTCCACTCTTATAAGCCTTTAAATAGAAGAGGAAAAACTCATAGCTCTCCGTAATAACAAAAATCTTCGGGAATCTTATCCTGATCTTAGTATACTATCATACATATCATTTAGGGTTGAACCTTTCCTCTTAGCAGTCATTTCTTTGAAGGCAACAATGAAGGACAAATAGAGAAGAAAGAAAACTTATTATATTACCTTACTGCCTTGTTGAATACATTACAATAAGCTCTCTGGAATAAAAACCATACTTATTACATATCTAATATTGGATAGCATATATATTAAATGTCTCAGCCATCAAATCGCTTTCGGCTAAGTCAGCAGCTGGAACGGCCAAAGCGGCTGGGTTGTCTGCTATTTATGGGGGACTGTGGGCTGTGGAGGGTAGGTGGTAAGAAGAAATTAATGCCTCCAACACTCTTGCCTTCTGGAACATAAAGATAAGTCTTCCTACTCTTATAAATCTTTAAATAGAAGAGGAAAAGCTCAAAGTTCAAAGTTCACATGTGCTTGAGTAATAACAAAAGTCTTATACAATTTTGTGATGACCTTAGTATACTAAGGACATCATTTAGGGTTTGACCTTTAGTCCTCCCAACCATCTCTTCCTTTCTGGAACACAAAGACAAGTCTTCATACTCTTTATAAGCATTTAAATAGAAGGTGAAAAACTCAAAGCTCTAAGCCCATGTCATGTTAAGCTTTTGGTAATAACAAAAAAATCCTCCATGACCTTATCCTGATCTTGGTATACCATCAGACATATCATTTAGAATTGGACCTTTCCTCCTCCCAGCCATCTCTTCCCTTCACAGCTCAAATAATAAAAAAAATCCTCAGCAACAACTCATCTTCGTCTAGATTCAATGAATGCTGAATATTCTATTTATTCTTATGAATTAGAATATGAATCTTCCATCAATAGGTAAGTCCTAACAAGATTTCATTCAAAATAGTCAACGATTTCCTTTATGTCCGTATTTAGTGGCAGGGACCAAACGAAGCCAAGAAGGGAAGGCATTGCATGTTTACAATATGTGTGGGGATGCCAACCGGTCTTCAATGGAGGACGCCGGCAAATTATGTTACGAAAATTTTGCAGCCTGCACTCCGCCATCATATTATCAAGATCTTTCGATTTCAAATTCCTCCAAACAGAATTCAAATTTTTTACGCCTGAAGGGAAGAACTGGTGGCCGTCCAAGATGGCATTTAGTGTATTCTTACAGTAAAGTTTCAACTTTAAGAATTGAGATAATGAAAATAAAATTTCAGTCCAAAATTTGTGTTAACTAAATTTCTAAAATTCTAAAGGATGGATTATGCGTACACGAAACAAATTAATGAAAATTTTACAAAGTACAGCTTTTGAGCAGACAAATAATTATGATTCATTGGTTGATTAAATTTTGTTTGGAAATAAAATTAAAATTAGAGAGCATTACTCCATTCTCTTTTATTCTTTAAACACAAATAAAAATATGTTTTTCCATCAATATAACCAAATAATGTTCAGACTCTATTAGCCAATTGGATGATGAAAAAATTAAAAGTTTATTTTCAAATAAAATTAAAATTAGCTATGGGCCCACCTCCATTCTCTTTATAGTACTTTAAATACAACATTCAAAATATAAATGCTATCTAAATTTTTTTGATGAAGGGTTCAAATCTACGAGGCAACCACCCGGGGCATGATCCCAACCTCATCCCTTATATGTTAATCCCTCGTGGGCTCTTTTTGAGTCATTCAACTTCACTAGTAGACCAAAGGCCCATTGAATTAAAATATAAATGTTATCTAACATTATATTAAAAAATAAATAAAATACAAAAATTTTAAAATTATTTATATAGTAGATTATAATTTAATATTTGTGAAATATCAAATATCAAATATCAAATATTTAATTAAAATAATAAGCAATTCTAACAATGTACAACACACAATACTTTAAAATAAATTAACTTGAAGCTCATGGTATTTAAGATTTCAACTTGACAATTTAATGATAATATTAAATAAAATTTAAAAAAAAAACTATGTAGATATTTGTATAATTATTTGGAAGTAAAAAAAACTTAAACTAGAACATTCAAATGAATGACTATATGAACATGAGCACCTTCATCTTGGAATTACTTTATAGTTATAATCATGACTATATGAACATCACCACCTTCATCTTAGAATTACTTTATAGTTTGAATTAAAAAAATAAAATGTGTTTTTATAATTATTAGGAAGTAAAACAAAAACCTTAAACTATAGAACATTCAAATGAATAACTATATGAACATGAGCACCTTCATCTTGCAATTACTTTATAGTTATCAACATCAAGATTTATTGTATTTTCCATTACATTCTTTTGCACCAATGAACAATAATTATTTTCCACAAATTGAATATTTCTCTCAAATTCTATTGGCTCTAATTGTTTTCTGTTATAGGAGCCCTTTTCTCTGAATATCTTTTTAGGCTAAATTTTCATTAACAAATATTAATATTAATATATTTTAAAGATGAAACTTAATTGTATTAAAATAAAACTATATAGTTATATAAATAAATCTATCAATAATATATCAGAAATATATAAATATTTTTATAATATATTATTGTGGATTTTTAAATCACACACACACACACACACACACACACACACACACACACACACATATATACTATAAATAATAGTAATTATTAAAAATATATAAAATATAATCTATATAGAATATAATAATATAATTTAATATTTTGTAATACAAATTTATCATTAATTTTTTTTTCAAATGTCATGTATTAAGTCATAATCATTATAAAAAGTATTCTTATTTAAGATTCAAGTTAAGTTAAAGTTATGAATTTTAGATTCACACTATTACATTCTATTAATACAATATTTCACCTAACATTATTGTATTGTCCAAAGACAATATTCGCTTTCATCTATTAGTAATTAATTTTCACTAATTACAAATAGCTATTTTTTTGGTCTTATAACTTATTTTAAACAAAAATACATATAACCTATAAGATTAAAATGAATATATTACAATAATAAAAAAATATTAATTTGTAACTAATGCTAAAACATTTTTTAAAATTTATTTCAATTAACTAATCTATTTTGTTTTCAAAAGATAGAATTTTATAATAAATTTCTAAATTTATTATTTATATTTTTAATTAAAATTACTACAAAAATTATAAATTTTCAATTAGTACATTTAGTAAATTAATTTATAATATACTGACCAATCCTGACCATTCATTAAGAATTTTTTTTTATTACTCAAACATTTATAGAGTTTATATATTAATTTATCAATATAATTTATTATTTAATTTAATTTTCTCAACAATGATTGGCTTATTTGATTTAGTCTTGTAGACTTTCTGGGATGTTTTCCATATTGATTTATTTTCAGCTATATTTTAGGTTGTTATGTTTTATTTATATTTAATATTTTTATGTTTTTGATTAAATTATTTATAAATTTACTTATAATTATTTTAATCTTTTATTATTAAAAATTACTTGTTTATTAACTTTTAATACATTTAATATTCTCTTTAATATTTTATTATCTTGCATTTACTTGTCAATGAATTAATTTATAAATTATATGATTTTTTTTATTAATCATAATATTTTAATATAGATAATACATAGTAAAAAATTGAAATATTTATTGTACAAAATAAATATTTATTAGCATTTAATATTTCTAAATTTCTAATGAAGTAATTATTTGTAATTACTTTTATCTTTTACTATAAAAATTTTGTTTTTATTTACTCTTATTATATGTGATATTAAATATTTTACTATAAAAAAATTGATATATTTGTAAATTATCTGATATTATTTTATAATATTGAAATTATATAATACATAAAAAAAGCTAAATCATTGCACTTATTTTGAGTTATAATTTTTTCGTATAATAAAAATTTATATTGAAATTAATGAAAATTATTAATAAACTATATTAGTGTAAAAATAAACTAAAAAAATGTTTTAAATTCTATTTTTCAAGTGTCACAAAATTTTACATATTTAAAAATAATATTGACAAAATCTATTTATGAAATTTAGTTATACAAGGTAAGAGCCTAATGGTAAGTTTTATGTTTTAGATTAAGTTTAATTAAGCATAATAAACAATAAACAATATTAATAACTTAGGCTTTGTCCTATTACATATCACAAAAATTAAAAATAAATTTTCTATTTAATACTTATTTGTCAAAAAAAGAAAAGAAAAGAAAAGTCATGTTGCAACCACACATCAAATCTCAACTTGACTTAAATTCAAGTGTTATATGGAACCAACCAAAAAATTATAAACTTTTGTCGTGGTAGTTTTTAATTATTTAAAAATAAAAAACACTTATCAAACAAAATTTAGCTATACAATTTTTTTTAAGGAATTAATTCAAATATAATGTAATTTAAATTAAAATTCAATTGATTGATTCTAGATTGATATTTTTAGATCACTATTATACTATGAATAACTCAATAATATTCTAAATGATCTTATAGGATAAACTTATCTATAGTCAAGGGAGACCAATTTACCTAGGCCTATGTATGGAAAAAGGAGGAAGGGCTAGTCAAAATTTTGTCAGAAATTAATTTGATTAATGTCATCAACTATATTAAGGGTCTGAACTCACCTAGGTAAATGATTAAACATATTAATAGTCATTGTAGAGACATCATTAATGGTTTCTTAGAAGTTTGGATCTAGCATGAGTATTGATAGTGAAATATTTTCATGCCAAATTTGGCATGATTTCAAACCAAAATGTACATTGGGAAGTCCAAGATTGACTCCCAATGGAGTTACATTTGTACCTAAGGAATGATGAGCACATGTAGCAATATGAGGAGTGATTTTTTCTCATTTATATCTTGCACGTGGATGATTGAAGTCAAACCTAGACTATTGCTAAACAGCCTATCTTTTTGTTCTGTTTTTGTGAGTGCTCATTTAGTGTCTTTGACAAGTTTTATTTGGCTTCTGTTATAATCTAGGGTTGTTAGAAAACCAAAAGATTAACCTGTCAATGCCCAATACAACTGCTAGACTTATAGAACACCAAAGGATGTAGCCATGCAACAAATCCCAAAATGAAATGTTGGTGATAAGTCAGAAATCCTCCACTTAGTATTACTAAAAGAGATTTGACTATGTGACCTAGATCTAATACCACTTATTACAAGATAACATTGTTGTTGCACAAAATGATCAAACTATCAATGCCTAATACAACCACTACACTTATAGAACACAAAAGGAAGTTAAGCCATGTCATAAATCCCAAATGGAAAAATTGATAGTTAGTCAAATAATTTATACTATGGAAAAATATCATATCAATTTCCAAGGAAATTATTTGTGGAAAATGGCTCAATATGCACATAGTTTGATGCTATCTCATTTTTGGTAGGTTAATTTCATACAAGGAAACCCTATATTATTTGGATGTAGTCATCATTAAGGTCTTTGAGAAAGATTGGGATAATTGTCATATGTGGTATTTTTGGTTGGACATGAACACTAATGAGGAGTTGGCTTCTTTAGTGTCAAACATGTAGAGAAGTCATACAAAGTTATACAAAGATATAAAATATGTGGCTAAGGTGATCAACTTTTGATTTTCCTCTGGGGGAATGTGACAAACATATCATTATGATAGATGACATTTTTTAGAAATATCTTTGTAAAAGGTCATGGTATATGTTGAAGACTTTATTAAGAAACATATGAGTTTGAATGAAAACTTTGGTAGTCTATTCAATTGTCATTTTTAAATTTTGTTATTCAATTATCATTTTGTTATTTTCAACCCTCTAGCTAAAACTAGTTATGAATCAAGAAAAATGGAAGGATACATTATAATGAAGATTCTATTGATCATAATGATAATGATTCAAATGGGGATAAAACTTTTCATGTCTATAAGAAGAAGCACAAACTACTTATATTTCATTGTCCTCTTGTATTTGTTAGATAACTAAAACTATCTTTAGTTATCTGATAGCCCCTTCAAATGCTTTAGTAGCAAATAAAACTTCATAAATATTATAACCAGTTAGGTGATCTCATTCAACTTCACAATTAGTACTTATAATTATTTTATTCCAAACTTGTTCATTCATTGCTTATATTATTACTAACCATTAATAATATAATTTTTTTATTATCTAGTTATTACCTATCATTTATCGAGCTGGAGTAAAAGGTAAATATCATCAAAATCAACTTGAAAAATATAACAACAATAACATATTTGATACCCATATGTTTTACTTGGAAACCTTGGAAATAGAAAAACCATCTAGGACCATCAACCCAAAAAATGTCACTCTTCTTAAGTGAGCTCTACTAGGAGTTGACCTTGTTAAAGTTTTACATACACATTGTTGATGCGACCACGTTAGAGGATTTGCACCAAAGGATCATCTATTTTGTGTTATAGGAGCCATTTTCTTAGAACTTGTCCATATACATTTTTTTAAGGCTAAACTTTTGTTAACAATTATTAATATTAATATATTTTAAAGATGAAACTACAAAATATAATTGTATTTTAAAATAAAACTCTATAACTATATAAATAAATCTGTTAATAATATATGAGAAATATATAAAAAAATTTGTAATATATTATTGTGAGTTTTTAAATAACATTATATATGTATGTATGTATGTATGTATGTATATGTGTGTGTATGTATATATACATATATATATACAATTACTATTTAAATTATATAAAATATATTACTATATAATCTATATAGAAAATAATAATATAATTTAATATTTTGTAATACAATCTTATCATTAATATTTTAAAATATGTCATAGGTATATACAAAACATTTCAAATGTGTGGTGTTCTTGCAATCCTCCTAGACATGTTGAGAAACTAGAGGTGAAATGATAAGCTATCAGTCTAGAGGATATTCTTTCTAGCTTTAACCAAGCTTCGACTTTCTTTTTGAATAGTTACTCATCTCTCGATGATGAGGAAGACATAGAAGAATTTCATGATTTTTTTAATCATGGAAATTGCAAGTTCTTACTAACTTCTCCAGAAAGTACTATGTCAAGGATACCTGTTATAGATGTAAGAATTTGGCTTAGGCCAGAACTCACCCAAGACCAAGGAACTCAAGCACAAGCGCACAGTAGACTAGAATAGAGAGTATGATTAGAATAACAATATTCATTCAATATGCCAGCTTAAAAGTAGACTAGGACTGCTTGTATATAAAGGCCTCAAGAGAGCTTATAGAATGCATAGAAGTCAAGATCATGATAAGTCATACAACCAGGTACATGTCCACCAGATATGGGTTATTCTCCATTAAACACAAAAGTAAGTGCAATGATGTGAGGATAAGCCTACAATGGTGTAGCACACAAATTAGTGGTGTAAACAACATGTGCTAAATTATGAGTGCAAATAACTATGTTTTCAACATGACAACTCAATGAATGATGTAAACTCTTGTGTTGTAGACATCATGTGTATAATTACAATTTCACACTTCTATGAGAGTACACAAACTCCTAAGTGTCTCACCTAAATAAATAATAAAATAATTCAAAATAATTAAATAATGCATTAACTTAAGTAAACTTAAGTAAGTGTAATAAATAAATACTAATTTACACCAACAATAGACTTCATAATTTAGATTTTCTTTGACAAACATTTAATTTATAGTTATTCTATAATTTATCTTTAAACTATAATTTTTATCTAAAAATGTTTAATACTATGCTAAATCACATACAAATAGGAACAAATCATAAGAAAAAGTGTTCATTGAAGTGACATTTTAAACACATGAAAATTATGCATCCTCTACACAAAACTGCATAGTTTCCCACTTTCAATATGTAAATCTAGCATCCATCCTTCCAACTGTAATATCAACTAAAATTCCCGACTTAACTCTATGTTCATAGCCAGATAAATTTCGCATTTCTCTTCATTACAAAATTAATCTCTCTGAAATAGGTTTCTCAAAGATCACAATTCATGCATCTCATGTCCTTCATTGTTTCTTGTGATATGAAAATGTTGGTTTCTCCAGATGGGTGTGGATGATTCGTCAACATGTTGACATATTTCTGGCCTCTAATGTTATCAAATCTATTATTCAGACAAACTAATATAGTTTTTATTACAGGAGCTATTTTAAAAGACATTTTTTGATGGATAATTATTTTCTATTAATAAATAATATACTAAAATTAAAATTCATAAGAAAGGACTAATATCAAATAAGTAGGTTATGGATGAACCCTTTTTAGATTTTGTAGTGAGAAAATTTTGTCACCATCACGCTCAGACATGTATTTTTGCATTACATCTACATACCATAGATAAAAAACTCATTACTTTAGTATATTGAGTCAAAAACAACGAAAGATATTTACTAGATATGCAATTCGGAGCTTCCTATCAAAGAGTTTCCCTCTTATGCACTTTAATTTCTATGGCACAGATAGAATATCTCAAGCGCTAAACAAATTTAGAAGCAAAAAAGAGATGTATAATAAATAATCTAACACATAGTCACCTCTACATCAAAATTCCCTCCTCCGTATATACGTTGTTGTTTTAAATATGGAAATTCCCTTAGAATCAGTGCATCACTTGAGAATAAAAACCCATTCAGAATGGTAATTTTTCTGAGTATTCTGAGAGCTGTAAATTATTTAAGATGTTTATTTATTCATAGACTTGTACATGCTAGAAAGAGCAATTCCATCTCAATGTAATTATGACATCTATATCCACCCTAAGATTCATTAATCAAGGACAGTTTTCTATTAATACTTTTGTTGTAGTGGAGAGAATAAGAGAACTGAGTTTGTTAGAATGAGGCCTTAGAATTTCCAAACTTTTTCATAAATGCAACACCAGATCCATGATCCTTTCATTCAGCCTAATACCACAAAGATCTAATTGAAGAATTGATGTCGTTGACAACTCCAGCTCCATCACATATCACAATGAGTAGATTCACCATGAAATTAAAACTTCAATCTTACTGTCATTTCGGTAGTTCATTTCCTAGTTTATGGAGCTTTCTCTCTCCATTATATGGCAATCGTAGTCTCTTTTCATCTAGATAAAATAAGTGATTTAATCAATGTTTAAAGTGTTGTAAGAAACACTAAACATAGACTAAGATCATAAGTTTAGGCACAGTACATTATTTTTAACAAATATTTTTGTTTTAATATAGAATGTTGTAAAATGTATTGAGTAGAGAGTGCTGCAGTAAATAAATTTATTTCATTTGATGTTCAAGAATAAAGCATTTTGTATTACAAAATAGAGCATTTGTATTTCCATTATGTGCAAAGAATATTGGAGTGTTGAATTGCTATTTCTTTCTTTCTTCCTTTTCTTTTAACAATTTATTTGTGATGTTCTTTAGTTTCTACATTTGGTATCATAACTAAAGGTTTTTGGAAGGCAACAACATGTCAAATAATTTGCATATCATAGAGTTTGATGGATTTGATTACAAAAATTGGTCAATCAAGATGAAGACATTTTTTATTGAGAAAGAATTTTGGGAGATCATTGAATTTGGATATGTAGAGCCTGTAGATTAGGATACTCACCAAGCTAATGAAAGGTGATTAGAGAAGGAAGCTAAGAAGAAGAATGCAATGGCATTGTTTCGCATTCAGATGGCTCTTGAGAAGATCTTGTTTTTCAAAATTGTTGATGCACAAATAGCAAATGGTGCCCAATAGTGGGCACCATTTTGTACATGGTATATTCACATATTCATGAAACCTTAATGAAGAGTGCAGATAAAATGACAACGAACTAGACTAAACCCAAGAAATCATTGTCAAAATACAAACTCTACAAATGTCCCATGTTTCCCTAATTACAACTGCTAAGAATGCTCTTAGACCAGCATCTTAGTTATATTTCTAGAATGAGAAGTATGCTTAAAATGCAGATCTACCAGTATGTATGCAAGATCTAAGATGAAAATGAAAAGATTACATGCGAGTAACAACTCTTAGAATACTATCAAAATGAACATGCAATGAGCTAAACATGTGTTAAGATGATAATAAATAACATGAAAACAGAGCTAAAATGCTATCAAAATGACATAAACTTGCTAGAATAACAATGCTAATATGCTTAATATGACAACTCTGAATATGCCTATAATGAAAATGCCTAAAACTTAGGTCCTTTTTCTCTTGAATTATCTTTCTATTTATAGGATTTTAAGAGGAGTTGGGATAAGAATTTGGGTTTTACCTTTAATAGGTGGACAGAGGTGAAATTGAAAATGTCTCATAAAGGAGCCCAAGAGTCTTGATTTTAAGGATAAATGTGGATTTCTTTTCAATTCTTTATATAAAAGAAGGATTTTTATTTTGTGAGGATAAATAGATTTATTGATTTAATAAAAGCTTAATTTATTTTCAAAATTTTGTCTTTTCCCTCTCCCTTTTGAATTTCAAATATGTGTAGGATCATGGTGTGCAAAAAAGTGGCAATCTAAAAAATTTATAGTTCTGAAATATCTGAAACCATTTCAAAATCTATTCCAACTTTTTTTTCGCCCACCTTGATACTAAATGAAAATAATTAATATTTTTATAAGGTCTACTATATCTTTTGATTCCAAACCTATACGGTCAACTTTAAAAACATCCTAAAAATTTGCTTTTGGCTTGCTTTTATGTGATTTTTACTTCAAACATATAGTTGACAACTGTTTTTCCACCAAAATTTGATGAAATGAAAATGGTTTCTTAAGAATGTTCTTATTTTCGATAAATGTAAGGTTTGTCAAATTATGAGTTTAGTAAATAATTATTACTTATTTTCTAATGGAGTTATGTATAAAGTGTTGACTGATACACTACTTGAAAAACAACTATAACTTTCAAATGGTACAACATTTTTTAAATTCAAAAGATGCATCATATTCTATGTTTGTTCTACTATAAGGAAAAAAATGAAAAATTGAATTTTGTAGAGTTTTGAATTAGTTAAGGTGGTTAGACATAAGAGTTTTTTAATTCCAAAAATACTAAAGTCAAAAATTAATTAATTATTATTTATTTAGAATAAAAATACCCAAAAATATGTGTCGCATCCAAACATGAGTCTACTATATATATGTAGAATATTATTAAAACATATTATCATTTGATTTTGATTAAGGTGGTCAGACATACATCTACTTCTTATTTTTGTTCTAAATATTTTGTAAGATTGCATCAAAATTCAAAATTTTGACCAATCAATTTTTATTTTTTTGAGATAATTCCTAACAGTTTAGAAACTAGATTCAATTTTCTGGAGATTCTTTTCTCTCAACTTTTTGATATAAAGTTAAGAAAAAGTAGAAAATTGCACATCAAGTTGACATAACCCTGATTTTCTGATTTATTATTGCCACTTAAGAGCATAGTTTGGTTAACCAAGATGCTGCACATACCCTTTCATTTTATGGTTTTGAATTATTTTTCTCCTCTTTTGAAGTTGATTTAGGTCTTATTAATTTTCTAGATGATTTAATTGATTAATGACCTGATGCAATCCTTGATTTGAAAGTTTTTTGTTTTCCTCTGATTTCCTCCTTAATTTGCGTTGATTGATTGAAATTTTGTAATATAGGTCTTTGCCAATTTTTGGCTGTCTATAGATAGAATAAGGGACACTTCTATTAGTATTAATGAGAAGACTTTTGCTTCCCAATTGCAAATTGCAATGAATGATGGTGCTAGCAGAAATAATAACAACAAAAATGGCTTAGGAAGGGGTCAAAATAAGAATTATTCAAGAGGAAGAGAAGTTCTTAAGGAGGAAGATGCAAAAGTAGATTTGATAAAAGGAACATCCAATATTATCATTGCAATAGGTATGGACAGTTTGAGAAAGAGTGTAGACTAAAATTAGGAAAGAATAATGCAAATTATGCTCAACAAGATGAGGATCATTCCTCAAGTAATCTATTGTTATTTTATGGCAAAGATAAAAATAATATGAATGATGTTTGGTATTTGGATTCTGGGTACTCTAACCATAACTCTAGTAACAAGGAAAATTTTTCAAATCTTGATGATGGTTATAGATCCAATATTACTCCTAGGAATAACAATATAATGGATGTTTCTGCCAAAGGAGCCATGGATGTTCTCACAAAGGAAGGCATAAAAATTGTTCAAGATATTTATTATACTCCAAAATTGAATCATAATTTATGGAGTGTTGGGCAGCTATGTGAAAAGAATTATAGAGGGGTGAATATGAAATGTACTTTCTATGATAAGAATCATTGAAATAAATTGATTTCAGTTTTTGATATGACAAAGAATAGGATATTCCTCTGAAGTTTGGTGAAAATAAAAATTAGCTTGTCAATATGGTGTATGAGGATAAAATTTGGTTATGGTATCTCAGGCATGACCATTTGAATTTCAATAGCTTAAAGATTCTAACATCAAATGCTTTTTTTCTTGGATTACCTAAGGTTGAAGATCATAAACAAAATTTTAAAGGGTGTGTAAAATGGAAGAATGCAAGGGAATAATTTCCAAAAGGAAATGCATGGAGGTCCCAATAGCTACTTCAACTTATTCATTTAGATATTTGTGGTCCTATGCAAACACACAAAGTCATATTTCATTACTTTTATTGATGCTTACTCACACATGTGTTGGGTGTATTTTTTGAAAACTAAGGATGAAACCTTTGATATATTAAAGAGGTTTAAAGCTCATGTAAAGGATGAGTAAGGAAACAAAACTAAATGTTTGAGAACAAATCATGGAGGAGAGTTTTGATAAAAATATTTTCAAAATTTTGTGAGATAAATGGGATCAAAAGACAACTCACAACTACATACACACCTCAACAAAATAGAGTGGTTGAAAGGAAGAACTGTACTATGGTAGAAATGGCAAAGACCATGTTACAAACCAAGGGTTTGAGAAATTCTTATTGGGCTGATTCAATTACTACAATAGTCTATATTCTCAACAAGAGTCCTACAAGCACCCTAGACAAGAAGACTCCCTATGAAGCATGGCATGAGAAGAAGCCTAATGTAAATCATTTTAAAGTTTTTCGTTGTTTGGCTTATGTTCATATCCTTAATCACAATAGGCAAAAGCTAGATGCTAAAAGTGAATCATGTATTTTTGTGGGCTATAGTGAGGAAAGAAAAGCTTACAGATTATTCAATCATATTACTAATAAGATTATTATTTCAAGAGACATGAATTTTGATGAAAGTGGAGTTTATGGTCATCAAAAAAGCCATGTTGAAAAGAAAAAATCAATTTTGGATGATGATATTATTGTTGGTAATGATAATGAACATCCAACTAATGGATCCATTTCAAGATCAAAAAGCCCACCATGAGCCCCTCACCAATTTCAAGAGAAAGACCAACCTCAATTCCTCCAAGAAAGGTAAGAATATTGAGTGATATCCATGAGATGTGTCAAAATCAAGAAAATGAAGAAAATCCAATAGGTGAGATGGTAAATTTTATATTACTTTCTAAACCTAATTTTGAGTCATCATGTTTTAAAGATGCATGTACTAATGAGATTTGGATGCAAGAAATGAATGAAGAGATGGATTCTATTCATATAAATTATTCATGGGAGCTTGTAGAGCTTGCACATGAGAAGAAGAAGGATGAAAAATGGGTCTAGAAGATTGAGTATAACAGTGATGGGAGTGTTGAAAGATACAAGGTAAGATTGGTTACTAAAGGTTTCACTCAAAAGTATGGCATTGATTATGAAGAAAATTTTGCACAAGTAGCAAGAAAAGAAACTATAAGGATGTTAATCTCTCTTACATCTCAAAAGAAATGGCATATTCATCACATGGATGTGAAAAGTGTCTTCTTGAATGGGTACTTAGAAGAAGAAGTATATGTGTGACAATCACAAGGATTTGAAATTCAAGGCAAAAAAGATCATGTGTACAAGTTGTAGAAGGATTTTTATGGCCTCAAGAAAGCACCACGTGCATGATATCCAAGTGTTGATGAATTTTTTCAGAATATTGGCTTCCAAAGAAGTAAGACTGAACCTACCCTTTATTACTAGCGAGAAGGTAATGTTATTATCATTGTGAGTTTGTATGTTGATGAGTATGAGTATTTGGTAAAAGATGAAAGATGAATTCAAATTTGTTATAATGAATGAAATTGAGATGAAAGATTTAGGGCTCATGAAGTGCTTTCTTGGCATGGAGGTTTATCAAGGTAAAGATGGAATTTTTATTTTCCAAACCAAGTATGGGAAGGATATGTTGAATAAGTTTGATATGGCTTATTGTAAACCTCTTGCCACTATAATTGCTCATGACATTACATTATGTAGAGATGATGGTTTTAAACTTGTTGGTGAGATGTCATACAAGAGCATTGTAGGGAGTTTGATATTTTTAACTCACACAAGGCCCAATATTGCTTATTTTGTTTCATTATTTTCAAGGTATATGAAAAACACATTAAAGAAAGATATGAAGGTGGTCAAGAGAATTTTGAGGTATGTGAAAAGAACTATAGATTTTTGCATTCATTATTCTTCTAATAATTTTGAGCTTGTTGGCTGTAGTGATTCAGATGACTAGAAATCTACATCTAGTAATCATTTTTCTTGGGTTATGGTTTAATCACATGGAGCTCAAAGAATCAAAGCATGGTTCCTCTCACTTCTAAAGAAGTGGAATATGTTGTAGTTAATTCAAATGACGCACAAGTTTCATGTATTAGAAAGCTTCTTAGAGAGATTAGAGAGATATAGGTTTAGCCTACTATTATTTTTGTGACAACTTAAGTGCCATTAAATTGGCCTAGAATCTAATTCATGATAGTACGAATTTTTTTGACACTTGAAACAATATTTCATTAGAGATTTGGCACAAAATAAAGTGGTTGAGTTGAAGTATATCAACACAAAGGCAATTGCAAAAGATCAATTTATGGCTCTAAGAGATCAATTAGTTAGCCCTCTCAACATCAAGGGGGAGTATGAAGAATTGATATTGTTGACAACTCTAGCTCTATCATTCAACTCTAGCTCCATCGCATATCACAATGAGTAGACTCAACATGAAATTAAGACTTTAATCCCACTATAATTTAAGTCTAGGAATTGAATAATCAACATATTAATATCATGAGATCATTTCATATTTTATGGAGCTTTCTCTCTCTCCATTCCGTGGCCATTGTAGTCTCTTTTATCTACATGAATTAAGTGATTTAATCAATGTTTAAAATACTGTAAGAAGTGGTAAACAAATAGACTAAGATCATAAGTTTAGGTTGAGTGTATTATTTTTGACAAATATTTTTCTTTTTATATAGAATATTGTAATATTTATTGAGCAAAGAGTTCTACAATAAATAAAGTTATTGCATTTGTTGTTCAATAATAGAACATTCTCTGTTACAAAATAGAGCATATGTATTTCCATTATGTGCATAGAATATTGGAGCGATGAACTATGATTTTTTTCCTTCTTCCTTTTCTTTTCACAATTTCTTTGTGCTGCTCTTTAGTTTCTACACTAATGTTGTCAGATCGGTAAATCAAAAAAAACCATCTAGTACTTTTGTAAAGAGGAACTTACTCAGATCCAAAACCATCTGGTACTTTTGTAAATAAGAACTTTCTTAGAGCCAAAGATTTGATCTTTTTGCATAAAAATGGTCTTAGGAACCTTGACTTCGAAAAATAATTATAAAGTATTCGCTTCAATCTTAATATCTTTCAAACATTTATCAGAAGCCAATTAGAAATCAATTCATATGTACAATCTATAGCATTGTTAAACTCAAAATTCTAGAGACTACCAGAATGAAGATATAGCACACTTGTGTCTCATCATGACTATGACCCATTGTAAAGAAACAATTTCCTAAAAACTTTAATATTAGTAATGATCTCAAAAACCATACTCATCTTTCGAAAATAAAAGAGAAACACACTACTTCTTTTGGAGAAATTTCAGTGAGAATGGTCTTCAGTATACTAGTAGGTATATCATATATCATTTAGGATTAGCCCTTTCCACTTCCCAGCCATTTCTTCCCTTGTAGGAAACAAATACAACTCTTTCTACTCTTATAAGCATTTAAATAGAATATTAAAAGATATTAGTAATAATAAAAAACTCGTGTGATAAAAAAAACTTGTGTCATTTAGAGTTGGGCATTTCCTCCTCTTAGCCAGCTCTTCCCTTATGTAACACAAAGATAAGATAAGATAAGATAATAATATTAATGTCCAACAAAAAACTAGAAAGGTTTATGGGATTGAATATACAAACAAAAGAGCTGACCAAAATAAAAACACCAAAACAGTGTTAGAAAGAAAGAAAACAAGACAAAAGAATAAGAAACATAAGGTAAGAACTATGAGTTCTTCCTTGGTACAAAGTATTTAGAGATAACATGATATAAATATGGATGATTCAAAGTCTCAAATCTTCACTGAGATTTACTAGAGGAATATTGCTGCCTAAAAATGGGTCTTAGACTTAACCTCTACCAAAGAATGCCAATCTACAAACCCAATCCTCTCTGTCCATATGGTGATCAATCTGGATACGAAGATGATGAGAGTCAACTCTAAAAGAGCCTAGACAAAATTGAAGGGAATGACACCAATTCCAATAGAGATAAGTAGGCCGCACAATAATACCATCGTGAATCTCAAGAAAATTCTCTACATAAAATTCCATCCTAGAACGTAATCCCCTAGGAGGATTACTCCAAGAAGTGATAATGTACTGTTTGTAGATATCCTATCTAACATAGTCTTTCAACTCCTGAAAAGAGGGGAGGAGATGAGTAGGAGTGTCCATGAGAACTAGTAAGGAGGGAGACGATCAATGTCAATCCTAAATGAACCCAATAGAGAGGTGGCAAGGGCATGCCAACAATGAGATCTAGTGGTAGTATCAGATCTCCAAATCAGAACAGAAGAGTAGTATGCAAGATGAGAGTACCTATGATAGTTAAAATCGGAGTCCATAAAACCTTGAAGTAGATGGAGAAACTAGATCAAGTCAAAAATGGTCAAAATCCTTAAAGGATGAGCTCCAAAATCGACAAAAATAGTATTGTGGGGGATGATTTTGTGACATCTGATGATACACCATAAAAATAACATCTAAAGATGCTCAATAGAAGCCCAATCAAATGTAAGAAGAGAAGGCCCCCAAACCACCAAGCCACAAAGAACAGTTGTCTTGACTAAGGAGTCCAAGAGGAACAACTTGGATGAAATATCTTGTAAATGATGTCTAAAATACTACCTCTCAATCATGGCTAGAGATACCATACCGTTACTAATCCTAGATCTAATAGCTGGTCTTAAACTAAAGCAAGGTCCCAAAAACTTAACACCAAGATAAATGTATGAAGAAGTGATCTCAACCTCCTACCCATGGAAAAAGAAATAAAGATGAGAGGTCTTCAAGTAGTTAAAAATGATCACCCAAGTCTTAGCCAGATTAACTACAAGTTGATGCTGGTCATAGAAGGAGGCCAAACCAATCAGGAGTCTCTATAAACTGTCTAGAGAGGAGGCTAGGAGAACAACATCATCTGCAAAAAGGAGAATGTATATCAACACATGATGCAAATAACAACCATCATCAGGATGAGAATAGCTCACAAAAAAATCCTCTAGCTCATCAATATACAATCCAAACAGAGTAGGAGAAAGAGGGCAGCCCTGCTTCACCCCAATGGTGCGCTAAACAATTCTTGATAATAACAAAAATATTCCACTATTTTATTGTGACAACTCATCTTCATCTAGATTAAATGAGTGTTGAATATTCTCTTTATTCAAAATATTGATTTATGTATAAATCACTACTCAATATACATAGATTATGGTTCAAAGAATCCACTTAAATCCTAACAATATTACAACTCATCTCCATTTACATTTTTACCATTGTTTTACATTTGAAATATCAAGATTTCATTCAAAGTAGATAATGATTTTAAGTGTCTTGAAACCAACTGTTAATTGAAAACATTGCCAAGAGGGAATATACATGGAATATAGATTCATGTGGTAGAATAGCCACTGATAGAGACAAAAGGCAAGGAGCGCTTGCCTTACCTAGCAATAGGTTGCGTTAAGGGGCCCTCTTCTAGCTTATTGTAGTGCTAATTTTTAAAAATTATTAATAAATTATAGTAATATTAAAATAAATTAAAGATTTTTTCAAATGCTATTTTTTTTAGTGTCATAGAATTTTATATATAATTTTTTTCATTTAAAAATAATAATGATGAAATCTATTCATAATATTTTTTTATACAAGGTAAGAGTTTATAGAGTAATGATAATTTGTTAATCTCTTATGTGACAAGTCTTAGATTTAGTTTAATCAATAATAATAATAATAATCAATTACTACAAATAAAATTAAGTAACTTAGGTTTTGGTACATTACCAATAAAATAAATTAAAATTTAGTAGTTGAAATTAAGATTTTTGAAGTCATGTTGCAGCCACACTTCAAATCTCCACTTGACCCAAATTCAAATGTTAAATCTAACTAGTCAAAAAGATTGTAAATTTTAATTGTAGCAGGTTTTAATTAATAAAAATTAAAATACTTACCAAAAAAAAATAGCTATAAAAATATTTTTGAACTACTAAACTCAAATATAATGTGATTTATATTGAAATTAAATTGATTGATCCTATATTTGATTTTTGAGACCAGTGTTATAGTAGAATAACTCAATAATATTCTAAATTCTTTTTTAGGATAAACTTATCCATTCTCAAGAGAGACCCATATACTTGGGCATATGTATGGAAAAGGAGAAAGAGCTAGTCAAAATTTTGCTAGAAAGTTATTTGATGAATATCATCAACTAGATTAAGGCTTTGACCTCACCAGCTAAATGATTAGACATATTAATAGTGATTGTAAGACATTATTCATGGTTTCTAGGAAGTTTGAATTTTTCATGAGTATTGATGGTGAAATTATGTGGAAGATTTCCTTACCAAATTTGATATGCCTTCAAACCAAAAAGTACACTTTGAAGCCCAAGATCGACTCCTTATGGAGTTACATTTGTATGATAGGAATGATGAACATGTGCAGGAATATGAGGAGTTACTTTTTCTCATTAATATCTTGCATGTGGATGACTAAAATAAAACTCAAGATATTATTAAAGATTGTAGCTTTACATTCTATTTTTTGGTGTTTTTTTAGTGTGACTAACAAGTTTTAAGTGACTTCTAACAAGTGAGGTTTTTCCTCACTCCAAAGGATTGACATGGCAATGCTTGCTAGACTTATAGAATAGCAAAGGTAGTAGCCATGTCACAAATCTCAACAAAAGGGAGTGTTGGTGATATGTTGAAAATTTCCCCAATTAGCATTAACAAAGGAGATTTGAACAAGCAACCAAGATCTAATACCACTTATGACAAGAAATTGTTGTTATTGCACAAAATGATCAAACTATCAATTCTTGACACAAACACTACACTTATACAATAGAAAAGGCCATTAAGCCATGTCACAATTCACAAAGGGAAAAATTGGTGTTAGTAAAATAATGATGTAGTGCAAGGTAGGAGAATCCCTAAAGGAGATGTCCTAGCCTCTAGCAAATAATGACATAACAAAAATGCAACACAAGTGCAAGATTTGATACTAAATCACAATAATTTATTCATTAAATATAACTATTACATGCAATATGCTCGACTATAAGGCCTTCCAAGTTATGGCCAAATATAATAGTAATTACAATAATAGCTTTGGAAGATCCCTCAAGATCCAACTCAATCCTAGCTAGCCCAAATCTGTAACATAATAACAATCTGGTGGACTCCAAGATCTCAACTTGTGTGTGCAAACCACCAAGTAACTTCCTTGTTTCCCAAGCTGTAGCTACTAGCTCTTCTCAAAATTTATCAAGAATCCAAGTGTAAACTGCCTCACATTCAACACTCTATCCACATAGGATGGAAATCTTCTCTCACTTAGCTATTTCATCTTTTATGCTCTTATCCAAGCTTCATGATTAATCACAATCTTGTTGTAAACTACCTCACATTCGATGCTCTATCCATAGACTCAGGAAAAAATTTCTCTTCAGCTACTCTTGACACTTGCTCCTCCTCCTTTGAATGAATCCTAACTAAAGACTTCACCACAACCCCTACTTATACCAATCTAAACCACAAGTCAGCCCAGAATGCTGAAAACTAAATAAACCTAACATTAAATACTTGAAGAGCCACAAGTCAGCCTCACAAGTCAGCCTCCAATAGAAATTAAATATCAAAAAAATGATACCTAAATAAAATTGTGTTATCTCCTAGCCTCGATTGAATTAGAACCTTTTCTTTGAACTAGAGGGATTAATTTAGGTCCTCTACAACCCCTTAAATTTGAAAAGGATGATACAATAAGAATATATGTGCATCCATCCTGAAAGTCACACACAAAAACTTGTCACATAAACTATGAGAAATTGATACTGTAGGAGAATTTCCATATCTCCCAATTGAAAATGAATAAGGACTTGTGCCTTTGAAAAAAAGAATTAATCTAGGCCCTCTTCAATCCTTTAAATGCACATCCTCTCATTCATTGTACAAAATTAGTTACACAGCCTACAGTAGGAACACAAAAACTAGAAAACACAGCTCTAGCAGCAAGGTGAAATGACTCAAACTTCAACTCAATCCATCCAATCTCTATGCAATCATGAGGTAAGATTCTCCAGTGTGTCTCCAACAAATGCCTAACTATGAAAATTATAATTCCACCAAAATCCAAGCTCTCCTGTATCAGATTCCCCATGTAAATAGAAAAGTATGTCCCATACTTTGATGCTCAAAGAAAGATTTGCAACCAACTTCATCTTTAGCAAAGGCTTCCACATCATCAAAGTCAATAAAATAAATCTAAAAATCATCCATCTATGCTTCATCCATTGAAACATCAAAATTAAATACATATCAGCAACCCAATTTGCATGCTCACACCCAAGAACAAACTAAACATAATGCTTTATTAGCAAATCCTCATCCACATTAGCAACTAGTGAATCCACACCAATAGCAAAAAACTCCATATTAGCAGAAATATGTATCTCCTCAGAAATATATGTCAAATTATCAACACCAACCATCTCATTGTTCACAACAAGATACTTTGCAATATATAAATCACCACTAGTAGCAACCATATTATCCATGACCAAATGCTTTGCAATCTCTATGTCAAACTCAACCAACTAATTATCAAAATCAACCCCTGTCCAAACATCAACAAGGATAGAAATATCTTTAGCAACAACCTCTAGCAGCTCTACAAGTTTTGTATCAAACTCCACAATCTGATCAACAAAACCAAACACTTCCACCTTGACGTTGCCATGCCATCCTCTCTCACAAACAAGTCTCTTAACTAGCTAGACAACTTTCTTCCAAGTTGGTAGACTCCAACTCCACAAAAATCTATAGAATGCCTTCCTCATCCTATCCTTATCTCAATCATCTAAACTAGTTTCAAACCAAGTAAAAATCTCATAAAACCTCCTCTTCACCACATCACAAAGATTCACAATCATCTCAGGGTGCAATGCTCTTGAAGCCATCTCCTAAGATCTTTGTAAACCCTATGCAAAAAATCCTTCCCACATTCTTTGTAACAAACTAAAATTTTTTGTAACTTAGATCACAACTTGCCACCTTGTACGAATAATTAGGAACCACATCACAAGTCCAAGACCATAGATCTACAATAAACAACCTCTCTATGATCAAGCCTCAATAAGATCAAACTTTTAGCTTCACATCCATTGATTCATTTGCATGTCCTCTGCAATTGCAAGTCAGAACCATGATTTTCCACATCACAACCAAGAGATCTACAACTCTAGAAAGAAAATCCACCACCATATCAAGATCAACTCAGATCTAGTCCTCCAACCCAAGTCCTAGTGCAAATTGCCTCAACTTCGGTGATCTGTCTACATGCTCAAGAACAACCTTCACTCTAATACCACCTAATGCAGTGCAAAATAGGAGAATCCCCAAAGGAGATTTCCTAGCCCCCTATAAATAACCACATAGTGGAAACACAAAAAAAATGCAACACAATTGCAAAATTTGATATGAAATCACAATAATTTATTCATAAAATATAACTATTTACATGCAATATGCCCAGTTGTAAGGCCTTCTAGGTTATGGCCAAATATAACATCAATTACAATAATAGTTCTACAAGATCCCTCAAGATCCAACTCAATCCTAGCTAGCCTAGATCTATAACATAATAGAAATTTGGTAGAAAACCTCTGAGATGTCAACTTGTGTGCACAAGCCACCAAGCAACTTCCTTGTTTCCCAAGCTACAACTACTAGCTCTTCTAAAACTTTATCCAAGATCTAAGTGTAAATTGCCTTACATTTAGTGCTCTATCCATACACTGTGGAAATCTTCTCTCACTCAGCTACTCCATCTTCCATGCTCTTCTCCAAGCTAGATGATTAATCGCAATTCTACTATAAACTGCCTCACATTCAGTCCTCTATCTATAGACTTGGAAAAAACTCGCTCTTCAGCTACTCTCCACACTCACTCCTCCTCCTCTGAATGAATCCTAACTAAAGACTTCACCAGAACCCCTAATTATATCAATATAAGCCACAAGTTGACCTATAGTGTTAAAAACTAAATAAACCTAACATTAAATATTGGAAGAGCCACAAGTCGGCCTCCAACATAAATTAAATGACAAAAAATCGATACTTGAGAAAAATAGTGATATCTCCTAGCCTTGATTGAATTATTACTTGTACTTAAAAATAATGGGAGCACTTTAGGCCCTATACAATCACTTAAATTTTCAAAGGTTGATACAATAATAATATTTTCACATCCATCTCAAAAGTCACACAGAAAAACCTATCGCACAAAATGCTAGAAATTGATGCTCCAGGAGAATTTCTATATCTGCTAACTTATAATGAATTAGGACTTGTGCCTCTGATAAAAGGATTTAATCTAGGCCCTTTTCAATCCCTAAAGTGAAAATACTCTCGTTAATTTTGAAACAATTAGTTACATGTCATACAATAGGCACCTAGAAATTAGAAAACACAACTCTAGCAGCAAGGTAAAACGGCTCAAGCTTCAACTCAATCCATCCAATCTCTATGCCATCATGAGTAAATGTTCTTCAATGTGTCACCAACACATTCCTAACCATGAAAATCTTAACTCCACCAAAATCCAAGCTCAATGCTCTTGCTTCAGATAAATTATACTATGGGAAAATATTATAAATATTGAATGTCATCATGTCTACAAAGCATGATAAAAATGTTTGCTGAGCTACACATGAATCACTTAAAATTTTGAAATGATCTATAATTCTATATATTTTGATTCCACCAAGTGGGAAAATATGTTTTCATGAATCAAGAAGAATATTTGGTGAGATTTATTGTGAATAAAGGAATGAATGTGTATGATTCTAAGGTAGAACATGTACCAAATCAAATGGTGTATTCAAGAAGTTTCTATAACCCTAATTAGGTCATGGATTTATGAGCTAAAAATATTTCTATATAAGGAAAAAAGAGAAACAATTAATTTTTTTATGAAGCATCTATTGATGGATTTATGTTAGAGAAGGGGATATGCCAAAGGAATGCAAATATAAATCTATTACAAAGGAGAGTATAGAGAAATAGAAAGGCAAGGAATAGATACATTAATCATAAGAGGTGATAAGCTATTGTCCAAAAGAGAAATCTTAACATAAAATTAATTTTCATTCAAGAACATCAAGTTCACTACTATTTTCTTACCATTATACTAGTGGATAAATCTATTAATAGGGTAGACCTAACGGTCTATTTCTAAATCTCTTAGCTAAGGGCACACTCTGTATTGTGTTGGAAAATCCTTGAAAAATGTAGATCGTTGTAGCTGTTATGTATTATTTCTAATAGAGTAGGTCACTAGAAGTGAATTACATTTGTAGTTGTGAAGGATTTATGGCTATCAACCTCAACCTAGTTTTCCCTCTAACCAATGGTTTATGCATGACCAAAATATTTGTGTCATGTCTTATGTTATGCTTTATGGTTACATTCTCAAGATGAAGTAGATTAGTTATGCTTATTTTTATTTCAAGTATTGAATTTAAGAATATGCATGTCTACTAAGTTGGTGAATCTTATCAACATCTTATCTTTACTAAATATTCTAATAATTGGTATTATAGCTAGTTCTCTTATTAAGGAGTTTTACAACCTTAGAGGAAAGATACGAGATATGGAAAGGTAGAGGCTTGACAAGACTATTAAGAATCAAAAGTTGGAGATAAGGATGACAATGAGTCAAATCAATGAAGTGAGTGAGAAGTTGAAGAAGGCACATAATTGAATGAAGAATATGACATTTAATGAGTGACATGATATATTAGTAAGAGAGGATTGAGGAACCATCTAATAAAAATGTGTCTAATGAATCTAATTTTGCAATATCAAGTCTAATGGAGAAGAACCAAAACATAATCAAGAAAATGAAATTACTTAATAGAGAGTGAGAAGTGCAATCTAAGAGGATGTGAGAAGTCTTGTAACAAAAAAAATACAAGTAGTGGATTAGAAAATAACTATTCAAGGTGATAAGAGATAGATCACTACAAGAATGGATGCAAAGTATGAAGAGATCATGAAATTGACTCATACCCACTATAATTTGGTAAATTAGTTACTTGGTGAAAATAATGAAATTGGTAGAAATATGGAAGACATAGTTGAGTTGACATATAAGAATGAAAAGATAAACAATGAGATGAATGTTGAGAGGGACACAAATAAAAGGCTAAATAGATCATAGAAGAGAATTAGAAAATTGGATCAATAGTTCAGAGGATAGAGAAGACCAATAGACTATTGGATTATGCTTTACTAATTCATCAACAACTAAGGAGAATCATCAAAGAAAGTTAAACAAAAGAATTTATACAAAAACCCCAATTTGAATAAGCCTACATGCTATTACTTTTGAAAACTTGAACACATAGCCAATCTCTACATGAGGAAGGTTTATAAGATTTATGTTATTCCTAAATTTAACTATTATTATTACAATTACAATAAGTATGTTCATCATGCATATGAATATAGATCATTTTGATCTCTAGGCCTATGTTTTCTATTTGTTTTCAAACACTTACTCATTTAAAAGGCAAGTTACAAGGTCTACACTTGGACCCAGTTATCTATTAAAGGACGAGCATATAATACTTATACTGAGAAGGATAGTGATTGTCATGTACTCAGTAGCGACCGAGAAAATGGATGTGTCAAGAAATATAGTAAGACATGAGAAATATAATGAAGACCAACCATATTGATAAGTTATAAGAGTGGAGAAGATAGGTATAACAGAATCCAAGAAACAACATAAAGGTTTATGCATGATCGAGCATTAGAACATTCGAGTGCATAGTAGTTTAATTTTGATATGCTAGTTTGTTATTGCACAAACAATTTTGGCCAAATTTTCTATGATATTTAATATCTATGATATTTGATTATGCATCATTATAGAAGGTAATGATCCCAAGGTGAACAATGCAACAAATAAAAAAAATGGGATATATATGAAAAAAGATGACGAAATGTAAGTCATTGATCAAGATCTAGAAACTTCATAGAATATCTATTTATAGAGGATTCTAATCCTAGAATAAAAAGAAGAAGTTGTGAGAGAGTGTTGAGGAGAAGAGATGCATAAAGATAAAATTCACATGTGAAGGAGTGAACATGAAGTTTTGGGGATAGATCTAGCAGAGAGAAATGAGAGTAGTGAAGGATTGAACAATGTTATCAAATTTAGAGAATTAGATTAGGGATATAAGAAATAGGAAACCTAATATTAGATTCAAGAACATATCGAGGCTTGAGTATTGAATCATTTATTCTTAATTGAGATAGGGTAAATATTTTAATAGAGTACTCTTAACAAATCTATGTAAACCTCCTAATAGAGTCCTTGATTCATTGTGAGTGTAAAATCCCTTAACAAGCTGAGACATAATAGTCTCTTAATATTTTGACAAGGAATACCATTCATAGGCTATATTATATCTTATAATCAAACATTTTAACTTTACTAGGTTAACATTATTGTTGCAATAGTGAAGATTTGTGGGTTTCATCCTGACCCCAGTTTTATCTTCATCTTGAAGTGTTTCTGGGTTACCAAATTATTGTGTTATGTGTTGAAATTTTATTAGTGTGATTTATATTTTAGCATTTATATTTTAAATATTAGATCTAATATATTAGATTAATTAGCTATGAGTTAATGAAATTATTTTTGTAATCAAAATTTTTAAGATCCTGATCCCACCCCACTCCACCCTCTAAGTATCTTGTTTCCCATATAAATTTTCCAACAATTGGTATCAAAGCTCAGTTTTTTTGACAAAAATCCTAGTAGCTTAAGAGGATTAGATCATGGAGATGGAAGTGTATAAGATGGCAAAAATTATTGAGAATTAGATGATTGAATTCCAAATTGTATTGCAACATTTAGAATTAGCAAAAGAAGAGTTGAGAAAATCCCTAAAGAAAAGAAAAGAGATAGCTATTCAACTAAATGACACTCAATACACAAAAGTTTATATAGAAGGTTTGTTGGATAGTAGAAAGAGTGGTAGCAATGATGAAGCAATGATAGAACTGCTTGAGAAGAATAGTTCCCTAGTAAGAGAAGTAAAAAGTCTCAAGACAAAACAAGAAATTTAATCCATTACACTCTATGAAGAAGCTAAACAAAAGAAGAAAGCAATGTAAGACAAACTGATGGCTGAAAAAGATAAATGGGAGAGTTACAAGAGACTTGAAGAAACATTATTTGAAGCACAAAAGCTTAAGAAAAATCATCTTGATATGATAAATTAATTAGTGATTGCAAATTAGGAAGCAAACAGAAAAGATGTGGAGATTACAAATCTAAGGCTATAGAATGAGCAATTCGAAAATGAGTTAAGGCATGAAAAGGAACTCATGGAGAGCTTAAACAAAATAAATAAAGCAATCAAGAACTTTGAAGAAATGATGAAGTCACATAAAACAAAGGACACCTGTGGACAAGGATACAACAAATATTCTTCATCTACTGAAGAAGGAGAATCATTCAAAAGTGGATAAGAAAGGAATGCAAAACAAAAAGGTAAACCTACATGTCATCACTATGGGAAAAATTTTCATGCAACCTTCATTTGCAAGAGAAAAATGGTAAAAAAATTCCTAAAACTAAATCAAGTGGTAATTGCTTTAATTGCAATGAAGTAGGACATCAAGAACATGAATGTAGATCAAAGAATAATGATTCAACCAAAAAGGCATCTAGATTCCAAGGACACTACTAGAACTATCAAAATTATTGACATAAAGCTCATGAGTACAGATTTAAGAAAAAGTCAAGTTGGTTACCTGAGAAGCAAACTCATACAACAAGAATAGGAAATTCCTACAATTGGGATTACAATACATGATATAGTTGTCACTATTGTGGAGAGTATGGAAAAATTCCATAGAATTGCATCAAAACACATTTCATAGGAAATTAGATGAAATGCTTGAATGGAGAGATCATATGTTTTATTGTCTCAAAGTTGGAAACATCAATCAAAAATGCAAAACCAAATACTAAAGAAATGGAAATGAAAAACTTGAAGGAAATAAGACATGGATAGAAATAGTAAGAACTAGAAGTAGTAGAGTTGATGACACTATGATCACCCAATCTGATGGATCGGGTGGTCACACTACATCTCAATAAAGAAATAATGTATGTAGGAACTATATACTCAAATATTATATTTTACATTTCTTCCTACTAGAGTAGTGATGAAAAGTCATATTTGCATAAATAAAGATGAATTAAGAACTATTAGAAATAGAAAATCAAAAAGTATTGAGCATTAGTGGTACACTCATATTGATTGAGATTTGTAGTATAGGCTAAGTGACAAAGGAAATTTACATACTAGCCAACTAAATAACCTTGACCGAGATGAAATAGGGACCGAGCTAGTTATTAAGCACAAAATGAGTACAAAGATATTAGTTGTAGATCTAAAATGAAAGATCATAGGTATTTATCAAATTTGAACATTCATTTTCGCTCAACAAACAATCAAAAAGCTCACAAGAAGATTTGAATGTGATTGAAGTGATTTTAGAAACTAGCGAAAGGAATCTCAAGAGATTATCAGTGATTTTGAGAAAAAAAGTAGTGTCATGTCAAATATTTAGTAAAGATATTTGTGAAAGCTTTGTTTAAAACATCAAGTAAAAAATGGCATCTAAAAGTTAAATGGTGAAGGATAGAAGCATGCAAATAATTAGGAATGATCAAATTCCTCCACCTAGTTTCAAAAATTTAGTCAACATTGAAAACATTGTTGATGATATTGGATATTTTTCATCAATTCCACCCAAAGTTTTGACTATTCAAGATTTAAGATTGTGCTATGCATGAAAAATTGGATAAATTAGAGATTACAAGATGAGGGTAGCTTAGGAGAAGCTATGTATTAATTGAATTCTCAAGGATGAGTATAAGATCATTGCAGAGAAAGGGCTTACTCGTATCTTAGGATTTCCAAAAGTTTTCAAAATTTAATGGATCAAGATTGTACTTAGCCGCATTCACAATATGAAGGTATGGTTAGAAGGTTGACCAATCAAGATCAACAAGGTTATCACTCATAGGGTAACTAGGTACCCTACCTTGGACCTGTTGACAATTGGCTAATGAAGAACATTGGTTTGGTTTATCTGCATAGTGTCACCACTCACTCACACTTCCAAAGTTGTAGGTGCTAGTGAAGGTGCTATAATTGACTTTGTCATCATCTAACTAATAGCTACAACTATTTCACTCCTTATTGTGTCCTTCTTACCTTCCTTAAATAAAAATGGTCTCACCTTGTTCCTCAAGTAGAGTGCTAGCTTGTTTAACAATTTCTTGACTTCTTCCTCATCATTTTTTTTGCATATAGTCATTAACATGGACTTCTAAAGTTCCATATCCTCTTCCTAAGCTAGTTCTTTCTTTTGTATAAGTTTGTCATAGACTTTCTAATTTACTGTACCTTTAATATTCTCAAGTTTCAGATTGTTAGTGATCATATATCTCACAGTAGAGATATCAATCTAATCTTTCTCAATATCATTATATAAATCATAAAATTTATTCATCTCAACAAAGGTCCCCTCATTTGCAATGGCTAAGTTGATCTTTTCAATAGTTGGCTTCTAAGGTTGCCTTGTTTTACCTAATGACTATTTAGAAATAGTAACCTTCTCTGTCTGCTTAACTTCTTGTTCTTGTTCTTGTTATTCATTGGATTCCACAATTGATGATGATGATCAAACTAATTTGATCTCATCTTTGACAAAACTAATTGAGAAGAACAAAAAGGTAAAGAACATTAATGGAGGTAACTAAAAAATTACACAGCACTTTGGTAGTCAAGAATACAAAGGCAGATCTCAAACACAGGGCACAAGTAGTGTTAAAGTCATTTGATGAGGAATTTACAAAAAAGTTCAATGTTGCAGAGTCGAAGACCCAAATTTCTCATGATGCTAGTCTATTCAGCACCATTTGTTAGAATATCAAGAATGATTTTCTAAGTCTTGATACTTGTATCAATGAACTTTAGAGATGTCAACAAGATCAAAAGGTATTGTACATTAAGTGTATTTTATCTCATAAGTTGACTAAGGATTTTGACAACAAGATTGAAGGAAAGCTAAGTGAGCTAGAAGCTCTAACAAGCCAGATACAAAAACCATAGAAAATAGTTGATAACTTTGAAGGACAAGTGGCTAGTGTTCATAGTGATATCAAGAAAATGGAACTTGAGAAATTATAAATTTTGAAGAGATTATCAGAATTCAAAGAGTCTATCTCTCTGAAGATATCATCTATTAAGAGACAATGGGAGGAATGTGTCAAAGCTAAGGACATCTATTCAAATTTCTTATAATCTGATCTCAATGAAGTGGAAATTGCATCATATGCCTTATGTGCAATTCTCACTTATATTGAAATAGCCAAGGATGTATGGGTAAAAGGTTTGAACAATATTAAGGTAATTTTTGATGATTGCATGAAGATGTTATCAGCTTAAGGTAGATGAATAGAGTTTTTGACAGCAAATGAATAGTCTTGACAGTTTTTCACATTCTGACCTTTGTCATTGATGTCAAACAAGGACAAGATGCATAAGAAAATTTTAAGTAAGGTAAGGTGTAAAATCATATCAAAAGGGGGAGCATGTGTAAGTTATAATCAATTATAAAAGATTATTAATGTATTGATAGTTTAATATTTTGGACAATTTTGTATTACTTAGCCAATATTCCCTATTTTGTTGCCATCAATGCCAAAGGGGCAGATTTTTTACAATTGACTAATGAAGATATGTATTTTTTTTCATTTATGGAAACACATGATGTACATGCATGTAGAAAACCTTTCAAATAAAGATATTTAGATTTTGGTACCTAGAAAATTGTCTAAGCATGAAATTGGTTTACAACAGTACATTATTTTGTATGTAACTTGTTGTTGACATCATATTATGACTAAAAAGCTTATGTGGAGGAAGTAGGAAGTATGTTGGACATATGGCTAATGTCATTTGCAAGAATACTAACTCTAACACTTGTTATTCAAGTTTTAGTGAAAGTAGTTTTGTGATTATCAATCAAGAATAAAGAGTAGTATTTAACATATAACTTGTTTATATGATGTTATTTTTGGAAGAGAGATTAAATGGTATACATATTGATGATGATGTGTACAACCTCAGACATCAATATGGATTTTATGGATAGAAGATATTCATGTTTTACTGAACATTTGAATTGGATGTCATGGAATTATTTTGTTTACAAAATAATTACTTGACCAATTAGGGCTGACATCCTAGATGTTTACTCTATTTTGGAAAAGTATATTATGGTCTTAGCCAACCTAATAGTAATTTCTAAAAATACATGATATTATACAAAGGATATCTTTCGAAAAGATGTGTGCAATTTTATTGTGATAAATGATATGCAAACTTTTGTATCTTGTAAAGTGAAGTTTGTGAGAACCTAATTTTTCTAATCTAAGATTGAGCTAAAGTCAGAGATCAATTAAGAAGGAAGTTATAACGCTAATATACTAGAAGGCCAATTACTTGTTTGGGTAGTGAGCTCTTCTTATAGTTGGAAATGCATGTTTGGACAATGAGCTCCTCTTATAGTTGGAAGTGCATGTTTGGGTAGTGAGCTCTTCTTGCATTTACTATACTACAACTCCTAATAGGATTGGAATTTCCTAATAGGGATTCAAAGTCTCCTAACAGGGACTCTTTACACTAAATTTTCTTATTGACTCCTAATAGGGTCCATCCTATAATAAGGAACATATATAACAGTATATTATCTAGTGGGTATCATCCCCACCAGAATTTTCCCTTGGCCAAGGTTTCTCTAGTTAACAAAATATGGTGTTATGAGTTATCTATGTGCATGGTTATTGTTACTATTCAGCATTACTTTTTTACTTTTTTATGTATGGTTCAAAGTAATAAATAATATCTAGTTGGTGACGAAATTTTGTAAATTGCTGATTCACTCCCATACTCTCAGTAATTCCTATTTGTAATAGGATTGACCTAAGAGAATTAGAAGTGGAACAAAGAATAAAATCAAGTACCAAACCAAGGCAAAGTGGAATGGTATTGAAAGCATTGAAGATCTATTAATTGAATTTGTTGTTCTTGTGATTGCACACAAGTTATACCAATCAAGTAGATTGAACAATGTGTCATATGTGGCAGTAGATTTGGGCTACAAAATTGTGAAGAAAGATCATTCATATGATCTTTCCAAGCTATAACTTCATCAACTCATAAAAAACCTAGAGGCAGTAAGAAAAGTAAAGAATACTTCTTGTAAGTTTAGGTCCCTATTAGTTCAACCATATTTTTCTATGTACAAAATTATTTTCATTCAATTAGAAGATTGGATGGGAAAGGAGAAAGACTACTATGGAGCATCTAAATGACCCAATAAACAGGTTCTGAGGGAATTTTAAGGTAGTTATAGACAACTACTTTGAAGAATTCAAAGTTAAGATGAAAAATAGAATGCAAATTCCAAAGGCAATTGTAGATAGATATAATGATTAAATATGTTTCATTATGGTAATAGATTTTGTAGCATGGCTAAGGCCAATTCCCTATGAAGTAAATGTAGATGAGGTAACTGTAGAAATTACTGTACTTTTAGTAGAAGACATAGATACTAGTGTCAAGCAATTTGGCACATATGAGACTATTATTGCCAAGCTAATTGTTGAATCTAGTAAACTTAAAGTAGGAAAGAAAAGAAAGAGAAAGACTACCAAGGTTGATAAAGAGGAAAAAGGATAAGGGTCTAGTCAACCCATATAGCTCGAGGAAGGAAAAGGAAAATAATTGACTATTGTGAAGCCAAAGGCCACCAAATAGAGAAAGCCTATCATAATAGAACCTAAGGTGAAGGTAGACCTCAAGAAGGACATGCAAGAAATGGTGGCACCATAGAGGTTGAAGGTCAAGGTGATCATCACCAGAAAAAGATTAGCACAACTCCCTACCGAGCTATTAACAGGAAGTCCATCAAATAAAAGGAAGTAGGTTGATGATCAAGTAAAGCCAAAGAAAAAGCTAATCCTTGTACAAGAGGAGAAGGAAGATGAAGAAAAGACCAAGTCTATTGAGGTTAGAAAACAAAAAATAATGAAGATACTCCCTCCAATGACTATGGATCAAGTATGTGAAAAAGTGATATAATTAGAAAATATTCTAGGATTTAAAGATACTCAGTATGATTATTTGAATATTGGTGATCAAGTTAAGCTTGAAGGCATGGTAATTGATATGATGATCAATTTTAGGTGCACACAACTAGAATTAGGAGCTAGATTTCTAGTGGGATTGTACAATAGAGTGGATGCCAAGTGGAAATTGGCATTGTCCACTAAGACACAAATAAGAGAGACAACATTGGCAAATGATATTTTAGATTTAGGGAAGACTCGTATGTCTATCTCCCTAAAATATTTCATCAAGAAGTTTATGGTGAGGGATAGGGCATATAAAATTTTAAAAAATAAAGCTCATGAAGTTGAGTGAGATAGTATTAGAGTATAGAAAAAAGCATTTTGATTGCTTACTCCATCTGTAGAGGTCAGGGAAGGTCAATATTCTATTCAATTTGAAGATGGATATAAGAAAGAAGTGGCCAAATTGATAAAGGAGATTTAAGAACTTTTCAATAGGTGTGAACAAAAAGAGATTTTCACAATTGAAGATGACACTGTCACCCCTCCACCTAATCCAAATATATTGACTAAAGAAGAAATTCAAGGTTTAAGGTTTAATGAAGGACTCAAGAAAACTCTGCACTAACCCAATCTTGTTACAGATAGTTGAATATCCTAAGCTTGAAATCAAGAAGACTAATGATGTTATTGTCACATTAGTTATAGAGGCTAAAAGTATCAAGAAACTTGGTAAAGTATTAATTATATATACATCAATGACTTGTATGCCAATTTTGCAAAAGAAGTCAAATTTTGTTAAAGATTTATGCACACAATTGGTAGAAGTTGAAATAAAATAAAAAGAGCAAGAGGCTATTCAAGCTCTTATTCAATTGCTGAGTGAAAAAGCTACAGAACTTACACATATGATAGCTATGCAATAGGTGGTCTCTACATGACTACAACAACCAAAGTTGAGATCCAATCAAAAGGGGAAACAATTTTGATTATCACTACCCAATGATACACCCTCAAGATCTCAGGTTGTGACTCACCCAAAAGAGGAAGATGATGATTTAGTGAACCTTGATGACGCAATTAAATTTCCTAAGTATGATTTGAATAATCTTACACAAGAGAAAATGCAAGAATTGCAAATCTTGTTAAGGCATAATGAAAAATAAGAACCATTGAAAAGAGAGTGGAAGAGAAGACAAGTACTAGACTTTGTCAAGGCTATTTTTATAGATGCATTTGGAATTACATATGTGAACTAGCATTATACAATTTTGGACTAGCTAGTGTATGTAGCTGATATAGTCTAAATAGATGACATAGAGACAAATGAAAAGTTAGTACAATGGTTTGAGAGAAGAATGGACCATAAGGTATTACAAAAAGTCTGACAAGAACTTGTAAAAAGACAAGTTGAGCTTTGTACATCTATTATATAGTTGGAAACAATTTTTAAAACTATCAATTCTTTATATTATAAAGTGTGTGATATTGATTTCTTTATAATAGATACTATATGTAGATGTTAGATCTAATATTATTGCATTGGGTGAGAATGCAAGTTCAAGCTCAACCTCTTACCTATGAACTAACATTGAGTCAAAAGAGGCTAACTAAGCTCACGGCTAAAGATGTAGAGATTAGGCAAAAAATGAAGTTGACTTAACTTCAAATATTACCACAGATAGAGATAATATAGATGGTCATCTGTACTGCAAGAGATATTTTGAAGAAAGAGAAAAGAAGCTTCACACATTGCAAGATTCATTTATCTAACTATCAAGCTAAAAATTAAATTTTAGATTTTGGAACAAGTACAGGAAAGATGGAACAAAAGATATGCCAACATTGTGGTAGGTCATTAGCAATTCTTTGATAAGTATAAATTAGCCTCACAAGCCCCATGTTCTATCAATGACAAAGACAAGGGAGAATTGATGGAAGAGATATATAGATATGAAGGGGGAATAAAATAATAAGAAAGGGGGAGATATTACATAAAGGAGGAGATATGGAGATGTGAATAAAAGATCAAATATTAGAATTTTTATAGAATTAACCCCAATCTCAAGGGAACTATTCATTTTTTAATGAAATGATATCATGACAAAGTATTTTTGCCACTAATGTCAAAGGGGGAGATTGTTGATCTCTAAGACTATGTTGTCTGTTAGTGTTCAAAAACTTAGTCATTTACAAGGGAATATTACAACATCATCATTGTGACTGAATTATCTAGTAAAGATCAAGCATAAAATACTTATACTGGGTAGGATAGCCATTGTTGAGTACTCAGTAGTGACCGAGGACATGAACGAGCTAAGCAATATAGTAAGAGCCAAGCAATATAATGAAGACCAAGAATATTCATAAGTTATCAAGAGTTAAGTAGATAGGTATAATAGAAGGAAAGTTATAACATAGAGGTTTATGTATGATAGAGCATTAGACCATTTGAGTGCTAAGTCATTCAATTTTGATATGTTAGTTTGTTATTGCACAAACTCATATATATACCAATTTTGCCAAATTTTCTATGATAATTAATATCTATAGAGCTTGATAAGATGTTGATTGTGCATCATTATAAAAGGTAATGATCCCAAAGTGAACAATTCAACAAATCAAAAAATGAGATATAAATGGAAAATGATAATGAAGTGTAAGCCATCGATCAAGATCTAGAAACTTTAGAGAATGTCTATTTAAGGAGGATTCTAACCCTAGAATTTTAAAAAAAAGGGAGCCTTGAGAGAGTGTTGAGGAGAATAAATGGATAAAGAGAAAATTCACATGTGAAGGAGTGAACACAAAGTTTTGGGGACCAATCTAGAAGAGTGTTATCAGAGTAGTGAAGGACTAAATAGATTTATCAGATTATGAGAATCATATCAAAGATATAGGAAAGAAAAGACCCAATATCATTTTTAGAGAAAACCAGGGGTTAGATATTAAATTAGTTAATTTTAATTGAGACAAGGTAAATCTCTTAATAGAGTGGTTTTAACAGATCTATGTAAACCTCCTAACAAAATACTTAATTCATTATGAGTATAAAATCATTTAGCAAGGTGAGACCTAATAGTATCTTAATATTTTAATAGGGTAGACCTTTCATAGAGTAGATTGTATCTTATGATCAAACATTGTAACCTTGATAGGTTAACTTTATTGTTGCAATAGTGAAGATTTATTGTTTTCATCCCCACCCCAATAAATAGTAGATATAATATATGAGATGAATTAGGTATGTGTTTATAAAATTGGTTTTAGAATCAAAATTTTTACGATCCTAATTCGTGCCCCCACCCCAAGTATCTTGTTTCCCATGTACATTTTCTAATAGATCTAAGTTTTATTAGTCTTGTAAGAAATATGAGTTTAATAGCTATTGTTATAAATGTAATAAGTATAGACACAAGTTGCAAGATTATAGATCATAGAATAAATTTAATTGTATGTACCAAGAAAACAAGGTCACATTACAACACAAGGATTTCTTGCACAACATATGAAAGAGATGGTCACACTACAACCACTTGTATAATATTCTACTTTGGAGGAAGACCTGGTAATTGGAGGAATACAAGAATGGAATTTTATTTATGTCATAAGGTTGGTTATCTAACATAAAACTATAGATAATGAGCATCAACAACTAAAGAAGAAAATACCAAAGGCAAAAGAAAATTTGATGTTGATGAAATTCTCAATATGATGGCTAAGACATGGGGAAAGAAGAGTGAATTGAGTGAGACGTAGAATGCCATAGTTGGTGATACCTCATACAATAAATTAGTTGAATCCACCATCTCTAACTAAATCATATCTACATGTATGTGAATCACATTAGTATTGTTATATTTTACATCAGTTTCCTATAAACATTAACATGAGGTCCATATCTACATAATGCAAGATGCAATAGGACAACTTGTGGAAATTTGAAAGGTGTATAGTTAGTGATCTGGATGGAGAAAATCAGTTTGTAGAAGCAGAGAGTTAGTTGGGTTTGTAAATATTTTGGCATGATTACTATGTAAGCTGAGTAGATGAAGGAAGTATTTCTTGATTGAGCATCGTATGGTAACCAAGTGTAGATTGGGAATGTAGTGTGTAGAGCAACATCATGGTATTTTATTCCTACCCAATATTAAAAGTGACTTTGCCTATTAATTGGGTTTGAAGTATTCATTTTTTTCATCTGTTTATGAGGATACAGAGTGATGATGAGAGACTTTGAGAAATTTGTATGTGAAATTAGATTTGAAGATTGAATGTGAATTTGACCAATATTTTAAGTGTGGAAACAAATTTTTTGAAATAGGAAAGTAAGTAAAATAAAATTCACAAGTCTCCATTGAAACCCTAGTAATCAAAATGGCATTAAGATCTTTATCTACAAAAGTTACAAAGATTAGTTTAAGATCAAATTGATTCATAATAAATATTTAAGGAACCTAAGAATAAACTATACTCCAAAATTGATGAACCTAGAAAAATTTCTTTGGTATCCTCCAAGGGTTATCTTGGTTTGTAACATACAAGCATTTTATCACAAGATAGGTGAAGTTGGGGATCGTGCATTACAACATACATACAACCAACTATATGTTAATGGGAAACTAAAACAAGAACATAAAAATTTGGAAATGAAGGATTGAATCCACATCTTACATCTTCCAAAGGTATTTAAAATTGAATGGATTAGGATCGTGATGAGATATGTACACACCATGATAATGTGTTTGGATTAGCCTATCAAAATTAATAGAGATGTTATTCTTATGGTGACTAGGTATCCCATTACAAGAAAGGCCAACTTGATTAGGGCCTCACCAAGGAAGAAAATTGAAGATAATACTGGTGTTGAATGGGATGGAAGACGTTTAAAATTTTCTATAATAACCATTCTAGAGGTATGGTTTGGTACACATGCCATTGCATACAAGATGTACCAAATTGATTCTGAAATAGTGTGCTTTGTGGTACTATGGATTTAGGTTACAAGATAGTGAACAAATTATTTAAATCAACCTCGTCAAGCTACAACTTAAAAAATTGGTGGAAAATATGAAGACCATTGGGTTGCAAAGACCAACACCTGTGAATTTGATTCACTATTGATATGTACATACTTCTATATGGAAAACTATTACACATTGATTGGTAATGTAAATTGGGATCTTAAAAGACCTTAAATTTATTAGATAAATGAATACATTAAGAGGTTGGGATACATATTTTAAAATTTTATGTTTACAAATAATAGTGAATTTAAAGAAAGAATGTGTCAAAGGTATATGATTCCACATCAAGTTATTGAGAAATATAATGATGATATTTATTTCCTTGATAATAATAATACATAGATAGAAGTGGTTGATCCAAGGGTTGCATGGTTAGAGCCAATGGCCTATGAAATCAACATGGACCAAGAAAATGAGGTCATTGAAGTACTAGTGAACAAGCTAGAGAATGGGAAGGATAATCTCTTTGAAACATATGGATAAGAAAATCACAAAATTAAACTTGACAATATTTTTTCTCGCAGAGGGAAGATGAGAAGATATCATAAAAAATGAAGGTGAAGGAAATCAATTAGTTGTTGTAGAACCTAAGGACTAGAAGGGGAAACTAAAACTTCTAGCTACACCTCAGAGCCCAAGGGTAACATGATCTAGGATTGGAGATGCGATACTTCACACTCCACCACTTAATAATGGCATTGCCAAGAAAATAAAAACATCTTAGTCACAAACAAAGACTTATAGGAAAGAAAAATTGGGCAATGATCTTAAGTTAGAAAACCACTAGAAGACCAAAGCTAATTGATGAAGAGTATAGTGATAAGACCTAGTTATATGGCATATGTCAATTTAGAGTTATTCTCATTAAGAGGCCTAAGATCGTTGATGAGATAGTCGATTCCCTAAGGAAAACAAAGGTTTGTCTACTTTTAAATATATTAAGTACCTTCCACTAAATGATGAGGACAAACAAAAGATTGAAAATATATTAATTGATATGATGTATAAATTTAGATATGCACCTATAGAGATAGGTAATGTGATTCCTATATGTGTGTGTGTGTGTGTGTGTGTGTGCACTAGATGTCAAGTGCTAAATGAGGTAAATAAGTTTGTCTATTATTATGCCAAAGTTACATGCATCATAAATGATTGAAGCAATGGAAAAACATAGGAAAATATTTATTTAGTTGTAAAGGGAAATACAAATCCAAACTAGTAGAACTAGACATGCTGATGTTGATGGTAAAAGAGTGTTGAAATATATTTTTGACATCAAAGATGCCAAGAAGTCCATACAAGTAGAAGATGTCAATCCTACCCAACAATTTCAGCATGATAATCAAGAAAATGAATTTGAAAATGCATTTGTTCAAGATATTGTGGATAATGTACATAAAATTGTAAAATATATATCTTGAAGTGTAACTATTGAATATCTTACTAAAAGAGGTATAAATGATGGACAATAAAAGGATGAATATGTGATGGGTGACAATGAGCCCAATACTAAAGATAAACCACTTACTAAGTTAACTATCATGCACACAAAAGGCTATTCACTTCTAATATAGAAAATCAAGCCATATAAGAGGCCTAAAGTAGAAACTAAACTATCAAGTTTAAATACTTATCCTAGTGATTCTTTAAATTCATTAATTATTAATGTATGAATCCATACATACATAAAACAAACTAAGTATCACAGTAAAACCTCTAAAGAAGGAGATAAGGGTATGGAGCAAAAAACTAGAAATATAAAAATAGTATGACATAGACCAAAGAAGAAATAAAATATAAAAAAGAAGATGCTACTATTTGAAATAGGCCACAAGCCTAGGGATCTATGATTCAACTAATGATAGGGCAAGGTCACCATGCTCAAGTGGAGAAAAAAAAAGAAGTGAAGTAGACAAGAATAGACTAAAATAATTTGATGATAAGCCTCATGTGCGAAAAATTCAAATTGTTAACGAGCTAGAATCATAACAAGAAAATAAGGAAGGAGAGAAAAAGAAAAATGATGAATACATATAGAAAAGCTAAGAGAAGAAGGCTTTATGTCCACAAAATATCTCACCAAGCATGAGAACTATTGCATCAAAGGATAAGAAGTTAAAAAGAAAAAAGAAAAAGACATCTACAAGGTCCAATCCTATAACACTTGATGAAGTTATTGTTGGAATAATAAATGAAATGGCCATTTTCCCCTGTAGCCAAACACCCACCTACCGCCATGATAGCTTGCAAAATGATCAAAAGAATTTATTGCTTGGTAGGTGAGTTTTTTAAAATCTAGAAAAGAGGGGGAAATTTTTGTGGTAGATGACAAAAGGAATGATCAAATTCATTTGACTAGATAGATCAGTGTTCAGTAGAGCGGATCAGAGAGAGAGAGAGTTGAAGTTGAAGAGCTCAGAAGTTGCAGAGAAGGAAGAAGAAAGAAGTGATCAATAGATCCAGTTGTTAGAGTGCAGAGACAGAAGGATGTTCATTTTGTGCCTGTAGATGCATGTGTTTCTTCTCTAGTCATTCTGTAAGTTTATTATTTGTTTATTTTGACCTATTAAAGAAGTGATTGCTCTAGGCATTATTGTAAGTAGTCATTATAGCTACAAGTTTAAAGTTTTTGTAGTATTGAAGTTGTTCAAGTTTTACTAGTTTAGGGTTATTTTAGGGTTTTTTGGTTGAAGCTAAATGCTCCTAGATTTTGTAATATTTATAATCAAAGTTGAATAGAAGGCAAGAATAGAAATCAAGTAGGCATACTTGATTCCATTGTCCTTCTTCTATTCATTGCATTTGTGAAGTTTATTTAGAAGCTTCAAGTTTTGGTTCTCTAGTTTTAATGATGGAAAATTTTACATTATAGTTTTGTCACTCGATATTGTCTTTGGTACAAGTTATTTTCTGCAGTTCAAACCGAGCTCCCTACAATGGTTGCCGAGCTCACTCACTGCCTTCTTCTACCAAGCTCCACCCTCATGTGGCTACCAAGTTCAGTCGGCATCCACACTACTAAGCTCACTCAACATCCATTGGTGCCAAGTTTTTGTTCATTTGCCAAGCTCACTCGGCACTCTCCTGCCACTTGGTTTATTAAGGTACCAAGTAAATGTGGCACTCGACAATAGTGAGTGCTAAGCAAAAATTAAAGGTTTTGAATTTATTTTAATATTTCTTCACATGGTATCAGATCTTTGAGGCCCAACATCCACAGTGAGTTAGGGAAAAAATTTTCTGGGATATTTAACATGGCAAGAGATGTAGGAAATATATGGCAGTAGCCACCACCCTTCAATGGAAAAAATTATGATACATGGGCAAAGAAAATGAAAACCATTATGGTTGCAAATGATTTGTGGGAGTTTTTAGTTAATGGGTTCAATGATGTTATAGACCCAGCTCAATATGTTGCCCTCACAAATGCACAAAAGACTCATTTGAAAGAGTCAAGGAGAAAGGATGCAAATGCATTAAGTCTTAATGAAGTAGCAATGATAGAGATAGTATTTCCCAAGATTGCAGCAGCAAATTATACAAAGGAAGCATAAGAAATCATTGAGAAAAACTTCAAGGGGACTGATAAAGTCCATACAGTAAAGCTATAGAATATAAGGAGGGAGTTTGAGAACTTTTAGATGAAGGAAAATGAATCAGTTGTAGACTTCAGTTCAAGGACCTCGAATGTGATTAACCAACTAAAGTCAAATGGAGAAGTCTATCAAGAGCAGAGGATAGTGGAAAATATTTTGAGGACTTTACCTCATAAATATGATAATTTGGTCATGATCATAGAAGAGGCAAAAGACCTCACTATTTTGACAATGGATGAGTTGATGGACACTCTTCAAACCCATGACCATAGGATCAATAGATCTACATCTTCTTCTTCCCAAGAACAAGCATTCAAGGCTTAGTCAAATATAAGAGGAAGGGGGAGAGGAAGAAATGGCTTAGGAAAAAACTCTAGAGGCAGAGGTCGAGGTAATGGAGGACAAAGAAATGCTGTAGCAGAAATCTCAGGAAGAGCAGATGGAGCAAGTAGCTCACAAAATACTTCAAGAGGAGGTAAGAAAAACTACAACTCAAATAGGAGTAATGTAAAATGCTACTAATGTCATAAATATGGGCATTATGCAAGTGAATGTTGGAAGAAGCAAAATGATCAGTCATGACAAGCAAATGTGGTTGATGTGAACATGAGAAGTGGAAACAATGCCACTGCCTTCATCATGTGTAATGTTGGTGAAGAAGGAAGCCCTAAGATTTGGTACCTTGATAGTGGATGTAGTAGCCACATGAGTGGTAATGAAACCTTTTTTTTATTCATTGAAAAGAGTTTCAAATCTGAGATTAAAATAGGTAACAATGGAACCCTATTAGTTGTGGGCAAAGGATCTATTATGGTTTGCACCAAGAAAGTTGAGAAGAAGGAAAGACAAAATGCGTATTTTTCCCCTGGTATGAAGTAAAATTTGATGAGCATTGGTCAGCTCATTCAAAATGGATACAAAGTGTTGATGGAGAATGACATGTGTGTCATTCATGAAAAAGATGGGAGCAAGAACTTACTTGTAGTAGTTCAAATGACAAAGAAAAAAATGTTTCCTTTGAGAATAGAGACATGTTTCTCATCTCAAGTTGGTGCTGCACCTCCCACACAATCAACTCTAAGGAGTGTGATTGAAGACCCCTTACAGCTATAGCACCTCAAGTATGGTAATCTTGGCTATGCTGGTTTAAATTTGTTGTCAAATAAAAGAATGGTAGAAGGTTTTCCACGTATAGGATATTCATGTGACAATTGTGAGGCTTGTAGTTTGGGTAAGCAACATAGGCTTCCCTTTAATTTTGGAAATTTTAGGAGGGCTAGATATCCATTAGAGTTAGTGCATACTAACCTAGTCGGTCCTATGCAAGTTACTTCCATTGGGGGGAGTACTTATTTCATGACATTTATTAATGATTTCAGTCATAGGACATGGGTTTATTTTTTGAAATCTAAATCTGAAGCACTTGATAAGTTTCTTGAGTTCAAAGCCCAGGCTGAAAGAGAATGTGGACACTATATCAAGGTCCTAAGATCAGATAGAGGAGGGGAGTATACCTCCAATTCTTTTGTAATTTTTTGTAAGAAACATGGTATAAAGAAAGAGCTCATAGCCAACTACACACCACAGTAGAATGGAGTGGCTAAAAGAAAGAATAGGACCATTGTTGAAATGGCAAGGAGCATGATGAAAGAGAAAGGTCTCTAAACTGAATTTTGGGGAGAGGCTGTGTCAACAAAAGTTTACCTAATTAATAGGTGTCCTACAAGGGCAGTCCGTGATAGAATTCCAATGGAAGCATGGTCACGAGGAAGATGGATAGTTGAACACCTAAGGGTATTTAGATGTGTTGCATATGCACATGTGCCTAAAAAGAAAAGAAAAAAATTGGATGAGAAAGGTGTGAAGTGCATCTCCATAGGATACAACTCAGAATCAAAGGCATATAGTTTATATGACCCATTGAACAACAAGATGACTCTTTCAAGAGATGTAGAATTTCTTGGAAATCAGTCTTGGTATGGTCCAACTAATGAGTCACCGAGCACTTCAAGTCAAGTGCCAATTATGAGTGAAGAGGATGTTGATGAACAACAAGAAGAAGGAGCAGATAGAAGAAGAGGCAAGCAGCCTCAATCATTGTCAAGCTCCTCTAGTAATGACCCAGTGTTAATGCAAAGCAGCAGTAGTGAAGATTCTGATCCCACACTCACCTCCCTATTACCAAGAAAGACCAAGAGTCTTAGGGAGATATACCAAGATGAAAAGTATGAAGATTATGATGAGAGTGTTAATTTTGCATTATTTTCTCATAGTGATCCAATATATTTTGAAGAAGCTATAAGGAGAAGAAATGGTGTAAGGCCATGGATGAGGAGATAGATGCTATAGAAAGGAATGACACATGGGAGCTAACTGAATCACCTCCCAAGAAGAAAGTGATTGGAGTGAAATGGGTCTACAAGACCAAATGCAATGCTGAAGGCAAGATTGATAGGCATAAGGCAAGGCTGGTAGTCAAGGGCTACAAACAACAGTATGGAAAATATTATGATGAGACATATGCCTCAGTTGAAGGAATGAAAATAATGTGTCCTATCATAGCAATTGTAGCTCAACACAAATGGAAGGTATATCAAATGGATGTGAAGCCCACCTTCCTAAATGGTGTATTGAAAGAAGTCTATGTGGAGTAGTCACCTAGTTATGAAGTTGTAGGTGAAGAATACAAAGTATATATATTGAAGAGAGCTCTTTATGGGATCACGAAAGCTCCAAGGGCATGGTACAGTAGGATTCTATTCCCCACGTGAACAACTGGCTTCAAAGTTTCATCCTTGCAGAGGAACAAAATAGTGTGAGAAGTGTAGACCTTTGTTGACAGAGCATTTATCTAGTTTAGATAGGCATGAAGGTGTCGTGATGATCCAATATGAATAGTTTTTTTTCCTCGAGGACTTAAAAAAATTATAAGTAAAGATCAATGTTACCAAATATCTCAAAACAATGATAATATAACCAATCATCACAAAATTGTAATTGACAAATGTGTACTTTTTCTAATGTAAGGCCATCAAGGTTCTTCTTTATATGTGTAGTAGCGATATAGCTTTCTTGTGGACCATATAATCCTTGGTCTAATTTGCTTCTTGTGGGAAAACTCTACAAATCAGAAGGATTGATATATTAGAGCAAGGTAAAGCTCACCAATACAAAATTGCTCAAAAAAATTCATTACCGAGAGCCTGGAGTGTATTTACACTGTCCCATTCAAGTGTTATTTAGCCACTTCATGCAATTATCAATATATTCAGTAAAACTTGAAAAGAAATAAAGATCATCAATGTCCAACTATATCGGTAATGAATCTAATGAAACGACACTAGCTGGGGAAAAGCTTTATGCTTTCCCATGAGCAGTAAAGGAAAATAGAAAAATGAAAAAGGAAAGCTTTTATTGTATTTGAAAAAGCTTTATGGAAAAATTGTGCAGAGATATTTAAAATTGATATATCAACTTTGAAATCTGTCATCATCCATATCTTATTAGCAAATGATTTTACTCAGAACTTGAGCATCTGAATTATACTAGCAAATTGAGGAATGTTAATTACTTGGAGACACCTGATATGTAGAGGATTGATGCCAGAGAACATCTGCCAAGAAAATTCTTCATCTTTTCTCCATGCGAATTCATCAGCTGCATCGAACAAATTTTGCCCTTGACTTGTTTGACATAATGCCAAAATAATAAAAGGGTTGTGAGCATGAACATAACATATAGAGTGCTAGGAAAGTGTTCAAAAAAATGAAATATTCATTCCCAACCTATAGCTCTAAAAGCTTCACTCATTAATTTATTTCAACTTCAGATCAGCATCCTTACTTTCTTAGGCAATCGACAATCTAGAGCATCATTAATGTCATGCAGATTTATAAGTGAATTATAGTCTGGGCAAGATCAAATTCTTGTGAATGTCTATTACAAGACATGGTAATTTTCAGTCCAATGTAATATTGATAGATCTTTTTAGTTGAGTCATTGATTTGTTACTTTGAAGTTAGAAGTAAAGAGTGCGGCACAAGGTTGAAGGCATCTAACATATTTGATAAAGAAAGATTGATAATCAATCATGAAGTACAAGTATCAGAGGTCAGATTATGCTCTTGTTTTAAGAAGTACACTTCCAAATATCGGTGATACCATTTTAGGAAGTGTATGCCTTCAAGTCTTCTAGTCATCTCTTGTGAATGAAGAAAGGACCCCATTAGCTAGAAAGATATTAGAAAGTGGCTTGGCTCGAGCAAGCGAACATCCCATTTTAGTATAGTGCCCAGAATTAGTATTGGAGTGCATGAAGGCTTATCATCCCAACACTAGAGAAGTTATTTCACCGAACAATGAAGTAATTGTCTGTCTAGATCCTAACTCTATGATTGTTATATTCTGATTGCTTACCAGGACATAATATGTCAGCATCAATCTAAGAACTGCCAAGGAATATTTGACTGCAAATCAAACCCAATGTTTAAATACTGTGGTGAGGTCATGGTTCTTGCAACCAAGAAGAGGAAAATCTCAATTAGGCAAATCCATTCATAGATTGTTACTAAAAGAAGATGTGGCAAACATGGTAACTCTATTGAGCAGGATCATTGGTCTTTGGGATTCACATGAGTTCGAAGGTTGGATGTTCCTATTTATCAATATGGTCTATGAAGAAAAACAATATATTGATTGGGCTGAAATTATCAGTGACTCATTGCATAGACAGCACATGGGACTTCAAGAAAATGACTACTTTTATATGACTTCATATCTTTTCTATGCTATTGCAAGTACCAAAAGTTGGCCAAGACTTAACCGATAGGGTATTTATGATGATACAACTATTATTTACAATCATTTTCCTCAAATTCAATATGATAATAGACTACACCATTTTAGAAGAGTGAATGATGCATTCACAATGCTAACTGTTAGGGAGATTCAGGGGAATACTGGACTCAGAATTTCACTGGAAGCAGTGATGAAAGTACAAAAATATGGAAGTGTTTTCATACAATTCTAAAGTTTACTTATATTAGGTTAGCTACCTATGATGGGTGTCCACTGATGCTACCTAGATTTGTTGATGATAATTTGGTCTTGATTGAGATGTGCAGGGAGATTAGTCAAATCAATAAACTTTGCAAAAATAAGAGGATAGATGAAATACCTTTTCCTATCAGCATCGAATATTATAGTTGTGATACTGCATTAGATACTAGGAAGATTGAAAGATCTGTTGCCACAATAAATTTGCATCCTTACACAATGTGTTTCCCTTATGATAGTAAGGGTTATGCAATGAATGAATTAAAGTTAAATCCTAGTCTTGGTCACTTCCCGGCTCTAGAAAAATTTTGGGAGGACTGTGAAAATGATTTCAAAGTCAGGAAGAGAGATTGGATGCAACTCATAGTACGACAAGTGATAAACTTCAAGTTGGACATTGATGTGATGGGTGTTGATGATGATGAGGTTTCTTTGGTTGATCCTTACTATTATGAGGAAATTGAATTGCTAGATCTCCCTCCTATTGATTGGTCAATTCTCGAATTAAAAATCTTGAAAGAGAGGTCTACCTTTGTTCTTAAAAGGACAAGAGACTGGATCAGTATATTTAGAGCCGAAAAAGAAACTAGTGAATTTCAAAATAAAGAGAGGAGAAATAATATAGGGGAATCATCTCAGATGGCAATAGAAGCAACTTCTAGTGAGAAATAACAACAATTGGATATAAGTGCCCAAGGTCGGGATGAAGATCTGAATCAACTGGATAAGTTTATAGTCAAAAGAAAGAGGCCAAGAATGAAAGGTAGAATGAATCAGGAAGCAAATGAATCCAATGAAAAAGATCAAAGAACTCCTCAAATTGTTGAATCACATGTCCTTGTTACATCACCTCATGATGTAGTGATTCCTCATTTGAATCTCTCTCCTCTTGATATGCCATTAATAGACATCATGTAGTTAGATAACCCATTATCTAATTTAGAAGACTTAATCATGATTTCTGAAAATATAACAAGTGATGTGAAAGCTTCAAAAATTATGTATTCATGGTTCCAAAATAGTCTTCAAAAGAAGAAGAAAGTTGTTCAAATGATCCCGCCTCTATTTGATGTGATCTTGAGTATTCTTCAGAAGCCTCCTAAGGTGAAAAAGACCAAGGTGATGTCTAGGTTAGCTATTGATGAAACTTCCAGCAACTTGTGTGTGGAATTAGCCAAGCCTATAATTGAAAAGAATTTTGGTGAAGCATCTAAATCAGATTTCATTCTAGATAAGGTTGATCTTGGTCCTTCTAATGCAGAAAGAGATTTTCAAAATTTTGAGGTGATTGCTACTTAGATGTTGCAAAGGGAGAAGAAAGAGAAAAGAGCCAAGGAGCAACTGAAGGAAAAAGTTTAGATGTTGGTATCTTATATTAATTCAATTAGCAATCGCTCTAGTACCCAAGCTGTGGTCACTTGCCAATTTTAGTAGGCCCTAATGGTATTTTAGATCATATTGTTGTTGAAAGAATCGACAAACACAAGTCACATAGTATGATAATCAAAGCTTGGATACATAGGATGATAGGGCATGCTTCAAAACTTATAACTGGAGTGAAGGAGATATATGGAAAAGCCATCAGACAGATACAGGGAATTTCTAAAGAACTGGAAAATAGCAAAGAACAGAAATCCACCTGGCAAAAAGTAGCTGATGAATTAAAAGAAATGGCCGAGTTAGATACAAGCATCTTACTTCTTCAAAAAATTATTGCTGATCCAAGTGACAACCAAACACGTATCTAGAGTAAAAGTGTTGGTTGGAAGGTGATAAACATTAGCAAAGGGATCACCTAGTTTGAAAAGCTAGTAGCTTCTTTAGAGCAGCTGAAAACAAAAGGTACAGATGAATTAATCTCTACTATCACAGGTGGGGCACTAGTAAATGACATTCAGCATGTTGATTGTCAATTTCTCCTTGATTCCTTTAGTGCTTAGATTCATTCAGAAATAGAAAATTGTTTATCAGATGTTGAAACTATGATGAAGCTCAGCCTGGTCGCAGTTACTCTGGGAGATTGTAACATTTCAGCCTATCGACAAGAGTTAGAAGAAATTCAAGATAGATACTTCACAGCCAAACTTAGGATGGGAAATGTGTTCATTCCGAACTATGAATCAATGATGATCATCCTAGATGCTTACAGAGCTTTTCAAGATAAATTGATTGTGTACAGATAGATAGAGTTAGTAGCTAGAAGAATTTGTGATTATATATGTAAACATCTTTAGGAACTCTAGCTAAAGTTTTGTTTTTGCAAGTTTCCTTGTATAGGTTAATTTTCTTGAGGTTAATTAACCTCCCAAAATCATGTATTTTAGAGGTGGTTATTAACCATGAATAGGTAGTTATTCACCTCTATGTCTATATAAGGACTCCTTTTGGCTTTGTAAAGGGGACTTTTTGGTTTTAAAAAGAAGGGAAAACTATGCTGAAATTTTGATTGAGAGATAAATTTTGGAAAGTATGTACACTTTTTATCTTTGAAATTGAAAATCTCTTTTGTCTTCTTGGTGCAAGGAAATGAAATGAGATGTGCTTTGGGTTTCTTATACTGAAATCAAAATTGTCATGTATTGTAGTAGACATTCTCATGGTACTATGTGAGTGTTTATGAATGATAATGAATGTTCTTGGTAATACTGGTTGCTTTCAAGCATAGTCCTTGATCACCTTTGTTATCAATCTTATTTACCGTAGAAGGTCGTGCTGGTGTGTGGTGTATTTGTCTAGGATGACTTTCTCTTGAACTTTAAAGTTTTAAATTCTTTATTTGAAAATCCTTTAAAAATTATATCATACGAGGTAGCTGCCCCTCTAAATGCAGAGGAAGGCCATATACCAAGGGCCTCTCCAACTATTGTGAATGGTTTGCCACACACTCCTTGGGAAAATTCTACTGTGACAAATCTGTTTACCAACAAACATTAAAGTTAAATATTAGATACTTCCATTGAAATATGGAGCAATACTGGCACCTATGTTTTTCTCTTTTAAGAGGGAATTCCAAGGACATTCATCATTGAATTGGTCAAAAGAAATATTTATTATAAAGTTTTCAAAATGAACATGCAATTGGGAGACATAAGGGATGACCTATTTAGGTTGCATTTCAAAACATTTCAAAGGGGCATTCACCAAAGTGAAAGAGTTCCCTTTAGACTAACGGAAGAGTATATAAGTGAATTGTATTTTCGCATGCATAGACTCTTGTATGGTACAAGCTATTGAACCTAGAAAATATTGGTTGATAATATTGTAGTATGGAATGATAGAAGAAGAGGCAAGACCTTCTATTCACTTGATAGTGGAAATGCAAATTGACCCACATTTTCCAAAGCTCAGGATGAGTATAATGAGAATGGGTGTTCTCATTAAACAAAACAAGGAAAAAGAATTGGCAAATAAAAATGCAATAAAATATAGTAAGAAGAAGAGCACAAAGAAGACCCAAACCAGCATGAGAGCAGAAGTAATCATGGAAGAAGAGTTGGGATTAATTTGTGAAGCATCATCTAGTCCATAATGATAGGTAAATGCTGAAATCAATATTGATTCTGATAGAGGTTCCTCACCAGAACTAGAGATGATCATGAAGGGCACTGGTAAGTGAGAAAATAGAAATGCTCAATCAAAAAATAGGAAATCACCCTCTCTAGTAATTAAAAGGAAAAAAATATCAACTCAAGAGTCATGTGCAAGGACATCGAAACCAATAAAGAAAGGAAAGAATCTACCTTATCCACCATCTATTAAAGATATATAAAATGACATTGTAAATAAAAGAGATGATAATATAATATGAAGTAGATATACAAACTTGAATAGAGAAGAGAAAAATTGTGGTTCTACTTAGTTTAAGAACCTATTATTAAATTCCATAAATTACTAAAGATAAACTCCCAAATAAATGGCGTTAATCAATTAAAGAAGATGGTTAGATGGAATTAGTAAGTATAAAGGGATACTAGATGATGCACTAGAAAAGGATATACTAGAATTTACACCACTTTTAAGAAGATTATTTGTGGAAGTATACAAAGATGAATTCATTTCAAAAGAGAACAACACACTCGTGATAAAAGGAGCATAAAATGTTGACTTTGAAAAGGATTTTTAAAAAAAAATTATAATCACAAAACTAGAAGAATTATAAGTACAAAGAAAGGAATATTAATTCAATTCCCAAATATATTGGTTTACTAGTTCTAAATGAAAAGGAATTTTACAACAAGAAAGGCCAAGTAAAATCAAGCCAATTCAATCTAGTAGAATTATTGAGGAAGAGAATATATGTTGAAGAGATACAAGAAATAACTACTAACTATAATCCCACCACATCACCAACAAGAAAAGAAAGCACTAGAAATCATAGCATGGAGGTCACAAAGAAAGAGAAATCTCTAGAGCTAATAAATCCACAAATGGATTTAGCAATAGCTGAAAAAATAGAGAATATAACACAAAAAAAGTCACTAGAAAGGGAGTACACTTCAACTAGGGAGAATTAACATGCAATTCTAGGAGAGGAATCGGTCCCTCTTAAATGCTTATCTAACAAAAAACTTTACGACCATAGGTAACCAATCCTAAAAAAGATAAAAATGTTGAAGAAAAGAAACAAGATGGACAAGTCAACTTTTTGATGGTGGATGCATCCACACCATAATATGATTAACTAAAAGTTTCCACCCCTATAGGATTTCAAACAAATAAAGATTAGTTACTGAAGAGTAGGGAGCTACATAGATAGTAGCATTGACTAAAAACACCACACCAGCCATGAATACTAAACAACTACTAGACACCCAAGTACCATCAATGGAAATAGTTCCTACAACTGTAATAATAGGTTAATAATAATAATGCACTAACTATGATGGCATCTCAATAAGACACTATTTCTATAGATGAGAATAGCCCAGAAAGAGATGTGACTTAAGTAAAGCACATTGTACCTATACAAGAAGAAATGTGACTAAAAGATAGTTATGACCCATCAGTCAAGTGGGTAACACAAGATAGGTCTCACATGAATAAAGGGACACTTAAATGTTAAAATATTTCATGCATTTTGGTTGCCCCTTGAGTCAAACACCCACCTACCACCCAATAGCCTGCAAAATAGTTAGAAACAATGAATGCAGGTAGGTGAGTTTTTTAAAATTCAGAAAAGAGGGGGAAATATTGTTGGCAAGAAACAAAAGGAATGAATTATTCTCATTCAATCAATTGAAGAAGAGGAGATTAGAGTAGAGATTTTTAGAGTAGAGAAGAAAAGAAGTTGATCAGCAGATCAAGTTAGAAGAAAGAAGGAAGTTCTAGTTTTGTGTTTGCAGTTGCACATGTTGAATCCCTTTTTGGTTATTCTATAAGTTTGTTGTTTGATTCAACCTATGAAGCAGTGATTTCTCTAGGTGTTATTGTATGCAACCATTAGAGCTATAAGTTAAATTTTTAATTTTTATCAATCTAAACATTTTAGGGTTTTCTGGTTGAGGCTGAATGCTCCCAGAATTTGTAATAGTTTTAATCATATTTGAATAGAAAGCAAGCAAGCAAGCAAACATATCTTATTTTTGTCACTCTTTTTCTATTCATCATTACATGTTATTTTGTATTAGAGAATATCATTATTGAAATATTCATACTTCGGCTCTTTGCATTTTAATGATAGTTTGTCACTCTACTCACTTGGTCTAGACTTGCTTGACTTTCCTCTCTACAGACCCTACCGAGCTTAGTTAGCACAGTCTTGTGTCGAGCTTCATCTCATAAAGGAGACCACTCAGCACCCTTTGGTTGCTGATCTCACTCAGCATTGTCATGTGCCAAGTTGCCTAAGTACTGAGTTCACTCGGCGTCTTCTTGTGTCAAACTAGCTCAGCACCACCCTCCTATCACTCTTCATCCATTGGTGTTGAGAAAAATTGGTACTCGGCACCTTCATGTGCCGAGTGAAATTTCAAGTTTATGATTTTAACTTTTTACATGGTATAAGAGCTTTGAGGCCCCACATCCACAATGAGTTAGGGAATTTTTCTAGAATATTTGACATGGTAGGAGATATAGGAAAGATATGGTAGTAGCCACCATCCTTCAATGGACAAAATTATGATACACGGACAAAGAAAATAAAAACCATTATAGTTACAAATGATTTATGGGAGTTTGTGATTAATGGGTTCAATGATGTGATAGAGCCAACTTAGTATACTACCCTTACCAACAATCAAAAGGCCTAGCTAAAGGAGCCAAGGAGAAAGGATGCAAAGGCATTAAGTTTGATTAAGGTAGCAATGACAGAGACAATTTTTCCCAAGGTTGAAACAATAAATTATGCAAAGGAAGCATGAGACATATTTGAGATGAAGTTCAAGGGAATTGATAAGGTTAGAGTAGTAAAGCTACAGATGATTAGAAAAGAATTTGAGAACCTTCAAATGAGGGACAATGAACTTATTGTAGAGTTTAGCTCACGAATATCCACTTTGATAAACCAACTCAAATCAAATAGAGAAGAATATGATGAGCAGAGAATAGTAGAGAAAATATTGAGAACCTTACCTCAGAAATATGACAATCTTGTCAAGACCATAGAGGAAGCAAAGGACCTCACCACATTGACCATGAATGAGTTGATGGGAACACTTCAAACCGATGAGCATTGGATAAATAGATTAGCAACTACTTCCCAAGAGTAATCTTTAAAGGCTCAAGAGAATTGAAGAGGTAGGGGGAGAGGTAGAAATGGCTTCGATAGAGGCTCAAGAAATAGAGGTCGTGGAAAGAATGGTCAAAGGAATGCTAGTACAGAAAGCTTAGGACAAACAAGCACCTCTCAAAACAACTCTAGAGGAAGTAAGAAAAATTACAACTCAAAAAAGAGTAATGTTGAATACTACTACTATCATAAGTATGGGCATTATGCAAGTGAATGCTAGAAGAAATAGGGTGATCAATCAAAGGAGAATGCTAATGTGGCTAATGTGAACATGGGATATGCAATCAATCCCATAGCCTTCATCATGTGTAACATTGGTGAGGAAGGAAGCCTTGAGGTATGGTACATGGATAGCGGTTGTAGCAACCACATGAGTGGTAATGAAACTTTATTTTCTTTCATTGTTAAGACTTTTAAGTCTAAAATTTAAATGAGAAATAACGGAACCATTCCCATAGTGGGAAAAGGATCTATTATGGTCCACACCAAGTAAGGTGAGAAGAAGGAAATAAAAAATGTGTATTTTTCCCCCGGTATGAAGCACAAATTGATGAGTGTTGGACAACTAATTCAAAATGGATACAAAGTGCTAATGGAAAATGACAAGTGTGTCATTCATGAGAAGGATGAGAGTAGTAGATTACTTGCAGCAATCCAAATGACAAAGAACCATATGTTCCCCTTGAGGATAGAGACATGTTTCTCTTCTCAAGTCAATGTTGCACCTCCCAACCATGCATGCACAGTAGTACATTAGTAATCATCTCTTAGGAGCATGATTGAAGACCCCTCCAAGCTTTGGCATCTCAGGCATGGACATCTTGGCTTTGCTGATTTAAATTTGTTGTCCAATAAAAGAATGGTAGATGGTTTGCCAAGCATTGTAGATTCTTATGACAAGTGTGAGGCTTGCATATTGGGTAAGCAACATAGGCTTTAATTTTGGAAATTATAGAAGGCCTAGGGCACCATTAGAATTAGGGCATTCTAATTTGGTAGGCCCTATACAAACTACTTCTATTGGGGGGAGTACTTATTTCATGACATTCATAGATGATTTCAGTCGTAGGACATGGGTGTATTTTTTGAAGAACAAATCTAAAGCATTTGACAAATTTGTTGAATTTAAAGCCTTGGCTGAAAAATAATGTGGACACTATGTCAAGGTCCTTAGATCAGATAGAGGAGGAGAGTATACGTCCAATATGTTTGTAAATTTTTGTAGGTAGAATGGCATCAAGAAAGAACTTATAACTAGTTATACTCTGCAGCAAAATGGAGTGGCTAAGATAAAGAATAGGACCATTGTTGAAATGGCTAGAGGCATGATGAAAGAAAAAGGGCTCCCAACTGAATATTGGGGAGAGGCTATAGCAACAATAGTATATTTGATCAACAGGTGTCCTGCAAAATTAGTTCGTGACAAGATACCTCTTGAGGCTTGGTCAAGGAATAGTTGGATAGTTGAGTACTTGAGAGTGTTTGGATGTGTAGCATATACACATGTGCCTAAAGAAAAAAGGAAAAAGTTTGATGACAAAGGTGTGAAGTGTATCTTCATAGGGTACATCTCAGAATCAAAGGCCTATAGGCTATATGATCCAATTAACAAAAAGATCATCATTTTAAGAGATGCAGAATTTCTTGAAAATCAATCATGGGATGGCTCGGTAGAGGAATCCTCAAGCACTTAGAGTAAAGTGCCTACTATTGCAGAGGAAGAAGATGACATTGATGATCAGCAAGAAGATGGAGTAACAAATATAGATTTCAGACAGAGGCAAAAAGGGAAGCATCCCTTAACATGCCAAGGAATAGCCCAAGCACTTCAAGACAACTACGAGCTAGTATGCAAAATAGTAGTAGCAAAAATACTATGAATTCAGATCCCACTCTTGCCTCCCTATTGCCAAGAAATACCAAGAGTCTAAGGGAGATATACCAAGAGAAGAGATATGATGAAGATTATGATGAGAGTGTAAATTTTGCATTATTTTCTCAGAGTGATCCAATTTATTTTGAGGAAGCTATGAAAGAGGAGAAATGGTGTAATGCCATGGATGAGGAAATAGATGCTATTGAAAGAAATGAGACATAAGAGTTAACTACATTGCCTCCCAAGAAATAAGTAATTGGACTGAAATGGTTTTATAAGACCAAGTGCAATGCTGAAGGAAAAATAGATAGGCATAAGGCACATTTTTTGGTCAAGGGGTATAAGCAGTAGTATGGCAGAGATTATGATGAGACATATACCCAAGTTGCAAGAATGGAAAGCATGTATGTTGTCATAGCTATTGCAGCCTAGTACAAATGGAAGGCATATCAAATAGATGTGAATTCTGCCTTCTTGAATGGTGTATTGAAGGATCAAATGTATGTGGAGCAGACACCTAGTTATGAATTTGCAAGTGTAGAACACAAGGTGTAAAGATTGAATAGAGTTTTATATGGGCTCAAGAAAGCTCTGTAGGTGTGGTACAGTAAGATTGACTCATATTTGATGAGCAATGACTTTAGCAAAAGTGATGGTGAACCCACACTTGACATCAAGGCAACAAATGGTAATGTGCTGATTGTTGTCTTATATGTTGATGATTTAATTTTTACTAGAAATGATAATTTCCTTATTGGTGAGTTTAAAGAGGCCATGAAAAATGAATTTGAAATGACAGACCTAGGTCTCTTGAAGTACTTTCTAGATATAGAAGTAAAAGAAATGCATGATGGCATCTTCTTCTCTCAAGAAAAATATACAAGGCAGATCTTGGAGAGATTTAAAATGCAGAATAGTAAGGCAAACCCAACACCAATAGCAGTAGGTCTAAAGTTGAGCAAGGAAAATTATAGTAAAAGTGTGAATCCAACACTATACAAGAGTATGGTTGGAAGCTTGATGTATTTGACTGCAACTAGACTGGACATAATGCATGTAGTAAGTTTGATTTCTAGATTTACAGAAACACCAAAGGATTCCCATTGACAAGTGGGAAAGAGGATCCTAAGGTATGTGAATGGTACCAAGGGATTTGAGATTTTGTATACTATAGTAAATTATTTCAATTTGGTTGGTTACACAGATAGTGATTGGGCTAGAATTTTAGATGATAGGAAGAACACTTCAGATACATGTTTTATATGGGATCCGATGGAATTTCATGGGCATCCAAGAAGAAACCTATTGTTTCTCAATCTATAGAAGAGGCTAAATACATAGTAGCAAATGTAGCAGCTTCAAGCTATTTGGTTAAGGAGGATCTTGATAAATTTGAATGAAAGGCAAGAGGATGGAACAACAAATTATTGTGACATCTCTTCAATTGAATTGTCCAAGAATCCAATCTTCCATGGGAGAAGCAAGAACATAGAGATTAGATATCACTTCATCAGAGAGTTGGTGGAGAATTGGGATATCGAAATGGGAGTTTGCAACTTTGAGCAGCAACTAGTAGACATTTTCACAAAGCCTTTAGGGATTGGAACTTTTGTATAGCTAAGAGAGTGTCCTAGTGTAGTTGATTTTGATCAAGAGTGATCCTTGTTTTTTTTGGCTTAGGACAAAGAGGAGTGTTGAAATATTTCATGCATTTTGGTTTCCCTTTGAGCTAAACACCCACCTACCACCTGACGGCCTATAGAATAATCAGAAACAATGAATGCAGTTAGGTGAGTTTTTTCAAATTTGGATAAGAGGGGGAAATATTGTTGTCAAGAGACAAAAGGAATGAATTAGTCTCATTCGATCAGTTGAAGAAGAGGAGATCAGAGTAGAGATTTGAAAAGCAGAGAAGAAAAGAATTTGATTAGCAAATCAAACCAAAAGAAAGAAGGAAGTTCTAGTTTCGTGTTTGCAGTTGTACATGTTGGATCCCTTTTTGGTTATTTTGTAAGTTTATTGTTTGATTCAATCTATGAAGTAGTGATTGCTCCAGGTGTTATTGTATGTAGCCATTAGAGCTATAAGTTTAAATTTTAAGTTTTATCAATATGAACATTTTAGGTTTATTTTAGAGTTTTTTAGTTGAAGTTGAATGCTCCTAGATTCTATAATAGTTTTAATCATATTTGAATAGAAAGCAAGCAAGTAGGAAAACATATCTTGTTGTTTTCAGTCTTTTTCTATTCATCATTGCATGTTATTTTGTATTAGAGAGGATCATTGTTGAAATCTTCATACTTCTCCTCTCTACATTTTAATGGCAGTTTGTCACTCTGCTCACTTAGTCTAGACTTGGCAGAGTTTCCTCTCTACAAACACTACCGAGCTCACTCAGCATAGTCTTGTGCCAAGCTTCATCTCACAAAGGAGATTGAGCTCACTTGGTACCCTTTGGTTGTTGAGCTAACTCAGCATTGTCATGTGCCAATTTTCCCAAGTGCCAAGTTCACTAGGCATCTTCTTGTGTCGAGTTAGCTTGGAACCACCCTCTTGTCACTCAGCATCCATTGGTGCTGAGCAAAAATAATACTCGACACCTTCATGTGCCAAGAAAAATTTCAAGTTTGTGATTTTAATTTTTCACATTAAAGAACTCCATAAGGTAATGTAGTACTGGTCAACAAAGAGAAAAATTTTTAAGACAAGTTCAACGGAGTACATGTGAAGAAGAAAAGTAGGCAAGTATGAAGATCGTCATCCTCATCCTCATTATCTTGAAGCTCTAAATATGGAGGAGTATTATTTGAGAAAGATTTAGAAGCAATACAAGAGCTTATCAAGGTCAAAGAAATTGATGAAAGAGTGGGGACACTAAAAGAGATGAGCAAAAGTGAGATTGATTACACCTATAATTTAATTTGTAGATTCAGAATATTAAAGAAATCTACCAAGAAAAATAAACCATGTCAAGAATTGTTAAAGTTAAATGATTCACTCATGAGATTAGCTATTGGTGATTTAAACACAGATCTCATAAGTTAACTAGAATAAATAATTGTGAATGAAGATATTTATAAGAATAAATAATTGGAAATGTAGATACTTATAAGTCCTCCACTAAAATAACAATAGAGAAAATAAAGGAGAGGACTACACACCTAATTTACATCACATAAATGAGATTATCAAAGAAAAGAATACTATGGTGGAAATACTAAGGGTTATTCACGAGTCTTACATAAAGTGTCTAATCCCCAAAGCTATATAGAAAATCTAGAGATTGGATTGAATAATGATCATGAAGAGATAAAGAAAACAAAGAACTCCTTTGATGTTATGATGAGCTCTACAAAAAAGTACAATGATCCAATATATGAAAAGATACATTTGATTAATAGAACGAAGGTAGAATAGTAAAAATATACTTTTACACTCTTAGAATTATGCTGCCTCCTATTTCCACCTAAAGGAATTACAAAAGAGCATAAATGGGGCATGGGTAATAATGGTAGCCAACCTCACAGATACATTACAAGATATGCAGACTAACCTAACCCTATAGAGATATTGATCATGACCCTTAGAAAGCATCATATGTCATGGAAAGCATAACTAGATAGTGCTAAATCACGGTACCCAAACCTACTATGACCATTTTTTATCGATGACAAATAGGAAAAGATTATGAAAAGGAACAAAAGGAGAGACAAGACTAAGGTGGGTCCAAAAGCAATTAACATAGTAAAGAGGGACATGTCAAAGAAGGGTATGAATAAAGTAAGAGGGATAACATATAATAAAAGGGGGAGATGAAATATGAGGGGTGATGAAAAAATACAAGGGAGATAAGATTAAGGGGGCAAAAGAAATAAATGAAGATATTAAAGGGGAACATGTGGAAATAGGATATAAAAAAACAAATGAGGAGAATAAAATCAAAATGGGAGATGCCCTACAAGACATAAAGGCCAAGAAGGAAAATCCATAGACAAGAATGGTAAAGGAGAAGATATGAAACAAAATGTAACTTTCAACTAGGCCCTTAAACTGGTGTAGAGTGTACAAGTATCATCAAAGGGATGACAAAGAAAGATGGAGAAAAACTCAAGAATAATCAAAATTTTTCCCATTAATCCCAAAGATGAAGAGTGTTGATCCTACTAGTCTTAATAGCATTATGAAAGATAACTTATTATTCTCACACTTAAAGCACCAAAGTGTTATCATTGATTAGAAATTAATACGAAGGAATAAGTAATTTGTATAACATCTCATGCCCATTGGTAGATATCTTCATTGGTTAGATCAAATATGAAGATGAGGACATGGAAAAGGGATTGTTGTAACTCATTGTACACATGATGAGTCACCATTTATGTGACATGATAAAGAGACATAATCTAGATTGCAATGACATATTTGAAGTTCATGTAGTCTATACTCTATGTTTGTGTCACAAGTCTTCCATGAATAGCTCAATTATGCAATTCACATTTTGAATGCATCGAGTTTGGGTGTGATATTTTTAGGGTTTTATCATCGAGAGAATTGAAGATAATTTTAAAATGTCATTACTGAAGTGTGTATATGTATGGAGAAGGAAATTCATAGGAAATAGTGTGAGATTGAACTAAAAGAAGTGTTCTGCATAAATTCAAAAAAAATCAAACATATGAGCTAATATAGAGAGGGCAAGGAAGGGAAGGGAAGAGGTGATAGTAGTTATCATAGAGAATGCCAACACAATGAGAGAATATCAATATATCTTCATGGTATACACTCATGATCTATAAGGCAAGGTGTACCACATAGTTTAGATAAATCTTTAATTGTTTTCTCATCATTGTAATCATATGTAATCTGTTAATTGGGAAAGCTTCAATACCAAGCATATTGTAAATTATCTAATAAAGTACCTTCTAGAAGGAGAGTTTAAATTATTTTAAAAGGGTCACTTTGACAAGCTCATTTAATCCTAATAGATTGCAAACCTTCATAAATAAATGTGTTCTCAAAAGAAACAATTATAACATCTAACTAGGTAAATTTTTATTTGTATTAAAAGTCTAGTGGGTACATATCATTCCCATCATTTTTTTCATCCTCTTATTGAGGTTTTGCACATAAATCTCTATATCACTTGATGTATGATTTTGTATGTGAGATTATATAATTTTACCTATCTACATTTATCTTTGTTATATTAATCACATGGTCATTGTTTAGTTTGATAAGAGCAATTGTCAATAGTCTAGTTGGAGAATTCATACTGATTCAAACCCCCTCTCAACACTAGTTGGGACAAAAAATTAAATTATTTGACAAAGAGAGAAATTTAGTTAGATTACAAATGTGTTTTATGTGAACAAGATAAAGAAACCATTTCATGCCTCTTTTCTCGTATCCTTATGGTTGGTAAATTAGACAATAGATTCTAGAACTTTTTAACTTTAAATGGTGTTAGAGTAATAAACCTAGTGAGGTGGCTAATTCTTGGGATCCTCCATCTAAACATCCCTTTGCTAAAGAAATCTTGTAGCAATCTCTTCTTTATGTAAATTATCCCCTATGGAAGGATACAAATCTCCTAAGGTTGGTATAAGAAAAAACATAAAATAGAAACGCCCTTGATAGTAGTTCAATCAAACTTAGTTTTGATGGCTTTTTATTTGGAAACCTATAGGTATTGAAGGAGGGGTGGCTTCATTAGGAACTCTAGAGGAAATATGTTGGTTGTGTATCCTATGAATATTGATTCCCAAATAGCATATGTGATAGAGATATCAGCCCATTTTCATGGTGTCAAAATTGTGAATGAAAATAATTACAAGAAAAATGTAGTAGAAGGTGATGGCCTTAATGCAACAATATCTTGAATAAAAAAGATGACATGGTTCAGTTTGGAAGGGATATCATCAGCAAGGCTATTCAATTACTTGACATGATGGACGGGTAATTAATATTATGAATAGGTTGGTGTCTTTGGGGAAGTACACTAAGTAATAAAAAATATTGAAGGACATGCATTTAATTCCCATGGAGGCTCATGAAGTGATACTGCAATATATTGTGATTTCATATAATAGTTACAATGTGATAAAAAACCATAGTTATGGGGATAATTTTTAAAATTATTTCTTATCTTTTGGGTTGGCTTTCCTTTGAAATTTTGAACATTAATTTTTCCCTAGTAGGTCTATAACGGTACCTTCTTTACTATGACCATGTGTTGCCTAGGCCACTGTATTTTGTGATATCTTGTTTTTACCTTTACATTCTCTCAGAAGGATGGTTTATCGATTACCATAGGAGGAGAATCATATCGAATAGAACATTATGGATATGAGTAGTTTAAGAGTAGCATCTAGGTTTGATAGATTATTGAAAACAGAAATATGTAAAATTATGTGAAAGGAATGAAGGGATTTAACACAAAGTTATCCAAAAATATTGTTGAATCTTGAAAAGATGGTAAGGTCACCATGAGGGTGTTTCTTTTTGGTGATGCTAGAATCTATTGTTTTTGTTAGTGTTGAGTATGGAGTGGTCTAAAATTATTAGGATAATGAAAGTATCTTTCAAATAATATTTTTGAGATTTCTTGGGATTAGGGTAGAAATATCAAAACTACTGAGTGGTTTTAGCCTTGAGAAATTGTTGGGTGACTGGAAAGTGGTGGCCAAAAGTATGATTAAGTTCATCACTTTAGAAGGAAGGTATAAATAATTTTATTCCCATCTTTTTAACATGCTTAGTCAATTAAGAATTGGAAAGTGATGTTTTTTCCCCTATTGGATGCTATCATCTCTGTCACTTTATGGTTAAGGGTGAAGCCCCTCTTCACCAAAGTTTTATTTTCAAGCTTTATGAGTTTTACTTTGTTTTAACCCCTCAAAACGATCCTACCCCTACTCTATCTATTGAGCTCAATAATTTTGTCTAGACCCATGTTTATGCCTTCAAAAAAATTTATAGGATCCCACATCCCCCAAAAAATGCATTCTATTTTGGGTACTATGGTTAATGTAGACTATAAATATCTATATAGGAATACTTCTCAATAGGATAGAGGACATTATGGAAATATTAGATTACTCAACCTCTAGTACTTCCTAGTTTATAGTTAGCCTAGACCTTAGATATCTCCACCCCTTTTAGATATCAAATTATTTTTCATATGAAAGAAAAACAATTTTGATATAATATTTTTTTTAAATCTAAATTAAAGATTGTTGCATATGACATTATTCTATAACTGGACCTTTTTTATTTAATAAGACTTCAAGAAAATGCTCAACTATAGGAAAAAAAATAATCAAAAGATATTCGCTATCCTTAAATATTGTATGCATATTTGATATTTGATAGAATAATATTTTATTTATTGAACAATATTTTTTCTCAATTTCAAGGAACTATGAAGAAAATTCAATGTAATCTATAAAGTTGCATTAAATCAATTAATACAAACATGAAAATACTTGAGCTATCGCAAGAAACTTCCTGATGGCCTAAACGAATCCCATTTCATTGTGCTGTCAACCATTCCCTAGATTTGTAGAAAGATCAATTACTACACAACATTAATGATGAAATCCTATAAATTACTCAGATATGGCACCTTTGGTGGAGCGCTTGGGGTTTCTCTTGTCAGCATGCTTCCTCTTTGCCTGAGTTCTGGGCCCGCTTGAGTAGTGCTCCCTCTAAGTCTTCTTCTCTCCATGCTGCTTGGATTGCTGGCCCATCTTTCATGCTTTGGCATATCTGGTTGGAGAGGAATCGTCGCATATTCCAAGATGTTTGGCTTGGTGTTTTGCATCTTTGGTGGAAAATATCACATTCTCTTCAGGAAACTATTCTTGTGAAGTGTGAGCTTGATGGGGGTATGGATCCGGTTGATCTTGCTATCTGTAATCGCCTCAATTTTCATCTTCAGGATGGGGCTGCATCTCATAGGTTTCCTTCTATGTCTAGGCAGCTTCACCATCAGAGGAAGGGTCAGGTTAACCGGGATGGGCACTGGACTCCTCCTCCCTGTGGAGTTCTGAAAATTAACACTGATGGTTCTTCCCGTGGGAATCCTAGTCCGGCTAGTATTGGTGGAGTGGCTCGTTGTAGTTCTGGGGATGTTAAATTTTTCTTCTCAGTTCATAAGGGTGATTATACTAAAAATCTCATGGAAGCTTAGGCTATTTTATATGCTGTGGAACAGTGTTGCTTGTGGGGATGGAGTAAGATTATCTGTGAGTCTGATTCCCAGGTGGTGGTGAACATGCTTTCTTCGCAAGAGCTTGAGGATGTTAGTTGGCAGCTGGCCACTGTTGTTAAGCAGATTCTTTTCTTCTCTTCCTCTTTTCAGTTCATTAGGTTCACGTATATTCCTCGTGAATGGAATAGAACTGTTGATTGTTTAGCGAAATGGGCTTCTAGTCATGATCCTGGTTGGAATATTAGGGATAGGAGGCAACTGTCCTCTGAGATGGTGCAAGAATTTGATGATCTTGTTGCTCAAGATCGAGCTCCTTGTTGAGCTCTCCTTGTTGTATTCCTTTCTGTCTTAATAAATTTTTACCCCTCTTTTTGCCGAAATCCTATAAATTCAGCAGATTCAGAGGAGCAAGAGTAAGTATAGTTCGCATCCTCTTCGCTTTGAACAAAGTAAGGGCTTCTTCAAGTATTATTATTTTAAGAAGCCTAAGTTTAAGTAGAATTGAAGCTACTTGGAGATATGAGTTGTGATAATGGTTTCTATGTAGTTAGACATTCATCTTAATTGAATCAATTAAATGCAATGCAATAGACGAAAGCTTACGAAGAGCATTACTAAGAATTTTGAGCTCCCACGGTTTGGAGATATAAGATCGGCATGCAATCTCTCATAATCTAGTGATGACTGTTTCAAGGTTTAAGTTGTATTAGTTCTACGAGCTTGTAAAAAGGATGAAGTTGGGATCAGTAAAATGAGTCTCTCATGCTCTTGCAAAACTGAAAAATAAAAGATGAAATGCAATTTTTAGACATCCTGCGTTCAATCATTTGATGCATATGAGCCTTATAAAATGAGAGAAACAAGCGTAAATTGGCACTAAATCCACAATTTTGCTTCAGCAATTTTGATATGATTTGGAATGGCTAGATCGTAATAGGTTTCTTACTCCGTTGTTTCCATCACTTTAATGATAATTTCTAAACTAAACCCTGAAATATATTGTTTCAACTGTTTCATGACAATTTTTTCCAATTTAATGATAATTTCTAAATTAAAACCCTGTGACAATTTAAGGGTGATGCGTGGCATCAGATTTTTGACTGTCGGAAAGGGTAGACAATGCATAGATGAAAACCTAAAATGAGCAAATGAAAGTCGTCTTTTAAATTATCAAATCCCTTAAGTTTTAAAGAAAAATTAATATTTCCCAAACATATGTTTAAATCACCATGCTTTTCTTCATACAAACCATGTCTCTGCGTAAAATAACAATACAGACTCTGAAAAAGATAGTTGTTCATGGTCAGAATGTAAACTTTCATTATTGAATTCAATCATGGTTGTTTTAGTCCATGCACCTAAAACTAATATATTCGAAAGTAAAACTCAATTAGGAAACTTTGGAGGAGCCCGCCAGAAAATAGAGCAAGTTTCAATTGAATAGAGTTATTGCTACAAACAATACAACCAATAGATAATAATGATGTCCACTGTTTTAAAAAACAAACTAATGCCAATATCAATTATAACCCTCTATTTTTTTGATTTTTTTTCGGCAAAAGGTGAGTGTACATATCGATAAGAGGATACATGTCAAAATTGTATTGTGGACAGAACTCGGCTGCAAATAGTGTTAGATATGTAGATTAATTATCCCACATTCTGGCACAGACCATCACCGACCAAACCACCAGCCTACCACGCTTTTCATGTTCTACGCACTATTTCACCTATCTCTCATTAAGGGTAGATCTAACTGTGATCTATGACATCTGTAGTAAAAAAATATGCATTTTCCTATAAAAGATGATCTGGGCCTGTGATCAGCACAGCCCATTTTTGGGATTTTCATCTCTTTTGATTTCTTTTGTTTCTCTGCTGTTCTGTGCTATGATTTTCAACTTGGTATCGAGCTTATAGTAAACGATCCAAGAGACGTGAGTAAAAGAGTGTGACTGAAAAGTGTGGACTGAAAGATGGTGATTGAGAAGTGTAGAGGATTGCTTTTGCCTTGTGAAGAAGACTGTTGATGTGAGAACGTTGCCCATTACAGAAATTGATTGAAGATTGGTGAATGCTAATTTGTTAAGTGAGCTGAAAGAGCTGAAAAGTGTTTTAGTGATTAACATTTGTTTATGCAGCAGTACATCATATTCTGCATTTGATTACTATTGTGTTCTCCATTCACCACAATAGAATGAACTGGTATGGAGGAGCTGTCAAGGAATCTAAGCAATGTGAGCTTAGAAATATGCATTCTGAGTTGGGTGAAAAGAATAAAATGAGAGATTGATGGTCTGCTATAAAATTGAGAGAAGCCAAAGGTGAAGTGTGTTTGAGTTAGCATTGTGTGAAGTTGTTATAGATAGATTAGAAGCATGTGAAGCATCTCTGTGCAAGTAGGAGTGCTAGAGAATGCATACACATGACATGGAAAACATTAATCATGAAAAATATTTATTATGTCTTTGTGTTTGAAATATGTGTCTCATGTTATAGATTAGTTGTGAAAGTTAGTGTTGGTTATCTCAAGTGTAAGATGTTGAATAAAAGGTAAGATGGTGTGTTAAAATGTTGGAATCTGGAGTGAGAAAATCTTTAGTTAATTGTAAAAGCTTTGTCATATCAAAACTTGTCATAGAAACTTTTGGATTGATATCCCCCAACAAAGTTGTGAAGATTGATTTAGTGAATTTTAGTTGATGGGCTATGTGAAGGTATTTTTGTTTACCATATTGATGAACCATGCATCTAAAAATGATTCCTATACGACTAGCAAGTACAATGGGTGGGTACCCCATTCCTGATTCTAGAGGGATATTGGAAAATAATTTGATAATTAATTTATGGGGGGATGTTAGATATATAAAATAATTCTCCCACATTTTGACACACACCATCACAACCAAATTGTAGCATTAGTAGAAGTAATTATAAATTATGATATGTGAATCTTGTTCTTCACACACACTCACACACACACATATGGATTATTATCATTCAATATTACTATTGGTAGACATTGTGATGTTGCTGATATTTAAACTTGTTTACTCTAACTAACAGAGGGTTAGTTATGCCTCCATAGCAGCATGACCCTATGTGGCCACATGGCATCATGACTTTAGGAGGATATGGCTTTTCACAAACATATAAATGTCTATGTAGATCATTGAGGATGTTATATCAATATACGACATTATAAATCCCAGTAATCTACATACTCTCCTTGCAGGATAACTCTCAACATTCTGCTCAACAATCTCCATTGAAGGACAATCTACATATTCCTTTTGCAGTACATGTTGTTAACAATCTTCATTGAAAGATATTCTTTCTTAATTGTAGACTAAAGTTAAGAACTCAATGATCACCATTTGAAGAATAATTTTGCATCTCTAGTTCAGTGGTTATTCAAGTAAGGATATCTATTATTGTTCATATATGTTGTAATAGTTTTGTCTATTAGAGATCACTAAAACTAACATGGTATCAGAGCCATTTTGATAAGAAACTCTATTACTCAGAATAAAAATCTTAAGTCTCAAATTTATAAAATTTAAATCATATCCTTAAATCAAAATGGTGCATGTAAAGCTAGAGGATATACTTGAGGGAGTATCAAATTTTTCATCATGGATAGATCAAGTCATGATAATATCAAGGGAAATGGAATTCGAGGAGTATATAGAAACAAAGAAGTCCATGCCTAAAAATGATCCTTAAAAAATGAGATGGAAAAGACACAATAACAAGGCAATGAAAATTATAATAGATTCTATAAAAGATCATATTCATCCATCCATATCTAGTCTGAAGACTGCATTTGAGATGTTCTATACTATTAGAGATACATTTGAAATAAAAAATACTAGCATATTGTTAACTCTAAAATAAGATCTACTATATATAAAGATGAAAAATGGATAATCTATTACATCCTATTTGCTAAGAATTTCTAAATTAAAAGATCAACTTGTAACAATAGAAAATTGAATTGATGACAAAGAACTTATCACGATAGCATTAAGAGGACTTCCTCTTTCTTGGGAAACATTCATTTGAGGCCTAAGATCTCAAATCAAGCTTCCTAAAGATTAGTCTCAAGAGGACTATGTATAAATCAAGAGGGAGACACTCAAGTTCATCATGCAAATTCAAATAAGAAAAGAAAATTAAAAAATAACAGGAGAGAAACTGAAAAATCATATAAGAAACATGATTGGTCCAAAGTTAGATGTTTGAAATGTGATAAAATTTGTCACTCTCATAGCTTTTTCCCTAAACAGAAGAGAATTCAAGTAGCCCTAGCAAAAATCAAAGGAGAAGAAGTAGAGAAGGAAGAAAAAGAAAACTATGCATTTTATTTAGCTCTTTCAAGTGAATTAAACTCAAACAAAAACACTGGGATTATAGAGAGTGGAGCATCTCAGCAGATAATTGGTTTTAGAAAAAAATTTGAAGACTTCTGAGAATACTCCTTAGAAGAAGTTACTATTGGAGATAACTCCACTCATCCTATCAAATGTATTGATTCCTACTCAATTTTTTAAAATTTAGGAATTACTCTCCAACTCAAAAATGTTTTATATGTACTTGGAATAAAAAGAAATGTGGTCTCTATTTCTAGTCTTGCTAATCAAGAGTTCATAATCACTTTTCAAGAGGACAAATTTCTTTCTTGGCTAAAGAACTCTAATATCAAGAAAACCATTTCTATTGGATTTAGAGATAGAAGTCTATATAAATCGTGTAACAATCAAAACTTAGCTCTAAGTAATGAAACATCAAGTTCTACCAAAATTTGACATAGGAGGCTAAGTTACCTTCACTATCACGCATTATCATGTACATGAAAAATTGTAGAAGCTTTACCTAGCCTTAAAACTGATCACTTAAGCATTTGCAAAGGATGTGTGCTAGGCAAAAACACAAAGCAATCATTTTGTAAAAGTGTTCACAAATCAAAATCCATCTATGAATAGATTCATAGTGACCTTTATGGTCCTATGTCTATACCTTCTCTTAACAAATGTCTCTTTTATGTAATTTTTGTTGATGAGTACTCTAGAAGAACTTGGATCTACTTTCTAAAATAAAAAGAATCAGCTGAAGTATTATCAACATTCAAAGAATTCAAAGCCCTAGTTGAAAATCAGTCATAATAGAAAATAAAAATACTAAGGTTAGACAATGGAGGTGAATACATCTTTAAAATTTTCAAAAGCTTTTGAATTGCTATTGGGATTAAGAAGGAGTTTTTTGTACCATATAATCCTTAGTAGAATGGAGTCGCAGAATGTAAAAATAGATCAATTATTGAATTATCTAGAGCAATGATACATGACCAAAATCTTCATACTTCCTTCTATGCTGAAGCATCTAACACTGCAATCTACATTCAACATAGATGTCCAAACTTAGTAGTAAAGAACACCACTCCTAAAGAAGTATTTACGGATATTAAACTAGATCTAAGTCATTCTAAGAATATTTGGATTTCTTATTTATATCCACATTCCTAAAGAGGAAAGAATGAACCTAGAACCATCCGCAAGGAAGGGGATACTCATTAGATATAGTGAAACAACCAATGGCTATAGGGTTTTTGTTCTAGGTCAAAGTGAGATTAGTAGAGATGTGAAATTTGAAGAAGATATCACCTTTAATATTTCTAGAAACAATGATGAATCTCTTACTAAACCTATTCTTGAAGTAGATGAAAATCACCGAGGAGAAATTGAGAGGGAGAATGATATTGAATCATCTTCTACCACTACATCTAATCCTAAAGAATCTAAAAAAGTTAATAATAAAATGAAGTTTCTTTGGGATAGGAAAATGGTGGAACAAAATCAAGTTGAACCTAATGAAGTGATTCAAGAAAGTGAAAGAATGAGAAATCAATCATGTTATGTTGCATTATTAACTAAACTTATAAAAATAGAACCTTCAAATGCTAAAGAAGCAAGCCAACTATGGAAAGAAGCAATGATTGAAGAGTATAATTCCATATTAAAAAATGATTTATGAGATTTTGTACTGAAGCCTAAAAATAAATCAATTATTTATTCTAAATGGTTGTTTAAAATTAAGCACGCATCTAATGGTAGCATTGAAAAATAAAAAGCTAAATTTTTAGCATAGGGTTTCTTACAAAAAGAAGGCATCAATTATGACAAAACATTTGCACCATTTTCTAGATACACTTTAGTTAGAACCATCTTATCTATTGCAATATCAAAAGGATGTCAAAACAATATTCCTAAATGGGAAAATTGAAGAATAAGTTTATATCAAGCAACTAGAAGGATTCTATAGTTATGACATAAAAACTCGCATTTATAAATTCAAGAAAGCACTATATGGTCTCAAACAGGCTCCAAGAGCATGGTATGAAAGTATAAACAACTATCTAATGAAATTAGAATATTCCAAAAACCAAGTTGATCCTAACTTATACTTCAAAATAGATGGTGATGATATCATTATTCTTGTGTGATATGTTGATGATTTTTGGTAACAAGTGAAGAAAATCTCATAAAGAAATGCAAACAAGAACTCACAACAGAGTTTGAAATGAAAGATTTAGGTCTTCTACACTAGTTCCTTGTATTGAAAGTTTGGAAAAGGAATAAGTACATTTTTCTAAATCAAGGAAAATATGTGGTTGATATTTTAAAAAAATTTGGAATGATGGAATGTAAAAAAACTCTTACTCCTATGGAAGTCAATCTACACAAGCTAAAGGATGATATGATCAAATCAAAATCTACATATTTTACTTACTATAGGTAGATCGTCAGGTCTTTAATGTATTTGGTGAATACTCATCCTGACATATGTTATGCAACTAACACCTTGAGTCAATTTATGTGTGCACCAAAGAGGATACATTTACATGCAACTAAATAAATTTTGAGATATCTAAAAGGTACTATTGGCATGGGAATCAAATATGATCAAGTGAACATCAACCTTCATGGATATTCTAATTCTGATAGGTAGGTGGTCCTAATAAATGTAAGACTACTTTTGAATGTTGCTTCAGTCTAGGATCTAGAGTGGTTTCTTGGTTCAACAAAAAGCATTCTTTAGTTGCAATAAGTTCTACTAAAGAAGAGTACATTGCCTCTTCCTTGGCTGCTAGAGAAGTTGTATGGCTACAAAAATTGTTAGTTGATTTGTTCAAAAGAGCTTTGAAGGCCACTGTGATTGATTGCAATAATTAAAGTTGCACCAAGATTATATCTAACTCAATCTTTCACAATCATTCCAAACATATTGAAATTCCTTACTACTACATTAGAGATATGGTTGATTAAGGAGTTCTTCAATTGGAGTATGTCAGTACTAATTTGGAAACAATAGATATCTTTACTAAGGCTCTTGCTAAAGTGAAGTTGGAATACTTCAAAAGAAAACTTGGTATGATTAAAATGTAATATTGAATATTGAATTTAAATTTTTAATTCATATGATTTTATGCTTCTATTGTTATTTAGTTGCATAAGATACGTAATGAAAGGTGATAATATATATATATATATATATATATATATATATATATATATATATATATATATATATATATATATATATATATATATATATATATATATATATATATATATATATAGACACACAGAGAGGAGGTAATCATTTGTAAGGAAATGATCTTGCAAATGATAGGCTTGTTATCATGAAAACTCTAGATATTGTTTTGGATAATTAAAGATCATTGATAATGAATCCATTATGATTGCTCTAGATATTGTTTTAGAAAATTACAAATCATAATATATGTTATGATAGTGTTCATAGCATGGTGATTTTAATTATTTGACTAGTCACTATTTCAGAGTGTTAAGATTATATATGTGTTCAGAGATTCTATTTAGAAATCTATTAAAAGATGTATTACTTCTCCCTTGCTAAGAGGGAGTGTTAATGTATAACATCGGTAGAAGTAATTATATATATAGACATACACATGCATTTATATTATTATCATTCAATATTACTATCAATAGACACTGTGATATATATGTTATCATTGGCCTTGTGCTCCAACATGATTGTATAAACTGTGATGTTGATATTTAAATTTGTTTACTCTAACTAACAAATGGTTAGTTATGCCTCCATAGAGGCATGAACCTATGTGGTCAAAGGCCACGTAGAGTCATGACTCTATGGGGGCATGGCCTTTCACAAACATATAAATGTCTATGTATATCAATGAGGACAATATCAATAAATGAAAATATAAGTCCTAGCAATCTACATACTCTTAGTATTCTCCTCAACAATCTCCATTGAAGGAAAATCTTCATATTCCTTTTGCAGTACATGTTCTCAGCAATCTTCATTGAAATATATTCTTTCTTCATTGTAGATTAAAGTTAAAGACTCAACCATCACCATTTGAAGAACAATTCTGCATCTCTGGTTCAACAATTATTCAAGTAAGGATATATATTATTGTTCATATCTAATGTAATAGTTTTGTCTATTAGAGATCACTAAGACTAACACAAACCACCAGCTTGCCCATGCTTTTCATGTTCTATGCACTATTTCACCTATCTCTCATTAATGGTAGATCTAACTTTGGTCTATGAGATCTATAGCATTTAATATGCACTTTCTTATAAATAAGATGAACTAAGCTTGTGATCAATAGAGCCCATTTTGGGTTTCTCATCTCCTTTGGTTTCTTTGGTTTCTCTGTTGTGTTGTGTTATGATTTTCAACTAATAGGACTACTATTCCACTTCCTTGTTATGCACAATGATATCTTGGGAATTATTTCCCTTTTCTTTTATAAGAGAAGCATCTTAATAGAGGTCCATAATTGCTGCATCACAACCTAATAAAGCTAGCTTCCAAAGCCTCAATGTGCTTGTGGTCCTTTCACAATTCTAAACTACTCAAATTGAAGGAGGAAACTCATTCTAAAATGGAGAGACATGACTATGAATAAAAATAATAGGTTGGGTTAGGTCCATGGTATAGTGACAAACATGGGGAGCAGTAAACTTTGAAATAAGATACAATGAGGCATAAGCACATAAAATTCCTCTTTATTTTTGCTGCTAAGATGCCTGATACATTTCTTATAGTCATAATTGAGGATTGTACCAAGATTTGTAGTAGAGATTTGCACATTAAACAAAATTTTGGATTAAGCACTCTATACTTCATTTTTGAGCTCTCACAAGCACTAACAACATTCCTAACAAAGCCAAAAGTCCTAGAAAATAAAGGTAAATCAATCACTATATCCATTTTAGCCTTACTCATGTCTAATTGGTTTTAATAGGAGATTGAACATAGGGTTGATGCTATGGGTGCAAGGAACAACACCCTCTCTCTAATGTGCTTCAAATAAGTGCACCTACAAGATGTAGAAATACCTAAAATAGATTACACTAGTGGATTTGAAAACCAATCTCTTGAGCCTAAGACCTTGTGATAGACTATTGTAAGCCAATACCTATTAAATTTTTTGTGTCAAAGAATTTGGAACCTTAATATTGGCAGAGTAATTTCTCCCACCTACCCTATTGTCCTCAATGTCAAAAAACCTACCCAAAGTAGCAGACAATGTGTCATCTAGCACTATCAGTCAATAGCCACCCATCTTGTATTAACATAATATTATGTGGACATCCAACTCCAACCATCCAAACATACTATTATAGTAATGTTGTAATGTATAAACAAAATGTCATCCAAACATACTATTATAGTAATGTTGTAATCTATAAATAAAATATATTGAGAATAGATTAGTAGAGCCTTTTTTGATTTCTCATCTCTTTTGGTTTCCCCTTTGACTTGAAAATGAAAAATAAAGAAGAATATTTTCCATTCATGTATTTACATAAAATTGTATAGGTACATATGTAGTTGTATCCCAAATACATAAAGTTACATGAAAGGAAACAACTATAGGAAAAAAAGGAAAGAATAGTTTAGGAATGAATCAAGTCAACATTTGAAATAATCCAATATTGCAACACTCAACCTCAAGTTGGTGCACAGTTATCCTACATGACCAACTTGCCAAAAAACTTTGAGAACGCTTGACTTGAAGCTACTTTGGTAAGAATATCGGCCAACTGATCTTCTTATCAAATCTTAGATAGCTCCACAATCTTCTTATCCAACTTCTCCTTAATAAAGAATTTTTCTACCTCCACATACTTGGTATGATCATGTTGAACTAGATTATGAGCAATATTACATGTTTCTTTATTGTCACAATATAGTTGAATTGACCACCTAGATGGATAGACCAAATCTCTCAGGAGAAGTCTTAGGCACAATGCTTCACATACTCCAAGTGCCATACCTCTCAATATTTCCTCCACACTTGATTGTGCAACAACATTCTATTTTTTGCTTCTCCATGTAACAAGATCTACAAAGGTGAAATAACCTAAAGTAGAACACTTGTCATCTACTACTCTAGCCCAATCAGCATCAATATATGCATCCATAGTTTGATAATTCTCATTTTTAGTGAATAAAATTCCTTTTCTAGGAGAAAACTTCAAATACCTCAAAATGCACATAACAACATTCATATGTTGCTCTCCAAGATTATGCATAAACTAGCTAATACTACTTAATGCATAGATAAGGTTTGTCCTTGTGTGTGCTAAGTACATCAATCTTCCTATGAGTCTCTTGAATTTTCCTTTATCAACTGGTACCTAATTAGACTCAATACATAAGTTCAATCCTTCTTCCATGGGTGTATCAGTGGGCTAGCATGCTAACATAACAATTTTTTGTAACAAGTCTAAGGTATACTTTCTTTGAGATAGAAAGATCCCTTTACCAAATCGAGACACTTTGTTTCCAAGGAAATATTTCAAGGGATGCAGGTCTTTTATTTCAAATTCTCTAAACAAGTAATCTTGTAGAGCCCTCCTTTCTTCAAGATCATTTCCTGTAATTATTATGTCATCCACATACACAATAAATATAGTGATCATACCTTGCTGATTCTTCATCAATAAAGCATGGTCTAAATTCCTCTGACGGTAACTAAAAGATTTCATTGACTTTGTGAATCTTCCAAACCATGCCCTCAGAGATTGTTTCAACCCATATAGTGACTTCTTTAATCTACACACCTTCAGACAATGTATTTTTGGTATCATGCGGCTAGGTGGAAGTTCCATGTAGTTTTCTTTAGACAACTCTCCATGTAGAAAGGTGTTCTTCACATCAAGTTTTTGTAATGGCCAACCCAAGTTCATAGCTAGAGACAAAAAGGCTTGTACTATATCAATTTTAGCTATAGGTGCAAATTTCTTTGTATAATTGATCCCATAGGTTTGGGTCTACCCTTTTGCTACCAATTTTGGCTTGAAGCATTCAATTGTACCATCTACTTTGTACTAAAAAGTATAAATCCACCAACATCCGATTGGTTTGATTCCTAGTGGATGGTCAACAAGTTCCTAGGTATTATTTTCCTATAATGATTTCATCTCCTCATTCATAGTGGCTTTCCACCTTGGATCAGCTAAGGCTTCCTCCACATTGTTAGGAATAGATACAGTAGATAATTGATTTACAATGACTGATTTGATTGTGACAAACAATGACTCATAATGACTCATAGGATATTTAAATTTACTAGAAGGTTTGGGTTCATATGTGGATTTAGGGATACCTCTGGTGAGACATAGAGGTAGTTGTTTTCTAGATGGTTTAGGAACATCTTTGGTAAGTGATTGGTATGGGCTTAGAGACTTGGATAAAGGTGGACCCACAGCTTCAGTTTTTGGGTGTTCATCACTACTTTGATCCAAAGCTTCACTGAATTTTTGATTAATTGTTTTAGAGAGTTCCCCTTCTTTAGAGATGTCCAAGCTACCCACATCTTTAGGGAAGTAAAAATCTAGATCTTCAAAGGTGTTATCCACATCTTCAAAGATATCCAAGCTACCTACATCTTTAGAGATGTTAACATCCACATCTTTAGAGATGTGATCATCATAGTCTAGAGTCTGAATTTCCTTCTAGTACTCCCCTTAAAGTTTAGGCTCAGAGGAAAAATACATCGAGTCTTCATGAAAAACTACATCCAATGTAATAAACATTCATTGGGTTGGAGGATTATAGCATTGGTGCCCCTTTTGATAAGAAGCATATCCTAGAGAGACACATTGTAGCGCTCAAGGAGATAACTTGTTGTATTGATGCTTATGGAGGTTTACAAAAGCTACATAACCAAAGGCATGAAGAGGTAAGTTTGGGACAGCTAGAGCAATAACCACCTCAGCGAGAACCTAGGATGGCATCTAGAAATCAATAGTGTTGGAGGCTACCTGGTTGATCAAATATGCTATAGAGGTAAGTTCTTCACCCCAATAGGATAATGGGATATAGGATTTGATCAGAGAAGCACAAACAACCTCCAACAAATGATGATTTTTTCTCTCAGCTACCCCATTCTGCTAAGGTGTATTGGAACAAGTAAATGATGAATAGTTTCATGTGCTTCCAAATACTATTCAACTTTAGAATTCAAATATTTGCCTCCATTGACACTATGAAGAAATTGAACTTGTGCATTGTACTAAGTATGAATCATGTTATAAATTTTTTAGATTTCATTAAGCATACCCAAGTCATCCTAGTACAATCATCAATAGAAGTAACAAGCGAATGTGATCCACCCAAGGTAGTGACTTTGGATAGACCCTAAACATCAGAATGTATGATCATAAATGGAACTAGACTTTAATTCAAAGTTAATAGAAAAGAAGCACGATGGCTTTTTGCAAGTTCACAAACTTCACACCGAAAGCTAGAAACATTAAATTTTGCAAATAAACTAGTAAATAATTTCTTCAGGTAACCAAAGGAAGCATGTCCCAGACGTCAATGCCATAACCAAATTTTAGGTTTCTACCTATCCCACTTAGAGTCATCCATCACTAGAGCTTGACATAGCTTGTTCGAACTCTTTGACACCAAGTCCAAGTAATACAAATTCCTTCACCTAACACCACAACTAATCATTTGCCTCATTTGGATGTCCTTAAACACATAAAAATCATGCCAAAAAATTACAACACAAAGTAAAGTAGTGGTGATTTGGGAAACTGACAACAAATTATAATCCAAAGATGAAACCACTAAAATAGAATCTAGATTCAAAGTATCAAGGAGAGGTAAGGATGCTTCTCCAATAACTAGGGTTAGAGATCCATTCATAGTGGAAACAAATTTTTGTAAGGACAGTTTAAGGGATGCGACTGGTCTAAAATTAAATGTCATATGACCCATAGCACCAGAATCAATTATCCATGCACTATTAGAAACAAGTGTAGACATATTTAAAGACTTACCACCATTACCTACTACTACTGCTAATGCTAAGATCTATCTAGCAACATTATCCTCTATCTTTGTTTCAACAAACGATGCACTAGAGGTCTTCTTGGAATTCTTCTTCCATGAATCGCGGCTACAATCCTCACCATTTTGGATACCCAATAAGTTCAAAATAGTAACTTTTGGTATGACCAGTTTGATTGCAATGGGTGCATTTGTAGGTGGATTTATCAGCACCATTAGCGATCTTAGGCAAATTTTGAGGAGGCCCATTCTAATTAGATCGGTTTTGAGTCACCATGGCTAAAGCTTCAGTCTTTTCTAGTTCTCCAATTATTATTTTGCATCGAACAAATTCAAAGTGGACCAAGACATAACATGCTTCTAATTCAAGAATTGGATCCTTTCTCAAATTTTCACCACAAACTTGTTCAAGAAAAATATGAACCCTTTGTCGCTAAACTGATTTTCGATAAGATTCAACATCATTCTCACTTTCTATGATCACTTTATCACAATGATCCAACTCACCAAACATCTTAGTTAATTCTCCATAATACACAAAGAGTGTTCTGCCATTCTATTTGGGAGAGAAAGCCCTCTGATTCAAGAAAAACACCTACAATTCATCTAGTGCATCATAAAAAACATTAGAAAGAGCTTTTCAAACATCTTGAAGAGTGGGTAAGCAAATGTATTGCTTCATAATTTCTGGGACATAGATATCAATAGCCATCTTTTGACTTTTTAATTGTCTACATACCACTTCTCATATCCATCATCCTTCTCGGTAGGTGGCTATGAGTTACCATGAATGAAAAAGAGTTTCTCCTTCTCAGCAATATGCATCTCCATGATTTGAGACCACAAATCATAGTTTGTTTCATCAAGTGTAATCCCTGCCTTGAACGATGCCTTTGGATTGAATAATAATGGCAGCAGATTTGCTCTCAAATACTTCTGAATCTAAATCAGCCATTGTTCAATGACGGGATACAAATGATTCAAGCTTCAAAGCTCTGATACCAACTTGAAAATAAAAAATTAAGAAGAATATTTTCCATTCGTGTATTTACATAAAATTATATAGTTCTGTGCCAAATACATAAAGCTACAGGAAAGGAAACAACTACAGGGAAAAAAAAGAAAGAATCAATTTAGAAAATAATAGTTTAGGAAAGAATCAATTCAATGTTAGAAACAATCCAACATTGCAACACTCCCTGCCTTATTTTTTCAACACTTAAATCGAACATTACTCTCATATCTGATAACCAATCAGCAACTAAGTTCACTTCCATGTAGCAGTGGGTAATTGAAATTTCGGGAAACCTTGGTAGCAGCTTCCGGACCTCCCCAATACATACGGCAACTCCCAGCTAACAATCTTATTTTGACATGAGAGCTGATGTTATAATCAAGGAGTCACCTTCTATGACCAATCTAAAAATGCCCATTGACTGAAATACTTTCAGGACTTCAATTAAAGCTCTTGCCTCTGCCACGTTATTTAATTACAATTCGGTAATTGTTCACTATTTAGCGTGTTATTATTTTTGTTGTTAGAAGGATCTAATTGAATCTTTGTGTGTCCTACAATCTTGACTGTATTTTTATCAGATAGGGGTGGCGATTAATGGATCTCCATCACTGAGACAAAGATATAGTTTCAAGCACATATTTAAGGAATATGGTTTGCTAAACTCTAAGATTCAAAGCCAACACCTTTACCAATAACATATTGAGTAGCCATACGAATGCGATACACGTAGAAGAAAAAATAGAAACTTCTCTATCTAATCCAAGAGAAACTTCTCTATGGAATCCAAGATGTTGTTTTGGGTAGCTCTCTCTACCTAATAGAGAAAACTAACCAATAAATGAGGACTTTTTAGATGAAATAATGATCCCATTCCAAATTAGAATACTAAGTATTAAAATACATTCCTGTTAAGACTAATAAATATGAAATTTAAATACATATTGAGATTGGGGAACGAATGACTATTTTTTTATCAATTACAGGATTCCAAACAATTACAACTAGGCTAAATTAGAGACAGTTCCTTGTACTACTATTCACTCCATAAACAAAGTAGAGAAGTCCAACTATGAGGATTGATAACTCTTGATATAGGATCCTCAAAAGCTCCATATTGACAAAAAAACCATTCGTCACATTTGGAGTGCTTGTAGTTTAGAGAAATCTACTCTACTTTTAAATAAATTCCTCTTCAAGATCATCTTAAATGAGGGACATTTTTATTGATTTCTTCCACCCACTCTCATTGATTCTTCCATTGCATTAAGTTTAAAAAATACCATAGTAGGGTAAATCAACTATGAAAAGTTCTATGTATTACAATAATTTTACCTAAAGATATCGTGAAATTCATCTTGAAAGTCTAAATATTCAAAATTAAAAAGGAGAGTATATTTAATAACATGGCTAATCCATATGATTTGTGGAAAGATACATAAGATTTTATAGTCAAAAGCCATAACAAGTCTTACTTTGGAACAAGGAAGATAAGAGTTGAAATAAATGAAGAAATGTTGTTATCATGCAATTTCTTTGTAAGCATTGTGATTTTAGATCTTCAATTAGATCCAAAGCCTATTGTAGAAAAAATAAATTTGTATGTAGGACTTCTATAATGAAAAATGGTGGTAACCTTGCATTACATATTCATCTATTTTCCAAGAGACAACTATGAATAATGGTGTATGAAGATGAAGACCCTACTCTCATCACAAGATCTTTGTGAATTAGTATAAGAAGGACACATAGAAACTAAAAACCAAAATGCTTTGAATGTCTTGAGATAGGTTCAACAAAATTAGTTGAAATAAGACAAGAAGAAGGATAATTGAGCTCTTTCAATCATTCAAATTACATTGGGTATGTCTATGTCAATGTATAACTAGTATGAAAAAGTCAAAGGATGCATTAGAGACCCTTCAAACTTCTTATTAAGATTTTACCATGATAAGATTTATGAGAATTCAAACCCTTTGAAGATATTTTGAAAATTTTAGGATGAGAGAAGTTGTGTTCACTCATGAGTTTATTATGAGGGCTCAAACTATTATTAACTATGTTCCTCGAGCACGCGTCCCCCCAAAAAAAGCTAGCATTTTGAGGAGTGGGATGTCCTCGTACTAGACTTTGTTGGGGACTTGCATCCATCCCCAATTGTATAACACACAAGAAATTAAAATAATAAACACAAATGCCACTTTTGTCATCCCTTATTGCTGTCCTCCATTGCCAAAATCAGCAAAAACGAATTGTTATCTCAGAAATCGGTCCCGCTGTCCCCTATCCCTTGTCATCCCCATCTCGAAAACTTAGGGAAACATAGATTATGAATCATCTTAAAGCTTAAGGGGAAACTATCACAAAGCAAAAATATGTGAGAAGATTTTGAGATCCCTTCTTCCAAAGTTTTATTTAGTGGTCATAGTCATTGAATAGAGTAATGGCACAACTACATGGCACAACTACCTTTGAAATTAAAGAGTTATTAGGTTCTTTGCAGTCACATGAAGATTGTATGCAACATTCAATAGAGAATCTAGTGCAAGCCTTCCAATCCACAATAACAATTGGAACAAAACCTACAACTCTGTTTCAACAAAAAAAACTCAAGGGGAGTCTTTTGCATCACAAGGAAGTGGTAGAGGAAATAACTAGGAAGAGGAAGGAGTTGTGAGAATCAAATAAGCATTAAGGTATTGACACTATGAATCTGAATGTTGAAAGAAAAAAATCTGATTTGAATAAGTCAATAGCTAACTATAATAAAGAATCTCTTGAAGATGCAAAGTACTCCACATTCTTTCATGTTTTTTGAAAAAAGAAAATGTAGATGACATGTGGTTTCCTAATAGCAGGTTTTCAAATCATATGGAAGGTAAATATGATCTCTTTGTAAAATTAGATCAATTTGTTAGAAGTCAAGAGAAATTCAGCAATGAAAAAAGAGGTTGATGTTATGTGAAAATGTACCATTACAGTAAAAAGTAAGAAAAGAGAAACTACTTATATTCATGACACATTGTATGTGCCCAAGATTATAGCAAGTATAAATCAGGTAACCATCATCTTGTAGCAAAGGCTTGAATGACAGAGAGTCTAGTTTATTTCCTCTCACATTAATTTATGCTAATATGGATGCTCTTGAGGTAACTAAAAATAAGCCATAGTTATGGAATCAAAGGTATGGTCATTTGTATGTATAGGGCTTAAGTTTTCTTCATAAAATGGATGTGGTGAGAAGACTTTTCATTGACACAAAAGAAGAAGTTTGTTTAAGGTGTGCCTTTGGTAAGAATCATTGAGAAAGTTTTCCAGTGAAAAGATCATAGAGGGTGAAATCTCCTCTAGAGATTGTGCATGTTGACATTTGTGGTGCTATGTCCTTGGGTAAGAATTTCTAATTTTTGACATTTACTGATGATTTCTTATGCCACACATGGGTATAGTTTCTCAAGAAGAAATATGAATCCCTTGGTTGCTTCAAGCATTTTATAGCTATGATAAAAGAAAAATAGGTATTCCACTAAAATACTCAAAATAGGTATAGGGGGAGAATTTATCCCCAAAAGATTGCTCATTTTTTTAGCACAAATGGTATTCAAAGACAACATACACCAACCTTTACCCTAATGGAATGGTATTAATACAGAATGAACTGTATCATAATGGAGATGGCATGAAGTATCCTGAATTCTAAGAATCTTCCAAAGTCCTTCTTAAGAATTGAACTAGAAACCATGATTTATCTTTTGAATCAAAGCTCAAGAAAGTGCTCTAGAATGTCACTCCAAAGCAAGAATTAAGTGGACATAAATCCTCACTAACTCACTTTTGTGTATTTGGTTTCCCTACATATGTTTATGTTCCTGTTTAGAAGAGAAAGAAGCTGGATGGAAAATTCCAACTTTGTATCTTTGTGGGTTATTCAAGTTCCAGTAACGGATATAAATTTTATTAATCTAACACAAAACAATGGATTATTAGTCAACATGTATAGTTGAGTTACATATTCGTCCAATTTCTGAACAAATTGTGATACCTTCACTAAAGTTCTTACTGCAACCAGTTTTACTACATTAAGGAATCTACTGGGTCTCATTCTCATTGTTCATGAGGGAGAGATTGAAGACATGCTTGCACCACTATGGTTAATGCATTCACACAATGAAGTTTTAGTTCCACTGCATAGCTTAGTTCCATCGCATGAGTTCCACCACGTCAATTTTTTTAAGATTATTGTATTTATGTCATTTACAACAAAAATGCATTATACAGTCATTCTTATAGGCATCAGTTCTGAGTTAGTTTTAATTAGTTTGCATAATATACATAAGTGTTGTTATCATGCAATTTCTTTTCATGTTCATATTTTAGAATTTTTAATGTAGTTAACACTATCTTCCTTTCTCACCATACAAGAGCTAAAACCTAATTTTATTTATAATGTACCTTTTTCCTTTAGCATTCAATACAGCCAATAAAACTAAGGTTTAATTTATATATGTGCTATTAATTTTTCTTTGTAAGTGTTGTAATTCTAGATGTTCAATAAACTGGGTCATGACAATTCTAATAGTGTTGTGATGGTTTTTGGTCTTGATGACATTATCTATGAAAACCAAAAAATAGCATAATAGAAAAGTAGAAATAGATGGGCTAGGAAAGATCCTTACATGCAAATGTCATATTTACTAGCTTGCAGATTGCTACATGAAACTCTTAGTAAGAGACATGTATCCATGAATCGCCATGAATCCCCTTGCCTTAGTTTTGCTCAAATTTCCTGTAAAAGAAAAGAAGACTACAACTTAATAGAATATAAACAATGCGAATGTAGAAAATATAATATAAAAATTTGATTTAAGTAAACAATGAATAGATTATTTTATTTCAAGGTCAATATTTCAGCCCCAACCTTTTGGTAATAGATGCAAAAGTTTCAACATTTTTGACTTCATGTGAGGCATCTATAGACTTCAAGAACACCAATATGCCATTTTACGAAGGGAATCTTAAATTTTGGCATGAGATAATTTTGAAATAACATGAACATCAAGGTAGTCATTACTAGAAAATAATCTATTTAAAAAATTAGATTCTACTTTTTGAAGGGACTAATAAAAATAACAAATAAAAAATAAAATAAATCACTAAATTACTTAACAAATGATAAAAAATAACCACATTACAATTGCTTCAACAAATAGACATCTTTGACAATCTTAGAAGAACTAAACAATTAAAGATAAAAGCCTCACATCTAAGTCCATGCAAAACTTTAATAATGTAGTACATTCAAATTCCATGTTTAATACTATGTTAAGAAGTTCATATAAATCATCCAATACAAAATGAAAAGAATTACTTTTATACAAATAAATCATAATAAAAAGTGTTTATTGAAATGAAGTTTTAAACATATCAAAATTAGTCACCATCTCCGCAAAAATACATAGTTTTCCACTTTCAACGTGTAAAAATAGAATACATGCTTCCAATTGTAATATCAACTAAAATTCCCAACTAGTTTTCCAATTTCAATTTGTAAAAATAACATCCGTCCTTCCAAATGTAATATCAACTAAAAAGCCCGACTAATCTCTCTGTTTATAGCCAGATAAATTCCCTGTTTCTCTGCAGTACAAAATTCATCTTCCTCTCAAATAAGTTTCCCAAATATCACAATTCACGCATCTCATGCCCTTCGTTGCTTTTCGTGATATGAAAATGCTGGTTTCTCTAGATGGGCGCGGATGATTTGTCAATATGTTGACATATTTCCGGCCTCTAAAGCCATCAAATCCCTTATCCCGACAAACTAATATAGCTTTAATGGCAGGAGCTATTTCGAAAAGACAATTTAGCAAAGGAATAGGATCAGAAAAGCGGGTTATGTTCAGATGAACCCATTTTAGATTCTCCAGTGGAATAATTTCCATACAATCACGCTCAGACAAGTATTTCTGCATTACATCAACAGACCACAGAAATAAACTTATTAATTCAGAAAGACTGAGTCGAAAATAACGAAAGAAATTTACTGGATATGCAATTCGAAGGCTCCTATCAAAGAGTTTTCCTCTTATGCCATCTAATTTCTATGACACAAATAAAATATTTATAACCCTAAAAAGATTTAGTACTAGAAAAAGGTGTATAACAAATAATCTAACACACAGTCACCTTTGCATCGAAATGCCCTCCGCCGTCTATGCACAGTTGTCTTAAATCTGGAAATCCCCTAAGAATCAGTGCATCGCTTCAGAATAAAAATCCATTCAGAATAGTAATTTTTCTGAGTGTTTTCAGAGTTGTAAATGGTTCAAGATGTCTATTTGTGCATAGACTTGTACATGCTGGAAAGAAAAGTTCCATCTGAATCTCAGTAATCATGACATCCATATCCACTCTAAGATTCACTAATCGCGGACAATTTGCTAATAATGCTTTTATTGTAGTGGAGAGATTGAGAGAAGTGAGTTTGTCAGAATAGATCTTTAATCTCTCAATTCCACTGCAGAAGCGAAGTGTTAGAATTTCCAAACCTTTACATAAACGCATCATCAGATCCATGATCTTTTCATTCAGCCTAATACTACAAAGATCCAATGTTGTCAGATCGGCAAACCCAGAAAAACCATCTGGTACTTTTAAATAGGAACTTACTCAGAGCCAAAGATTTGATCTTTTTGCACAAAAATATGGTTTTAGGAACCTCCGCTTCAAAAAAAAATTGTGAAGTGCTCGCTTCAATCTTAATATCTTCAACAGATTTATGAGAAGCCATCTGAACCCAATCAGAAATTAACTCATTTGTACAATCTATATCATTGCTAAACTCAAAACATTGAAGATTACCAGAATGTAGATATAACATTTGGTCTATTATATGTTGTATCTCATCACGACTACGACGCCTTGTTAAGAAAAAGTTTCCTGAAAACTTTAAGTCTGGTAAGGATCTCGAAAACGATACCCATCTTTTTGAAATAAGAGAGCAACGAACTGCTTCTTTGAGAGGAAGTTTAGTGAGGATGGTCTTCAGTAACCTTACTTGACAATTATTTTAAAACATATTTCTCTTTTTTGGCCATCAATTTTTAATTCGACATTGGCCCTTTGATCTGGTGATAGTGTCTTTTGTAACATTCTATTTTTTTTAGTGATCCAAGATTTGTTTTTTGATAAGGGTCATTTCTAGGCTTTTTTATTTTCCTTGACAACCATTCAACCATCAAATTTGGGCTCGTCACTTGCTGACATCTATACCACATCAACATTGCATCACCACTTTGTGTTACCTCCTTGGCCTCTATTTCGATCTACCTTTTCCTTTTTGCTCATATCTCAAGAATACAGACTCCATTTTTTGTAAACAAGATATCACCAAAAATTTGATTCCAAGCCCGTCACATTATATAGTTGGTTTTCAATTTTGATACCATTTTGATGGCTTTTTCTACTGTCAAAATCTAGAGTTCTATTTTGCACTCTAAGGGACATATCTTTAGCATATGATCTATGATTTGGGAATTCTTTATATCATTGGAAAAGTCTTTCTAAGCTCTTTCCAATGATGTTAGTTATTTTTCCAAATTCTACTCTAGGAACATTATATCCAGTGTTTTTATTTTTTACATTCTGGTGGCATATTGGTTGTTTTAGGTTAGAAGATCAACTTCCTTGCTTCAAATAGTTCATCGTGACTTATACTATCTTTTGTATTAGTCTAATGTCTCTTCTACTCTATTTAGACATCATTTGTATGCATTCTTGCAAACACTTTGAGATAAAGTGCCTATCTACATCTATGTTTTTGTTTTTGTTATTTGCCTTTGTTTTCCTTCTGATTCTAGTAGTTTCATCTAAGAACACTCATACAAATTGCTATACTCTTGGGATTTATTATATCTTGTGCCTTATTATACATGCACTACTCTGATAAAGTGCCATGGGGGGTTGCTATTTTTCCTTTGTTTTCCATCTTCCTTTATCCAGTGAGTGTTTCTTTAGTGACATTAGCCTCATGATGTGTTTTAGATTGATCATCTTAGTACACACATATGTGTTCTTTTGTACATCTTGATCGTGGTTCCTTGACATGTAGTTCATTTGGCCCCATTTTCTAGATGCCTATCACCTCACCCTTGTCTACATTAGGGGGGTCTTCTATTGTTTCTCATGCTTCCTTGGTTTGATTGATTACCTCTTTGGGATTTAATGTTTCATTCCATCTATATCTTCAAGTTCAATTGTTTTCCTTTGTGTGCCTCCTAATTCAATGTACATTATAGTCTTCTCTACTTGGTCAAGCTCTATTCCAATTGATGTTCTTCAGATCAGTAGTTACTTTTGATAGTGCTTTGCAACTTATACATATTTCTGTTGTGTTCTTCACGATCATCTCTTGTTCTTATCTTTTGGGAGATTCTCTAGCTTCGAGGCTTCTTCAGTCCTTCACGAGTTTCTTTCAGCATGTTTTCCATCTCTTTTCTAGAGTAGAGTTTTTCCCATGTGGTTTTTCCTCCTCTTTTTAGAGATTCCAATTTGCTTGGGTACCTCATTAGGCCTTCTTTGTCAAGACCCATTTCTACTTTTAGTAGTAGTTTCTAGGTTTTTAGATACTCCCTAAGTTTATCTTAAGTGGGGGGTCTTAGAGTAATTAGATATTTCCTAATTAACTCTAGTTTATTAAGTGAAACTTTAGGCATCTAATAATTAATTTCTTTTATTCATTATTATGATGCAACCTAGGTTAAACCTTTTTAGGGTTTTGATCTCCTTTATAAGGATGATCTCTCATTGTCAATATTTATTCACTTTTGATTATAGAAATCTACTTTTTTTCTCATCAAGAATGTCTCATCTATGGATATGGCAATTCTTGCCTCCATAGCTTTTTGCTTCTCTCTTCTATAATAGGTGTTTTCATGTAGGTGATTCTTGGGAGATGTGGGGTTAATATTTCATCGACTTCATCATTTATTTCTCTTGTATTCTTAATTGGGGAATTACATAATGATTTCTCTCCACCATGTTATACTTGGATCATTCCATGACATTCACAAAGAATGTCATCAACCAAGTTATACTTGAACATGAAGATTGTATCAATCAAATCATTTATTCTAAATTTGTATTGTGGTCTCAAGCATTTCTTATTCGTTGTTAATTCCATAAATAAAAGATCTATTATATATACAAATATATAATCACATATGTTGCATAATTACAATAGTCATTTAATGTATACAGAAATTAATAAGATAAATTAAACTAAAAATAAAGAATACCTTAAATATATATTAATGTCTTACCTTTAACTTATTATACTACATTGACTTATCTTATTATATACTCCATGCAAAGAAACATAAGAGAGATTCCTCATTTATTCTTCCATTTTGACTTCTTTATATTTACACTTCCTTTAATTTTCTCAATAATGTCCATGTAATTTGATGACTATTTACTAATCTTTCATCCCCTTTATTTGATTTTTTTCTCTATCTTAGTTGGAAAAAGTTGGCGATTGATGTTTCCTTTTGTAAATTATTGTCTTAATGATCACATTATACAAAATGTGTTCCTGATATTATTTTTTACCTATTAAATGTTTTTTTTTAAATTTGATATGAACTATGATATTTACCTTTTTCTCTATGTCCCAATGTTCCATTTAGGATATTATACATATAAGTGTATTTGGAATACATACCTTGGTAAAGACGTCAATTAGTATATCTTCCTATTAGGAGATATTATTGAAGTTTATTTATTTGATTAATTGATTTTATATTTTTTAATTATGTAGTTTTAATTTATGAATGTTTTGTTATTTATACAAAGAACCATATTTCCTATTAGTGTCAAAATGCACATAACACCCTAGTCATCATATTACTTGAGCTATGAAAGAGGAGATGAGTGAATATTGTAAAGTATACTCAAGCTCATGAATTCACTGAGCAATTCTTGTTACAATAAGCTAAGGAGAAACTAGTGTATACTAAGCATAAAGTTTACTGAGATACATAGAGGATGCTGAGAAAATATTTTCAGAGTATTAGTAAGGAAGAACACTTCATTTATAAAGAGACACAAAGATGACATCAAAGTTTAATTTGGAATAGTTCCTAATACAATATAGTTTTACCAAGGAAAACAAATTACATGATTCAAGCTAAATATTTGAAAATATTTTTTTGAGTAATGTGTATTGATTGTGAATGATTACATGGAAAACAAATAAAATTAAAGATTTAAGTGAAGGAAAAGATGGATAATTTTTTACAACCATTAATCACAATCAAAGAATGATTCAAGAAAGTTATCCCTAATTAGTTTAAGCTATGGGATGGCAAAATAAAACTATAAAAGAAGAAGTTGAGAATAGTTTTGAAGTTGTTGAAATTGTTGGTGGTCAAAGTTTTGTTGAAGCATTATTGAAGGAAGTATTGAAGTGAGGAAGAGATCAAAGTCAAGAACAGAGGTCAAAGAGATTAGAGAAAAAGAAAAAAATTTAATTTATTGTATATCTATTACTACAAGGTGATAATTATATAATAGAAGAGAAATATAATAAAAAGAATGTAAGTTTCTATTACATTTATATAATTTATTCTAGATTGTTTAATTACTATAGTAGTTTCCTAAATCTTTTAACAAGATGGAGTTGAAATTCTTATATGTGAGCTCGTAACCTATGACATACTTGAAGAATATTGTTAAATCCTTGAGAAAGGTATATCTAAATAAGTCTTGTTGTATACTCCTAATTGATAAGTAATCATAAGTGACTAATGTTATATCCTTAACAAGGTAAACTCCTACAAAAGAAGTGATGGATTTTTTTTGTAGCATCCCCACCATAGTTTTCTCTAAAAAAGGTTCCTAATATACAAAATATTTGTGATATGTATTATGTTTCATGAGATTATATGTTTGGAATTGTGAATGTTAAATTATTTATGTTGTTTGCATTTACAAAGTAATGTAATGAAAGATCAGTGATTACTGAGTTACAATAGATGAAAAGAGAAAAGTCTAAATTTTTTTGAGTCTAAAAGTTATGGATGATACTTATTTGCTCCACACCCCCACCCCTACATCATATCAATCCTTAGTAGTCCAACATTTTATTTTTATTGATCATAAAAAATAATTAATTATTTCAATATTGAAGGGGGTGTTACAATTGTGTACACATCGTTGTGGTGTAGGTTTCCATTATGGGATAGATCTGAGGTGTATGATATTTTCTCTTCCCACTAGCATAAATATGTAATAGCTAGCTGAAATAATGCTCAAGAATGGGATAAAAATATGTTTGAAACCCACAAATGTATCATCTCCTCAAAATGGAAGCATATCCATGATTCACCTCAAATCAGCTAGTAGGTGTAATTTTTCATGTCCATGGATCATGCTGAAATCTGAAATTTGAAATCTCCCTTAAATCAGCTAGTAGGTGTAATTGACTGGCCCTACCCATAAACTTGGCATAATTAAATCAAGTTATCCTATCAAAATTTTCATTTAAAAAATACATTAAAATGGAATGATTTATAAAAATATCATCCATTTAAATTTTTACATTAAATACAAATGCAAAAATAAATAAACAACCCCTTCTAAACTTGCATATTTTATCCTACCAACTTCCTCAATTTGCATTCAAAGATAAAACATCAATCAAATGATTTATAGAAAATCATTTGATTTAATATTTTATAATAATAATCAAGGCATAAATATGTCTTTAAATTCAACCATTTAAAAACATGCTTCAACATTCACTTTAACAAGACAAGTTTTAGAAAATGGATTATATTAGCCAATAAACACCCATAATTTTTTTTTGGAAAGAAAAAAATTTGTTTCTAACATCAATATCTAACTTCATTAATTTATAGGGTCATATGAATCCATCTGTAGCCATACCAATTCTTTTACTCTTGATTATAGGCTCAGAAAAAATTTCTGGGCAAGGTACTATTACAAAAAAGAACACAACTCTATCATTTCTTCATGAAAATGCCTCAATATTGATTCAAATGAAAGAAAAAACAGATTTATTTCATTTGAACATGATTTTTCATAATCAAATATCTATATATGTCTGTACCATTTGTGCAAATTGTTGCAACAATCAAAATTAGCAACTAGTAAATTTGTAGACTTCCTGTTGCAACTTATAACTTTAGATTTCTTCATTCTTCAAGTTGAAAATTTCCTAAAACATACATTTCTATTGATTATCCATTTTTAATTCATGTAATTACACTTATATTTATCATTCAATGTAATTTTTTGTAGCATTCATCCTAATTGAGCCTGCAAGGTAAAAATTAGATAATAATTTTTTGACCTTTGATGGATGTCTGCCTACTAGACATGTGACCAATTGCCTTATATACCCATTGGGCATAGAATATTCTTTAAGTAAAATAATATAAAAAAACCAAAACCAGAACTAATAATATGCTCTTGGTACATAGGGAAAATAGGAAATGAAACACTCTACCCTATTCTAAGCTAATCAGTCATCAAAATTCTTCAAATAAATCCATGTACTGATTGATTGAAATAGCTTCCTTTTCTTAACAACATAGGGTAGATTTCATTCTTCAATGCAACTAAAATGATATACCATATGACTAAAGTAGTCAATTTCACTTGAAGTATGACATGAAAATAATATATCATCTCAGTTACCTCTTTAATTTGGTCAAGATCATTACCAACATGGGTTACATATAGAGGTAAGAACTATAGTTGAATGTTTGAATCTTTCTTCTCAAAGTTCATATTGGAAAAGAGTATGGTTGGGCAGCCCATTGTAGGGAAGAATTTTGGATTTTCAACACTTTTAATTGTCTTGGAAACCATCACATCAAGCTGATTTGGGATATTAAAGTAAAGAAAATCAAGAGGAGTTGATATTATTTCATGTCCCTCATGTTTTTTTATTAGAGCTTGTTAAATCTATTAGCCTGCTTATACTTTCATCATTAGAAATAACACAATTTTCAAGCATTAAACTCTCTTGAACATGAATGTCCCTAATAGTCTCCTCAACAAGTTCTTGAATTTGATTTATCTCCTTTGATGATAGATGAGGGGAGTCTAATTCAATAATAAATGTTTCCAAATCATCCCAAAAACATCTTCATCATCATTATTTTGAATCTTGATAGACATAGGACTCTTACATACCTCTTGAGGATTATCTTGAATAACCAAAATAATAAAATCATTGCATACTTCCCATTGTCTTGAATTCAACATTAGAAAATCCTAGTTTTCCTCCTCTTCATCATGAACCTCATCTTCATCCCCACTCAAAAAACTAGAAACTTCATCAAACAAATCAAATGATCTTTGAAAAATATCACATTTTTCAATATGACAGTCTTCATGTAGAGATTCATAGTTCTCAACTTGAACTTGTAGTCTAGGAAGGAAATATTTAAAACTTGGAAAATAAAAACTACAAACCTCCTTCTCATGTTGCATTGCAATGTGTGGAGATGACTTAGCTTCTGGAATGAGCTTTGCATACGGAAGTATCTACTAAAGTATAGGTTCCTCTTCTTTGTGGATGAACATATGTTGCTAGATTGGCTTCTCATTTGGGATTGTACTTTTTCCTTCTTCTTTTAGAGGATTATAACCCAAGAAATTAGGAATCCTAGGCTTAGAAACCTTATTCATTATAGGATGATTTGAAATATCATTATCCACTTGACTTTCTTTTAGTTTTTTATGAGGAGTAGCTAGTCTTCTAATTGTCACTTTTTGATCTTTTTTGTCATGAAATTCCTCAAAGGCTTTTGACTCCCTTTGAAAATATTCTTCATATTTTCACTTTTGTACCTAATATTATTGCTCCATATTAGCAAGAAGTTCCTCGTATTTTTGTTTTTGAATCTTATATTTTTGCTTCCTTTTAGTATAAAATTCCTCATATTGTCCCCATTGTATTATTGACTGCTATAGACAAATTTCAGTTGGATAAGAAAGCTTCTCCTGCAACATATTATACTCATGCTCCCTTTCTACATCCTTCATTTGTTCTTGAAAATTTGTAAGGATTTTAGCTATGCTTGGAACATGCTAGGAAATGTTTTTTGAATTTTTCATGTGGTTGTTGATAAGCATAGGAATGTTGATTCTAGAAATCATTATGATAACTAGAGATGAACTATCTCTTAGGGGGTTGTTGAAACTATTGCCTTTAAACACTAGCTATCTCATTAACCAAGATTTGGAATTTTATTTTAATGTTTTTCCTTTCTTCCTTAATTTCCTTCAACTCTTGGGACTAGTTTAATATTGGGTTAGCAAGGCTAGTAGCTTGAAGATTGTTGGAGAGGTTTTGGACAAATGCAACTTGCTAATGAGGTTGGTGTGGGGGTTGAAAGATATGACTTTCATGAAATGGGGAATGGTAGGCCATGCTCTTATGCATAGGAATAAACACAATCAATTCTCAAACAAACCATAAGGACATGGGAACACTTGAGAAAAAACAAGACTTCACTTTTATAACAAAAACCAAATCTACTTGAAACTAGTGAATATACATTCTAGAGTCACCAAGTGTGTGTCTTTCTTTCCTCCAAAAGCAATAAAAATGATTTCCACACTAAAAATCAAATTCTATGGAAAATTATGGACTAAAATAGTCCAAATAGTCCCACTATGCATGTCAAAAATTGTTGTCACTTAGATTGCACCATTGTGCTTAAAATCACTTTCCAACAATTTAGTGAAACATGGGATGATCATTGGCCTGTGGGTATGCCATGTTAAGGACCAACCTTTGGTATAAAGGGATGACTTCCATTGAATCACCTCTAAAAAATTGAACTAGAATTAATGCAAAAGAGATAGAGAGAATGTATTTAACATAATTTAAAATTAAACTATGGTGATTCATCAATGCTATGAAGGTAATACATCTTTGAAGCGAAAAATCACAACTGAAATGAATATAATGACTTGATCACAGAAAGGCCCTACTAACAATAAGTGCATGAAATGTAAAAATGTGTGGGATTTAAAGGAAGGAAACTTGTTCATAACTTTTAAACCAAGATTACACACAAATTACACTAATTTTATGAAACTATCTCTCATATGCCTCATAAATGCTTAACTTTTAAGAAAAGGATTGTAAACAATCACACGAACTTAAAGCTAACAACACTTAGAATGCAAAGGAAAAATTAGATATAAGACCAAAGAGGATCACTGCTGCATATTTACTTAGAAGGATCCAAAATTCTCAAAACAATATCACCAAATAGGACTTGAGCTACAAAATACTATCTCTCTAAGGAGGTAGAATTTAAGAGCTAGCTGAAATAATTCTCAAGAATGAGGTATAAATACATTTGAAACCCAAAAATGCATCATCTCCTCAAAATGGAATCATATCCATGATTCCCCTCAAATCAGCTTGTATGTGTAATTTTTCATTTCAATGGATCACACTAAAATCTGAAATTTGAAATCTCTGTCAAATCAGCTAGTAGGCATAATTAACTTGCCCTTTTAAGAAAATTATCCTACCCATAAACTTGACATAATTAAATGAAGTTATCCTCTCAATTTTCGAATTTCAAAATAACATTAAAATGGAATGACTTATAAGAATATCATCTATTTAAATATTTACATTAAATCCAAATTTAAGTGAAAAAAAAAAAACCCTTCTAAACTTGCACATTATATTATGTCATCTTCCTCAATTTGCATTTGAAGTTAAAATTTAAATAAAAAAATTTATAGGAAATTATTTTATATTATGTTTTGCAATAATAATTAAATATAGTTCTTGAAATTTTTTCATTTGTAATTCAATTATCCAGTCATTTAAAAACATGCTTTAGCTTTCACTTTAATAGGATTTCTTTTTACAAAATGGATTATATGAGCCCATAAATATCAATAAAATAAAAATTCTAGAAACAAAAAAGTTTTTTAGGACTAACATAAACATATGTACCACCAATTTATAGGGTCATATGAATCCATGTGTGTGCATACCAAATTTTTCATTCCTTACTGTAGGCTCAGAAAAAAATTTTGGGCAAGGTACTATCACTAAAAAGAGCACAATTCTTTCATTTCTTCATGAAAATATCTCAGTCTTGACTTAAATGATAGAAAAATTAGATACCTTTTATTTGAGCATGATTTTTCATAATCAAACATCCATATATTTATGTGCCATTTGTGCAAACTATTACAATAGTCAAAATCAACAACTAGTAAAACTATACACTTCCTATAGCAACTGATAACTTCATATTTCTTCATTCTTCATGTGTTAAATTTTCTACAACATCTATTGATATTGATTATCAATTTTTACTTCATGCAATTAGACTTATATTTTTCATTCAATACAACCTTATATAGCATTCATCTTGATTGAGTTTGCAAGGTGAAAATTATACAACAGTAACATTTCTAAGTTTTCAAAGCTAAGGAAGTAGAGTACCTAGTCTTGTTGTAGAAGGAAATTGGTTTGTCTGATTAAGGGTATTGGGGCTCATGATAAATTAGGTGGGGAGAAATTGTAAAGACATAATTGTGGATTTAGTGTATAAGTTGAAAATGTGGGTTTTGATGGATAGCGAGAACATGTATCTTGTTCTTTATGAGTGTGTACCATCTTAAGTTGGAAGAACCTTAATTTAAATATGGTCTAGCAATCATTTAATTGAATATCATCATGTATTTGCATTCTCTTCTCTTTCTCCCCTTTTCTTCTCAGTTCTCCAAAGTGGAACCTAATAGATCCTCTTTAATTCTCCTATTTTCATAGTGTTAACATTGAGAAAGGATCTAACCATTTAGGACCTCCTTTCCTACATCCATTCCCTCAAAACCTTTTTTTGCATAGCAATGGCTATATCTCAAATTATATGACTAATTTGTAGGATTTGAGACATGTTTCTACACGCTAAGGGAATCATGGGGGTTTTGGACCCTAGATATTAGGGATGTAGTCCATCCCCTCTTGGGTCGTATTTTAGGTCATGTCCCAAGTTCAGGGTGATTTTGGGTTATTAACTTCTAGGCAAGTTAGCCTACAGGAGAAAGTATTATGATTTCTTTATAAACATATCTATTTCCTCCATTTTACATCCACAAAATACCACATTAAAAAGTTCAATTAAAATCTTAATATCTCATGTTCTCAAGAACTCTTCAAGAATTTAACGAATTCAAGAAATTTCCTTCTTTCTAGAACAAGGATTCAAACATTCATGAAAGTGAAGGAGTTTATACAAAAGATATCATTTTCAACATTCAAGATCTATCTTCATACATTTGGATTCATTTTTAACATCTTCTTCATTCATCTACATTCATTTCTCAGGTGAGTTGTGAGAACATTCAATCATGAAGGTTTTAGTTTCCTTTGATTTCCTTTCCTATGGTTTTAGAAGACAATTCAAGGCTATTCCATCTACATATTTAGCTATATTCTAAATTCAAGATAATATTCATAGATTTACATTACTTCATATTAGATCTATTCTACTACTCTAGTTCTTATTTAAGTTCAAGATTAATTCTTAAACTAGGGTTTTATTAAGGTGAGCCTCCCAACCAATTAATAAAAACCTTTTATTTTGTAGGTTTTGGATCTCATGAAAGGTGGGAACTTTTTAGATCCATATATCCTTTTCTTTATCTATTAGAATTATGAAATTGGATTCAAGGTCAAACATAGTTATCTCTTGATTTTGGACAAAGCCAACCTTGGATGAAATCACCCTTGCCATATCACTAAACAATTTTTGGGTTTTAGAGCTTTCATATTTTTAGGCCCAAATGTGGTGCTATTTTCCATTTTGGAGTAGCACAAAAAATTAAAAATCATATTCTTTACTCCTAAGAAGATTTTTCCTTCTCCTCTTCATTGAAATAAATCTTGACTTCTTTCTATATTTCACCTCAAAATTGCATACTTATTTTCTAAAATCCATCTCAAGATGGAGGTGAGAGGGAAATGAATCTAAATATTTCACCCTTTTACATTAGATCTTGCATTGACACTTCCTCTTATATTTATGGAATTTGACTTAGGAGGTGGATATTGGTTTTCCCCATTCATTAGTCATTGGGGTGGTTGATTTTATTTCCCCACTATACAACTTGATGTTCTTTCATCCCTTGTTTGATTTTGGAGTTTGATGATTTCATTTTAATATGTTTACACATTTATTACACAACTTTGGTGAATTGTGTTTCCTCTTTTCTAATTTGGAGTTTGGTATTTTTATATTTTTTCATTTTTTTTTGTGTTTTCACCTTCCCTAAACATATTTTATGGACCTAACTTGTTTTCTTTACATATTGGATTTACATTATTTTTAATTGCTATTCCCCTTACTCTTATTGTATTTCCTTGGGTGGTGAACCCCTTCTTTTGATTTTGAGATGCATTTTTTATTATGAAGATCTTTTAGTTTATTATTATCTTTTTCTTACATCTCTTTATAGACTTTATGATGTATACAAGAGGTTATTTCATTTCATTTTTTTTATGGCTCTTAATTCTCTCCTTTCTTATGTTATTATGAGCTTAAGTAATATTTGTTTCCTTCTTTTAAATCTATGGTTAGATTTTTATTTGGTTTTCTTATTTCTTTATTGTATTATGTGAGAACCTTAGTTGATAATCCTCTGAATCATCCTACTAAAGCTCCTAATCCATTTCCTAATCATCTTAACTCTCATTTATGTTCTCGATCTCCTAGCACTTCTCAAACTTATGTTCAAGATCAAATTTTAGGTCACAATGAGGTTGCTAGAGTTGGATACAATTATCTAATTGTGTGTTGTCTTTGATGTTACACAAATGTCATATCAATTGTCAATCAGTGCTTATCGAGCTCACTTGGTCAGCAAGATACTTTTCCTTGTCTACCAAGCATTCATAAAGATTACTCTCTAAAGACAATGTATATCAAGCTCACTTGGGCATCGAAGGAATTCAGGCAGAAGACAATGTTAAATGAGTTCACATGGTTAGCAAAGAAAAGTTAGATAGAGTCAATGTTCACTAAGTTCACTTGGTGGCCAAAGGATTTTTTGCAAGTTCATAGTATTAACCAAGTTTCTATTGGTCAACACAAGAAATTTTCTCAGAGCCAATATTTACAGAGCAGGGTCGGCCAATGACAAAAAAATTTTTTTGGCATAAGAAGATTAGTTATTTTAAGTATTGTTTCTAGCTGACAATGGTGATGATTATTGGTTATTGTAATTTGAATCTGAGCCAACTTGATAATCTGGATGATATAAATGAAAGGACAAGTTGAGATTTTTAGTGTGTGTGTGCAAGTGTATTGTTTAAATTGAAGGAAAGGATGAGAGTGAACTTGAAGGATAAGCAAGTATCCTTGTGGAGCAGAAAAGTGTTATTCAATCAAGGAGGGTCAAGTATGAAGTAGAATAGAAATCTATAATCAACAATTCAGTTGCATCACAATAAGGTCATTTCATTGTTACTCTCTAACCATTCTAACAGTAATCTAAAACCTCTTAACAGAGTTGGTTTAACAACCAGTTGTAAATCCTCTAACAAGGCGACAATTCTAGTGAATTATTTTAAGACCTCTTGCAAGGCCACACCTAACAAGGTGATTAAATCCTCTAACAAGGTCATGCCTAATAGTGTGTTTCATAACCTTTAACTAGGTTTGCTCTTAACAAGGCTTACTTCAAAATTGTGAAAATAGTAACTAGTTATATTGGTGGTTTTTCCCATATTGGGTTTCCACATTAAATCTTAGTGTCTCATGTATTCATATTATTTCTTTTATGATTGCAAATTAATCACTATTAATATTTTAAGATCAGCTAAAAGTAAATAACACTCTACATTTATCGAGTTACAACATTTTCTATGTGTTTACCAAATATCAGTAACAATCAATTTTTATTATTGACATCTAAGGGAGCTGGGATTTATTTTAGTGGTAACTGATTCACCCCCCCCCCCCCCCCCCCCCCCCCCAGTTACTCCTTCTATATTTCCAACAATTGGTATCAAAGCTTTTGGTGCTTGTAGGAAGGTTTCAAGGACCTTAGCTAAAGATTAGGATGTCTTGCAAGAGAGAGATTCCAAAGCTAAATAGAGAAATCTTTTTAGCATGGAAGGGACTCATGAGACTTCATCTAGCCTCCATTAGTGATTTAGGATTGAAATACCTTGATGAAGAATACACAAGTCCTATTGGTACATTATCTCTTGGAGATATTACTGAGAAAAAGAACCATAACACCATGATGATTGATATTTCATCTGCTCTTGACTATGATGAATTTGATTAGATCAAGGACTACAAAGCTACTTTTGATATGTGGAACAAGCTAAAGGACATCTATGTTGGTGAGGAAAATGTGAGGAGAGCTAAAACAAAAAGCCTTTGAGGACAATTTGATCAAATGAGAATGAGAGAGGATGAAAATATTGCCAAGTATGTGGAAAGGATCAAAGCTAGTATTAGTGCAATCAAATCTATTGCAGAAGAAATCAAAGATGAAACTATTGTAAGTAAAGTTCTTAGAACATTGCTTCCTATCTACGCAATTAGAGTATCTATTATTCAAGAAAAGAGGTGTGATCTAAATCACAAGATAACTTTGGGTACCTTAGTACAAAGATTGACAGCTTTTGAGCTAGAAAACTATGACAATTATGTTCTAGCTTTCAAAACTATTGAATTTGCATTTGAGGCCAAACTTTCGCTCAAAGAGAAAGACAAGAAAATAAAGGACATTTAGTCAGAAAGTGAAGAGGAATCAGAGGAAATTTTTGATAGTGATCTTGAAATTGTTGAAGAATTACTTGTAAAGAAATATTCTAGAAGCAAAGGAAAATAAAAAGGTAAAGTTCCCCTAATCTATATTTCATGTGAAGAAATTGGTCATATTGCTGCCAGGTGCCCAAACAAAGAAGGCAAGGATGAGAAGAAAAGTCACAAGTGAAACGACAAGAAGGATTTCAAAAAATAAAAATCATACAAGAACAAAGGTAAGAAGACTTGTTTTATGGGTAAAATTTTTGATAATAGTGAAGATGAAATAGTATACATTTCTGTGAAAGATGAATCAAATGAAGAATAAGATAAGATGGCACTTATCTCTCATGTCAGTAAAAATGACACATGGATCATAGATAGTGGATGTTCACATCATATGACTAGAGACAAAACAAAGTTTGAACACTTTGAAGACTATGATGGTAGTAGTGTAAGGTTTGGAAACAATGAACCTTGTTACATAAAAGGGAAAGGCTAAATCTCATTAACCAAAGAACTTGTATGTGACAATGCCTATTGGGTAGAAGGATTAAAACATAATCTGTTGAGTGTGGCATAGCTAATCAACATTGGATTCAAGGTAGAATTCATGCATGGAAAGGCAAGATTGTTGGATGACAAAGGGAATCTGATTGGATTAGGCAAGCAAATAAGAGGTAACCTATTTTATCTTGATCTTGGCAATTGTTAAGGTTTTATTGCTCAAATGGAAGAAAGTTGGTTATGGCACTGAAGATTATGTCATGTAAACTTTGATAAAATGGTAAACATAAAAAAATTCAAAAAAGTAAGAGGTGTTCCTAATTTGAAGAAACCAGATGTTGGTTTATGCAAAAAATGTTAAATTGGCAAAATGGGAAAGACTAGTTTTAAAAGCAAAAACTATCAATCTAAATATGTCTTAGAAATTGTACATATTGGCCTATGTGGACCCATTGGAATAGAAAGTTATAGTGGAGAAAAATTCTTTGTTCTTTTTATTGATGACTATTCCAAAATGATGATTGTTATGTATCTTAGAGAAAAGTTAGAAGCATTTGAGAAATTTATATGGTATCTAGCAAGAATAGAGAAGGAAACAAGGAAAACATTGAAATTCTTAAAATTAGACAGAGGTGGTGAATTCATCTCCAATGAATTCAATAACTTTTGCATTGAAAGAGGAATTAAAAGACAAGTATCAACCCCTGGTACTCCCAAGCAAAATTAAATAGCTGAAATAAGAAACAAATCTATCATGGATTATGTAAGGACTCTAATGATTGAAAAGAACATTGCTATCAAATACTCGAAGGAAGATATTAGCAGTGCAGTTCATACTTTGAACCGAGTTGAAAGACTCATATAAAACTCCCTATGAATTATGGTATGGCTACAAACCAAATGTAAGTTACCTTAAAGTATTTGGAAGTAAATTTTATATCTTGAAAGGGTCTAGAAAAGGAAAGTTTGATGTGAAAGGTGATGAAGGTATATTCTTAGGATATTCTTCGAGAAGTAAGGCATATAGATGTTTGAATCTCTCTACTCATAAAATCATAGAAAGTGCACATGTGAGAATTGATGAGTTTACAGAAAGGACTAAAGAAGAAAGAAAAGGGGAACTAGAAGATTACAAAATATTTGTTTACTTCAAACTTGATACATTGCCAAACACATCTATCAATAAGGAGACTTCAACTCCTGAGTCTTTCTCAGTTACCGAATTGCAAGAAGTTCAAACCAAGTCACAAGGACCTAAGTCACACTCTGAAGCTACCAAGTCAATTCCTACTGAGTCTGAGCAACTAGAGTTAGAAGTTGAAATTCAAAATGAAGACAGTACAATTAATTCAAAAGGTAAAGAATCTATATTGGCCAATTATGTCAAAACACATCATGGACCTGATTAGATTATTGGAGATAAATCAGAAGGTACTATGAGAAGAAGCAAGCTAAAAGGTACAGGTTTACTTGCTAATTTTGAACTTAGAAATGCTAAAGATGCATTTGAAAATGAATGTTGGATTGAGGCTATGAATGAAGAAATAGAACAAATAAAGAAGAAAAAAACCTAGACCCTTGTTCCTAGGCCTAAAGATAAAAATGTGATTGGAACAAAATGGGTATTTAGAAATAAGCTAAACGAAGATGGACAAGTATACAGAAACAAAGAAAGATTGATGTGTAAAGGCTAATCTAAAGAAGAACGAATTGATTATGATGAGACTTTTTCTCTTGTTGCAAGATTAGAAGATGTTAGGACTCTACTTGCATATGTTTCTCATAGAGGATTCAAAGTATATCAGATGGATGTTAAATCTACATTTCTCAATTATATTCTTGATGAAAAAGTCTACCATAAGGTTTTATTGATCCATAAAAAAGGGACATGGTCTGCAAATTACACAAAGCATTTTAGGGTTTGAAACAAGCTCCTAGAGCATGGTATGAAAGGTTACACAACTACCTTATACATATTGGTTTTCAGAGAACTAATGATAACAACAGTTTGTATATCAAGGAAGGACCAGAGAACAAGATTGTATTGATAGAGATATTTATGGATGACACTCTATTTATAGGGAATGATGATCCATATAAAGAATTTTTAGAAAAAATGAACAAAGAGTTTGAAATGTTCATGTTCGGTGAGATAAAATTCTTTGTTGGACTATAGATACAACAAAGCAAGAATGGTATCTACATTACTCAATGTAAGTATATCGAAGAGATACTCAAGAAATTTAGAATTTAAGATTCTAAACCAATTGGCACCCCCATATCTATTGGACTAAAACTTACCAAAAATGATTCAAAAGAGGTAAATCAGATCTTATATAGATCAATGATTGGAAAATTACAATATGTAGTTCATACAAGGCCTAATATTGCTTTAGTAGTTGGGATAGTGGCAAGATTCTTAGTTAAATCTAGAGAAAATAATATGATGACAATCAAATGAATTTTGAGATATCTGAAAAGTACTGAAGACTATGGTTTATGGTACAAACTTAGACCTAAAGGTATTTACTAATGCTGATTGAGTAGGAAATTTTGATGAAAGAAGGAGTACAATTATAAGTGTTGGAGAATTCTCTCTTGGTAAAAGGTTGGTATCTTGGACAAGCAAGAAGCAAAACTGCACATCCCAATCTACAACAGAAGCAGAATATGTTGCAGTAGCAATGAATTGTTCTAACATTGTTTGGTTTAAATAGTTGTTGGAAGGCATGGAGGTTGAGATAAAAGAACCAATTGTCATGTATTGTGATCACACCAACACAATTAACATATCAAAAAACCCAGTGATGCATTCCAAAACTAAGCACATTGCTATAAAATATCATTTTATCAAAGAATTGTTGTAGGATAAAGAAATTAGATTGGAATATATTCACAAAAAATAATAGATTGAAAACATATTCACCAATCCATTACCTAAGGATGCATTCTTGTATCTAAGAGGTAAGTTAGGGTTCATTCCCCTACCTGAAGCTCACAAAATAAAGTTTTAGTGATGTATCAATAAGAACCAAGTTGAAGACCAATCAATTGATGTAGCATAATCAAAGAGAATATTGCATATGAATTAGTACTCAAGGTACATTGATACTAATTTGGTATGTGTTGTATTTGGCATGTATTGTCAAAGAGGGAGAAGGTTACTATCATATCTTTCTAAAATTTGTTTATATCTTTTGAGGGAAAAGTATACTATCATAGAAGTTATGTAATTCCTTCACAAAGGGAGATTACTGCATGAAAGAGAAGAAGCTTTTGGTAAAAATCTAAGAGGGAGAAACTTTCTATCAAAGAAAGTATTCTTCTCAAATTTCATTATGCTATGACATGTTGTGTTTCCATCAATGCCAAAGACGGAGATTTTTGGATACAATTGTCTAATTGTGTGTTATCTTTGATGTCACACAAATGTCATATCAGTTGTTAGTCAATACTTACCTCACTTGGTCAGTAAGATATTTTTCCTTGTCTACCAAGAATTCCTAAAGATTACTCTGTGATGATAGTGTCTACTGAGGTCACTCAAGCGTCAAAGGAATTTAGGTAGGAGATAGTGTTAACTAAGTTCACATGGTTAGCAAAGAAAAGTTGGAAATAGTTAGTGTTCACCGAGTTCACTTGGTTGCCAAAGGATTTTTTGCAACTTCATAGTGTTAACCAAGCTTCTATTGGTTAACATAAGAAATCATCTCAAAACTAGTATTTATCGAGCAAGGTTAGCCAATGAACGATTTTGTTGTTTTTGAATTAGAAGCTTAATTATTTTAAGTGTTGTTTCTAGCCAACTATGGTGATGATTGTTGGTTATTGTAATTTGAATCTAAGCCAACTTGATAATCTAGATGGTATAAATGAAAGGAAAAGTTGAGATTTTTAGTGTGTGTGCAAGTGTATTGTTTTAATTGAAGGAAAAAGTAAGAGCAAAACTTGAAGGATAAGAAATTATCCTTATGGAGTAGAAAAGTGTTATTCAATCTAGAAGGATCAAGTATGAAGTATAATAGACATCTATAATCAGCAATTCAATTGCATCACAATCAGGTCATTTCATTGTTACTCTCTAACCATTCTAACAGTGATCTAAAATCTCTTAACAGAGTTGGTTTAACAGCCAGTTTTAAATCCTTAAAAAGGTGACAGTTCCAGTGAATTGTTTTAAGACCTCTTGCAAGGACCCTCCTAACAAGGTCACACCTAACAGTATGTTTTGTAACCTTTAACCAGTTTGGCTTCTAATAGGGCTCAATTCAAAAGAGTTAAAATAGTAACTAGTTACATTGGTGGTTTCTTCCATATTGGGTTTCAATGTTAAGTCTTGGTGTCTCATGTTTTCATGTTATTTCTCTTATGCTTGCAAATTAATCATTGTTAATATTTTAAGATCAACTAAAAGTAAATCACACTCTGCATTTATCGAGTTACAACATTTTTTGTGTGTTTACCGAATATCAGCAAAAATTATTTATTATTATTGACGTCTAAGGTATCTAGGATTTATTTTAGTGGTAACTGATTAACACCCCCACCCCAACCCCCCCCCCCCCCCCCCCCCCCCCCCCCTTCTCTTAGTTACTCCTATATTTCCAATAGCTAGAGAATTCCTTGATGACTCTTATCCTCATCTTACTCATATTATAATAAGGGGAAACATAAATTTGAATTTATTTCTCCTCCTTTTATTAATCCTTATAGTACCTTTTCTCATGCTTCTAGTGAAAATTCTCATCTTGTGGAAGATTTGAAAAATGACTACACTATTCAAGATATTAAATGATTACTAAACCATGTTAAAATTTATTAGAGCTTTGTACAAATGAGCATGGTATTAAATATACTATTCATATGTCCCCTAAGAATGATAAATATGGTATAGGTTATTCCCCTTTTGAGATAGTGCAACATTGTCCTATTAGACCTCCTCTTGATCTTTTATTACCTACTGTTGAAATGTTTTATCTCACCACTCATCAAGATTTAACCTTATGGGTGTATATTCAAGTTGCTGTTTCTCAAAAAAATTTATTTTTTCTATTCCTCTCGAGGATATTCATTTTTAATTTTCATGCCCATTTTTCTATGATCATATTCCCATGTGCTTCTTGATTGTGCCAATTTTCGTTTATATTTAAAGGAAAAAGTCTCTTTAGGAATTATCCCTTATACACGTAATGTGTTACAACATCTTCATAAATTCACTTAGTATTTCTTATCACATATTAGGGTATGCTCCCTATTATCTTATAGAACACAAATTAGGAATCTCCCAACTAATATCTTTTCCTTGTTCCTTTAATAGGGGTCAAGGCTTCTTCCTTTTCTTTTCAAAATGGAGTATCCTCTTCTTCCTATCTTGTGTGGAAGAATAGTTTGGTATTCCTTCTTTTATATTTTAGGATTTGTATTTCTTTCTCCTCATGTCTTCCACCAATTTGGTGGTCTCAATTTCATGTTGATTTTGCTCTTTGGATGCATTATCTCTACATGTTACATCTCTATGAGTTACATGAGTATTGATTCCTTTCTTCATTAAATTACTTTTATTTTTCAAATCTTCTTTAGGTGTTATGATGGAATCGTTTCATCTTCTTCTTTCATTTATCCATAGACTTTTATTATTCTATGATGCATTCTTATTTATGGCAATTATTCATTTCGTAAGTGCATGGTTGTGTGTTTTTTCCTAGAAAATGTCTTTCAATGCCTTAGATTTTAATACTTCTCATTTAATGACCATCTATAATATGCTTCATATGTGGTATCTCTTGTAGTATCTTTTATTACTTAGAATTAATTATCCTATAATTTTCCTTGTGTTCATGTTTTCTATGATCTTATATGATTCTATAAACTTAATATTCAATAGGGTTGTTTGTATTTTGTGCACAGAAATAGATTGCTTTCCTACCGCTCATCCTTATATATTACAATATTTTTTATATAATCCATCAAAAACTTCATTTTGTTACTTCATTATTTGGAGGCAAGAGGATTTTCATAGTTTTTTATTTTTCTTTTATAAGGATCTATGTTCCTTAGGCTTCAATGGAAATTTTTTATTATGTAACGTTACTTTTTTGTTTATGAAGAATTTTGTCTTGACTATGGGTTCTCTATTTAAAAGAGGTCAATTCCCTTTTTATCACCTCTTATTTATCAAAAAAAAAATTTTACATCATCTATATTTTCTCTTGATTTGGGCTCAATTTTTTCATCCTTAATCCAAAGACCCATATTCCACCTATACATAGGGGGCTGAATACTCACATTCATTTTTCTTCCCCTTCTTTTTATATTATCTTGATCAAAAAATCCTCTTAGTTATATGAATTGTCATCAATATTTCTCCCTTTTAAAGATCTTTTTTCAATAAGTGACATATCCTTTTCATGGTTGGTTATATTTTTTAATTGTAATGGTTAAGGCCCTTTTCCAAGAATATAGTCCACATTGTTTCTTTAAGGATGTTTTCTTTTTGTGTTAAATAGGTATCCACTTTCTCTTCTTTCTTATGTATATGTATATATACATGATAGTGAGGGGGAAATATATATGCTCTCCTTGTATATAGTTTCTTCTCATGTTATACAAAAATGGATTCAATCTACGACTTAGAGTACTTTAACCTTGGAGGCTTGGTATACTATCTATTTTATTCTTAAATGTATTCATTGTTGTTTCATCTACTTTGTACAAAAAAACATATATGCTAAATTTTTTGTATGCTTAATTCATAAAAACTTTCTAAATTTCATAAATAGGTAACACATCTAGACACATGTTAAATCTTATATATGGGTAGTGCAGTCAAGATTGCTAAGTCTCATATATAAGTAACATGTTGAGAACAACATGCTAAGTCACATACAGAGTAACATATTTTTAATTTTACAATGCCATGATAATATAAATAAAATTGATCTATGAGAGGAACTTTATGGCTTGACTAGAGAGTTACCACCCCATTAAACTATTCAACACCATCTTTTACAATAAAATCTTCTTGTCATTCACAGTAGGGTGGCCATCTTACTAGGAAAGGTAATCAATTTTCTTTCTCTTGTCTCTTTTGCTTTCATGCTAGTAGAGGTAGATCATGAAGCTCTGTTGTTAATTTTTTTCCCTTACATTTCCTATGTGAATATTTATGCTCTTTTTATTTCCTTCCAAATATGATACTAGTGAGTGACAAACTTTTAAATAGGTAAGGTCACTTTAATTGGATGATTTGGGCCTATTTACAACTAACCCCTTGTTGTATCTTAGTCCTTTCTTATCTTTGTTTAATTATTTTCTCTTCTTATGCATCCTTGTGTATGAATGTAGAGTAAGGAGTATTTATCTTGGGGGCATTTAACCCTTTCACTAAGTGATGGTCTATCTCATTATGATTCATTAAGTTCCTTTTCTGTTCTCTCTTTTCTATTTTACTGTAAGTATGGGTTAACTCAAACTCTACTTAAAGTGGGAGATAAATATACTATGTTAAAATGGAATGATGTCAATTTTATGATGGTTTACCACACATTTAGTGGGAGGTAATCATTTGTTTGCATTATCTTCCCTTACTCTTTTTTTCCTCTCTAAGTGGAACCTAATAGATCCTCTTTAATGCTCCTATTTTCATGACATTAATCTTAGGGTTGGATCCAACCATTTAGGACCTCCCTTTATTTCATACAATATCAAAACATTTGTTTCCCCCACTATAATGGCTATATCTTGAATTTTCTCCTAATTTTTGTGATCGAAGACCTATTTTTTGACCACAAGGGGATCCCATGGGCTTTGGACCCTAGATAGAAGGGATGTAGTACATCATTTCCCTATTAGGTACATAATGGATCCTTACTATGATAATAAGGGATGTAACCCATTACTACTTGGGCCTTATTTTTGGTCCACTCCTTAGATCCTTAGTTCAAGATCATTTTAAGGTATTAACTATTACGTGGATCTCTATATGAGAAATATGTTACTAAGTAATACTAATCTATTAAAAAAAAAGTGCATTAACTAGCATAAAAATCATAACATATGAGATAGACAAAGGAAAACCCTCAAATGAGAATATGAACCATGGAATGGCTCTCCCAATGAGGATGGTCACTTGATTTAGGGATGAGTCAATTATGTGGATGTGGGATGTATGCTCAAGATACTCAAACTATGCTTCAATGGAGATGGAAAATGGCAAATTGGTGTGGATGTATGTAAAAGCATGGATTTGGCTTCTCAAAAGGGCATTATAACTTTAGCTTAAAGGTTGTGATGAAATGGCTTGGGAGGAGATCCAATTTATAGTCTAAGAGCTTGAGGTTTTGAGGGCTAAGATGCAAGGATGGGGGAAAAGCTTATGGAGGGCTCAGATTGCATGAGAGGAGAGCACATGGATTGTGCTTCCTTACAGCCAATCAGGGAGTGACACATGTCACAGGGTGAGTGGCTGGAGGAAAGGGCAAGGATGAGTCAACAAATGAGACTCATGGCCTTAAAGACCCTCACAAATGGCTTGTAAGAGAAATGAATGGGTTTGTAAGAGTCTTTATGGCCTTGTAAGAGCATTCATGGCTGGGTGGTTGGATATTTTGGAGATTGTTGACTTTTCTTGGCTTAGGAAAGTCTTAAGCTTTCTTAGGGAATGTGACAAGGTTGGGGGGGGGGGGGGGGGGGGGGGGGGCGGTGTTAGAGGTGATTTAGGATTAGATTAAGCTTGTTAGAGATGGGCAAGTGGATGGCATTCAATGAGGGTGGGTGAGTTAGTAGCTAAGCTTGGTTAGTATGGGTGGATGGGATGGATTAGGCTAAAATGGAGGTTTAGAGATAGGCTTAGGGTGAGGATGAAGACCTTCTAGAAGAGTCTAGAATTTCCTAGGATGAGGATAAAAGGTTTTTAGGAAATAAATAAAATTTTATTTATTTCATGGGTTTGGGTTGAAGGAGATATTCATTAAAACATTTTAATAAACATAAGGTTTAATATTTAACCTTAATTAAATATTTTGAGTTGGATTAAGGATAGAAAATGATGGGGTTAGCCTTTAATTGAATTAAAGAAGGATTAGAAGATTTTTGAAGAGGTTAGTGATCTAAGAAAATTGGCCAAGTTTTGGGCAAAAAATAAATTAAATATTTATTTTGGGATTTTTAGTCAATTTATTAATTAAATAATTAATAAATAAGGAAATAATGTTTAAACAAGATTTAAACATTTTTGGGAGGGATTCCTTAATTAAATATTTTTAATTAAGACAAGGGGATTTAATGGCATAAAAATAAATAAATTAATTAAGTAACTAATTAATTAATAAATGATGATGTCATCAGGGACTTTTCAGAAATAAAAATATTTTATTTTCTAAGGGATTTTAGGTGTCGACATTTTTCCCCTCTTTGATGTAATGCGGCAAGTGGCATGGATCAAAGATAAGAAAATAAGGTGCATAAGGCTAGAGCAAAAGAGGAGAGAATGGATTGCGAGATGCCTCCTCAAGAAGGCGGTGGAAGAGAAAGCGAGGCTCGACGGCTTCTTGAAAAAAATCAAGAATCTGGGATGAGCAAGGAGACTTAGATTGGCAACAAGAAGGGGTTAAATTAGCTCAAACTCTCACTATGGGAGAATGAAAAAGGGAGGTTAGAGGCACAAGAGGAAGCAAGGTTAAGACTTCAGGGAAATGGAGGATGAAGGAGCAGAGCACTATAAAAAGGAAACCAAGATAAGGGAAAAGATGAGGGGATTATAAAGCTAATGCAATAGGATTCCAAAGAGTCAGATTGGTGGAGGATGGGTTTCAGAGATCCCTAGGACTAGGATTGTGGATCTCAAAAGATGAGGCTTGGTGGATTGATTGGATTGGTGGATCCCTAAGACTAGGATTGTGGATCCCTAAAGCTAAGAGTGATGATTGATTCTGAGAGATATGGTTGCACAAGATGGGGTAGGAGAGATAGATGTTGGATATGGATGGGGGATAATGGAGATGAAGGAAATCCATTGAAGCTTTCTGAGCAGGGGGATACTTCGATGAGAAGTACCACCATGTAGTTGAGCACTAGATTTGCTATAGGACTGTTGATTAATTGCCAAGGTTACCAAGAACATCAAGGCCTTTTCACCAACTGTCTAGAGGACTAACGGACTAACTCAAAACAAACACACAAGGATTGCCCTAGCATCACACATGAGACCTAGAAGAAATAGTGTGGAACCGACACTGGGTAACCTACAAGCAGAAATGAAAAACAAACAAAAGACTTGATCAAGACCTTATGCTCAGATTGCCCCATTCGCAGTATACCATGATATGGAAGATCATGGCAACCTTGAGGAGGGAACAAAAAGATTTCTTGGAAAAGATATTTCAAGACCCAAAAGGGAAGATTCCAAATCAAAAGAAAGAGAAAATCCAAAAGAGAACAGTTTTCCAATGAGATGGGTGGGATGAGGTACTAATGAGCCAAGATTAGATATGAGGAAAGCTATATCCTACAAGGATCTATTGGAGAGTAGCTAAGCTGATGGATCTGGATGAGTGATGTGTATGGCAAGCTGAACTCAGAAGGATAACACTTTGGTGATAGGAGATCTAGCTAAAGGATGCATGGCAATAGCTAACCAAGGGTTGTGCGATGTGTGCAAGATGTTGATCAAGGATGAACTAACATGAAGGCTAGATAGATGGAACAGTACTAAGCTAAAGAGGATGTACAAGCTGACGGACCAAGATATGTTACAAATGTACAAAGTTTTTCATGTTTTAGTTTTTGTGAGATGGAAATGTTTGTGAAGGGTGGGATATCTATAATAGTTGATAGGCAGATAGGTAGATGGTTTGTGAAAAGCTTAAGTGAAAATGGGATTCTTCGTGTGCATGTGATAGGGTACAAACTAGGATACAAGCTTTGGTATATAATACAAGCTGGAATATGGTACAAGTTTTGGATAGATTTGGATATACAAGCTATGATACAAGGGATGATATAAGATTTACAAGCTGGGGTACAAGATTTACAAGCTAAGATACAAGATTTACAAGCTGTATAGGAGGTATTTACAAGCTTCATTAGATTTTGGATATTTGGTTGGAACACCAAGGGAACAAGCAGGTGTTTTATGGGATGTTGGGCGAATGGATGAGGGATAGGATAGTGATAGATAATGGATTAGTCTTAGTACACAAGGTGCCTGAATTACCAGGTTTTCCCCAAGGTACCTATCCAAGGTGATTGAATTGCCAAGTTTTCACCATTGGACACTTATTTCTCTTTACTAATTTTTTTTGTATTTTTTAGAAGCTGGGTATACCAAGGATCTTCAAGAATAGAACTTCTTGAGATGAATGATGTTAGTAGGATCATTCAATGGTTCTCCTTCTGGTGTAGATAGCTGATAGGCTCCAGAGCCAAAGGATGTAGTGACAATATAAGGACCAAGTCATGTAGGTTCAAACTTGCCTTTCTTTTCTCGATCGGTTTAGACTTTCATATTTTCTTTGAGAACCATGTCCCTCGACTGAAAGTGTTGTGGAAGCACCTTCTTGTTGAAATTCCTTTTGAGATGAGTTTTATAGACTATGAGATGAACATAGGCTTGTTCTCACTTCTCGTCTAAGAGATCTAGCTGGGTGAGCCGATCTACTCTATATTCTTCATCTGATATTTTCCCTTGCAAAGATATGCGCAAGGAGGGAAGTTCAACCTCTATGGGTAGTACCACTTTGACACCATAGACTAGGGAGTATGGAGTTGTTCCTATGGATGTGCATAAGGACATTCGATAGGCCCATAGGGATGGATTTATTTGTAGGTGCCAATCGCGGCTAGAATCATTGACAACTTTCTTTAGGATTTTGAAGACGGTTTTGTTAGTTGCCTCTGCCTGGCCGTTACCTTGTGGGAAATATGGGCTAGAAAAGCGGTGATGGATGCAAAGGGAAGTACACAATTCTTCCATGTTGAGATTTTCAAAGTTACCTTCGTGGTCGGTGAAGATGGTGGATGGGATGCCGAATCGGCAAACAATGTGGTACAAGATGAACTTAGAGACCTGAACTCCCATAGCAGAGACTAGGGGGATTGCTTCCAGCCACTTAGTGAAATAGTTTGTAGCTATTTTTATCCATTTATGTCTATCAAATGAGAGAGGTATGATAGTTCCAACTAGATCAAGGCCCCGCCATGCAAAGGGCCAAGGTGGTGCAATAGGCTGTAGATCTTGTGCTAGAGCGTGCACAAGATTTGCCTACTGCTGACATGGGAGACACTTTCTGACAAAGTCACAGGAGTCTTCTTCAATTGTAGGCCAATAGTAGCTCACTCTAAGGATTTGTTGTGCTAAGACAATACCACTCATGTGGGGACCGCAAAGTTCAAAGTGTACTTCTTTTAATGCCATTGCGACCTCATTTTGGTCCAAACATTTAGAGAGAGTATCGTGATAACCTCGGCAATATAGGGTATTGGCTATGATAACATAGCGGGATGATTTTTGGATGAGGTTCTGGCATTGGTTATGTGTGAGGTGAGGGGATATGATACCATCATTAAGGTAAGCGTGAATCTCATAGTACCAAGGGGATTGGGGACCAACCAAGATACAAACACGATTTGAGTCATCATTTGCATAGGCAGGTGTGAGGAACTGCTCAACTAAAAACTCATACTATGTAACTACTTCGGGAATTTCCAAGAGCGAGTTGATAGTAGCCATAGCGTCTGCTACTTTTTTCTACATTCGAGGCACTTGTGTAAACTAAAGCTTTGTAAAATGCTAGGTTAGCTGATCAACTAGCTCTTTGTAGGGTAATAGCTTTTCGTCTTTGGTTTGATATTCACTGAGGACTTGCTTGATGATGAGCTGAGAATCACCAAAGATTTGTAACTCAGTGATGTTCCATTCTAAAGCTATCTTTAATCCTACTATGAGAGCCTCATATTCTGCTATATTGTTGGTGCTAGAGAATTGTAGCTTAAAAGCTTTTGGAATGTAATCTGCTTGAGGTGTGGCCAACAATATTCCTATCCCTGATCCATGAGATGTATATGAGCCATCAAAATAAAGTTTCCATGGGGGTTGTTCTTCAATTAGATAGATATGTTCATCTGGAAATTCTATGATCAAAGGATATGTATCTACTAGAGGTGCATCAGCTAGGTGATCTACTATAGCTTGCCCTTTGATTGCCCTTCTATCCACATACTAGATGTCAAATTCGCTAAGGAGCATAACCCATTTGGCCAAACGGCCTGTAAGTGTTGTTCTAGAGAGCATATACTTGAGAGGGTCGATCTTGGAGACTAGTTGGATGGTATGACTTAGCATGTAGTGGCGAAGCTTTTGAGTTGAGAAGACAACTGCCAAACAAGCTTTTTCCATAGGAGTATAATTGAGTTCATAACCAACTAGGCTTCTACTGATATAGTAGATGGCTCTTTCTCTGCCATAGTCATCGAGCTAAGCTAGAAGTGTCCCTAGAGCAGTAGGTTTTGTTGATATGTACAAGATAAAGGGATGATCAGGAACTAGTGGAACCAAGATACGGGGATTGGCAAGATACTGCTTGAGCTGATCGAAGCTGTGTTGACATAAAGGATCCCAGTTGAAGTTTTCATCATTTTCAGTAAATGTGTAAATGGTGTACACTTATTTGCAAGCTAGGAGATGAAGCACCAAATGGATTGAAGCTTTCCTTGAAGAGTGAAAAGTTGTCATAGTGTTTGGGGAAGAGGCATGTCTAAGATAGCTTTGACCTTCTTGGGGTCGATCTCTATACCTTGTTTAGAAACTATAAAGCCTAGAAGCTTGCTAGATCTAACCCCAAAGACACACTTCTTAGGATTCAACATGAGATGATGTTTGGCTAACCTATCAAAGATTTTCTCCAGGTCAGCAAGGTGATCCATGAAGGTGTGAGATTTAACCAAGATATCATCCACATAATCCTGCAAAATGCTATGGATGAGATCATGAAAAATGGCTATCATAGCTCTTTGATAGGTAGCCCTAGCATTCTTTAGGCCAAAAGGCATCATGTTGTAACAAAAGGTTCCCCAAGGGGTATTGAATGTTGTCTTACGCTGATCCTCTTCTGCAATCTTGATTTGATTATACCCAGAAAATCCATCCATGAGGGACAAAATTTCATGTCCAGCTATAAGATCTACAATCATATCTATGATGGGCAAGGGAAAATCATCCTTTGGACAAGCTTTGTTAAGATCTCTGAAATTAGTGCAGATTCTGATGTCACCAGAAGGCTTAGTGATGGGGACCATGTTGGAGATCCACTATGAATAGTTGATAGGTCAGATAACCTTAGCAGCTAACATTCTTTCTAATTTAGCATTAACCAGTAATGCCACCTTTGGGTGCATTTTTCTAAGCTTTTGTTTGACGGGCTTGATCTTTGGATCGACTGCAAGATGATGAACTACAAGCTTTGGATCAAGCCCTCGCATGTCTTGATATGACCATGCAAATCGGCCAATGTTCTCTCTTAAGACCTCAAAGAGGAGGTCAGTGTGGTCTTGTGATAGGGATGTAGCAATCTGAACAAGTCTGGAGATCTCTGAAGAACTGATGTTGACTTCTCTAGTATCCTCAATTAGAATAAAAGACATCTCTGGTTGATTATCTTAAGGAGGCAATGCTAAATCCTCATATTCTACTTGTGACTCTGGATTTTCTTGCTGAGGGGTTCTCTTCGCTGCCTTAGCTAGTCTCAAATTCACCTTAGTTCCAATTTTGGGTGTATCAGAACTAGGTTGGGGATTTTCTCCAAAATACCCCTTGGGATCTAGCTTATAGATATAGGTAGAATATGGCTTTGTTTTCTTGTCAGGAGTTTAAGCTCCCATGAATCTTAGAAGCACTTCCTGTGATGTGAACTCATCAATGTGTATGAAACTTGGTTGGTCCCAATCTATGAGTTGCAGATGGGCGAGTGGTAGGTCAATGAGGTGGATGGATAGTTCTTGGAGAATAGAGTCTCTAAGGGAGATTTGGTCTGGGATATCATCGTAGGCTCTCTTTTCAACTTCCTTAGGAATGTCTTCAATTTTGACAAGGTCACGATGAATGTTCGAAAAGGCGTGACCATTCTCATTGGTGCCCCTAGTTGTGGGTATGCCAAAGCTAAGACCTGACTTCATTTCCCACTTGTGTGCTTCGATGGGGCACTGCATGCCTCTTTCTTCTAGTCCTAGATCACCACCTTGATAGTTCCATTTTTCGGTGATGAGCTTATGTTCTTGGGGATACTTTTGGCTGAAGTGATTAAGGCGTGCTTGATTTCTTGGAGGTGCATCCTTATGTAACCAATTGTTCATATCTGGAGTGAGCTCCTCATGAAGAGGGATTTTCGAGGATACAAAGGTTGTTGGGCCAAACTATTTGTATCAAGGAGGTGGAATCTCCTTAGCTTTGTGATATGTTGATTGTCCATGGGCATGTGGATCAAGTGGGAGTGCCCCGATAGAAAATGCATCTGACAAACTATACTCTCCATAATCTTTGTTATTGATCTTCACCGTAGATAGGGTGGAGGCGAGGATGGTTTCTGGGTCATTACAAGTGTGGGATGAGTAGCTGATGGTTGTACTGATATCAATTCCAGGGCAATGGTTTGTATATGAAGCTTCAACCTCATTGCAGTAAGAAAATGGTTCTGGATCGGCATGGATGGTTACCATAGTGCCCTGATGCAGAAATTTGATGCACTGATGGCAAGTGGATGGAATGGCTTTCATGGCATGAATCCATGGGTGACCGAGGAGGATGTTGAAGGGTAGGTTTGGATCAATAACATGGAAAAGTATTTCTTGGATGACTGGCTCAACCTTGATTGGCAGAAAAATAGTTCCTTCTATGGTTGTTTCCAAGTTGTCATAAGCTTTGATGGTGATAACCTCACTAATGATATCTACCTCAGTATACCCCACTTTTTTAATGAATTTTACGGTACAAATATTCAAGGCTGATCCATTATCTATCATTACTCTTTTTATAGAAAAATTGGATACCATGATGGCTATGGGAAGCAGAAGGGTGTGATCTAGCTTGACTACGGGTATGTCAGTGGGTTTGAATGATAGGGCACATGAGGAGGATAGGTGTCCAACAAGATTATGAAAATTAGTAGCGTTGATATCTGAAGGGACACGGGATTCTATGAGAGCACTATCAAGGATGCTTTTGTACATAGGACTGGTGCGGAGAAGGTCTAAAATGGAGATTTGGGTTGGCATGTTCCCAAGGTGTTCCAAGATATTGTACTAGCTTTTTGATGGAGCTGATGATGCTGGTGAAACGGGTGGGCCTACGATGTTGAATCACGCTCTTCGAGTGGTGACTGCACACTCATTGTTTTGTCCTTGGATATTGATAACATTGAAAGAAGGCTCTTTTGCAGATATACAACCTATGAGGCTACCATAGTCTATAAAGGATGAAGTGTGGTCATTGTTCTTCTCATGCTGTTGGTTTGGCTGGCAGTTGTTGGTGTTGTTGTTGTGGTTGGTTTGGATAGGTGCTTTTCTAGGATTTTGGTTGTTGTGGGGACGAAAAGCATTTTGACAGATCTGTAAGCCTATATTTGGAGAGGTTTGGGCACCAATGGTGATTTCTTTCGAATCAATGAGGTCCTGCACATAATCTTTCAATTTCATGCATCTGAGGGTGGTGTGACCTTTTACCCTATGAAATTTGCAGTATTCATTGTCTTTGTACCATGCAGCTTTGGATTGGCTTGGGTCAATTCGCTAGGTAGGAGGAAAGTTGATGAGATTTTCCTTAGTCAATTTCTCAAAGATGACATCCAATGGCTCACCAAGGGGTGTATAATTTCTAGGTGCAGGTTGGAATCTAGGCTTTTTCCCTACAGCTACATTGATGGCATTAGCTTGATTGCTAGATCCTTGGAAGTTGGGTCTTGGATTGTGGTTTTGATAGCTTTGTTTATTCTATTGTTGGTATTTGATAGCTTGTTGATTGTTTGGTTGATATCGTGGGTTGGACTGATTTTGAGAAGGATCGACAATATTCACATGTCTCGTATCGGTAACCCCATCTGTTGCAACGTGCTTGTTTTGTTCCAATACCTAGACTTGTCATTGGAATAAGATTGATTTTGGTTGGATTCCTTGTAAATATTAACCACACCATATTTAATGAGTCCTTGCTCAAGGATCATTCCTCTCTTTGATATCTTTGTAGGTCTGAAAATAGTTCATGGTCATGTGGTGAGCCAAGCTAGGATGGGCATTATCAATAAACATTTTCACCAAATGGTGCTCTAGCAAGGTGCAAGATATGCGGGTGGTAAGGGTTTTCCATCTTTTTAGATATTCAAGAAAGCTTTCTCCACCTTTTTTCTTATTGTGGACAAGATCAACTACTGATAGCTCTATTTCAAGATGGGCATATTGGGCTACAAATGCCTCAGACAATTCAGCAAAAATTTTAATTTTGCCATATGGTATTCTATAAAACCATTCAAGATCTTGTTCAACCAAGCTTTTGGGAAAGAGACGCAAAAGGAAAACATCACTGTATGCCACTTCTTGGCAGTGCATGTAAAGTTCTTTGATATGTGTGACAAGGTCTCCTTTTCCTTTGAATTTGTCAAACTTGGGTATCTCAAAGTGTTTGGAAAATCCTGTCATGGTAATGGCTCTAACAAATGGGTAAGGACACACATTCTCAAACTTGAAAGTTTTTGGATCATTTCCCTCTTGGATGTTCTTTAAAGTTGTCTTCATGGCTTCCCATTCTGAATTAATGGGTGATGGCTAGGGTACCCCCAATGTAGGAGTGCCTTGAGGTAGGTATGTGCTAGATGGGGCAATGGAATATGGATGGCTTTGAGGTATGGGCTAGTAGGGATTGTACATGGCTTGGGAAACAGAATGGTGGATGATGGGTTGTTGAGGTGGAGGTGGCACATATTGTTGCATGTGTTGTGAGGCTTACTGTTGATATTGGATATGAGGTTGTGATTGAGGAACATAAGTTGGTTGTGGGATAAATGGATTGCTTTATGGAGGTAAGGTATACGATGGTTGTGAAGCTTGGGGAAAGGATTGGGGAGCTTGTGGAACATGACTTTGGATTTGAGGAGTTTGACCAATATATGTGGGTTGTGCCCCCATTTGGGAGGGTATCTACATGGAAAAAGGGGCCAAGTAATTGGTGGTTGGTGGTGGTGGATTTCCTCCTAGAAGTGGCATAGAAAAATAGTTAGTAATAGGAGGTAATGGATTAGTTGGTGGTGGAGGTGGTGGGAATTTAAAGCTTGGAAATGGAATTGATGGGGTTTGATAGCTTGGTGGCTAGATTTGAAAGCTTGGCAGAGTGGTGGCAAGAGCTTGGGTCACTTGAGAGCTTGGAAGAACATTGGTAGTAGCTTGTGGTGTTTGATAGCTTTGTGGAGTGAGGGTAGTAGCTTGTGGATTTGTGGCTGATGGCACTGAGCTCCAAGGACCTAGTGGAAATGATGGAATTGTGCTCTGAGTTGAGGTAAACAAGCTGGGGGTGATGAAAGGTTGATTACTTGGCCCCATGGGTGGCATCTCAATTGTATATTGCTGAGGTTGGCCAAAGATGCTAGTACTGATTTGGGAGATGGGTGGATTTGGAAGGCTGGGTTGGAGAGTAGCAGCAACAATAGTGAAGGGAGTTAATGGTGAGGTGTTTTGGGAAAAGGGGGTTCGGGATGGAGTGGTATGGACCAAGGATGGAGTGGTGGTCACTAGATTGGCTTGCGAAAGAGAGATTTCAACTTGAGTGGAGGCTGGTATGTTTGGGTCTGTTGGATCATATGGACTAGCTTGAGGCTCTTCTTTTGGCTCATATTGAGGATAATTTGAATCATAAGAGCCTATCGGGAGTGGTATTTGTCCAAACAATGGGTGAGATGGATCTGATAATGGAGGAGGTCTTCCAAACTCAAAGGCTCCTATATTGTCCCTTCAAAAGTTAGCCATGATTTTTTCTTTGTTCTTGTCTATAATGGCATTCATCAATACTGCATTTCCTAGTTGGTTCATGAAAGCTTCAATGTCAGTAGGTGATGGTATAGTGTTCTTTGGGCTGAAGGATGGTTAACTGCTCAAGGGGAGTGAAGTTGTTTGATCCAAATGATAGGGCTCCATTTTTTCCTTCTTCTTGGCTAAGCAAGTGACGGGTGGCATGAAAATGCAGAATGTTTCCTAGGGATGAGATGCAACAATGTTGATGGATGCAAAAGGGGAAGGCTTTTCTATGCAAATTATTTCCTAGGTTGAGGCAAAGTTGTATGAAAAACATAAGGAGGATTGGTTTGGGGATTATAACTTTAAATATATGTTGCCAAAGCATGAAAGGTCTAGTTTCCTATGTGCAAGCTTGGTGGTGATTGTGTCAACTTAAGGATAGACTGATGATCCTTTAGGAAGAACACGAGATTGACCACTTGTAGATCCCAACCTTTAGCTCAACGTGATGAGGGATAACACGTGACAAAGCTAGATTAACCTAGACAAAGCTCTGTCAAAGGGATAACCTTGGTGAGATTGGTGGATTTGGAAGATGTTAGGAATGGCAAACTTTTGGCAAGGTGACAACAATTTTTAAGGCTTGGATGTGAAGTTTTTGGATTGCTGGCTAGATGGTTTGGTTCTAAATGAGATGGATGAGCTAAAATGCTCAAGGGGAGAACTAAAGATGGCTGGCTTACCTACAAGGATGACTCTAAAGTGGAGCTTATGCAAGAAGATGTGGAGAAACAAGGGGGTCTAATCATACAAATTAGGCCTAGTTGGTAATGCATAAGCAAGGTTAACTCTAGATGTTGGTTAAGTTGGATGGTGCGATCTAATTAGGCATCTTGAAGGGCTTCGTTGGCAGCTTTGTCCTCTTCGTTGTGGAGTTTGGCAATTTGAAAGCTTGGTGTTATTTCCTTTCTATTGGCTGCAATTTCTTGGTATGCCTGAGATGGCTTGAGTTTGGCTTTGTGAAACTTCTATTTGGGTTCGGGTTGTTCTGATATAAATTCCTGAATCTACTTTGCTTTAAGAGATCTCGATTGTTTTGCTTCAACTTATTCAACTTCTGGAACAGGTAGTGACAACACTAAGTATGCCCTAAGTTAGGATTGACCAAGTTTGGCAAACATTCATTCAACAAGTAAAAAATTAAGCAATAGATAGGAACAACTAGATAGAAGTTTTTGATTCTCAGAATGTGATACTTGTGCCAAGGAGTGTGTATGTTTTAAAAATGTTTTGATTAGTCACTTCAAACACATTAACACCCTAGATGGTTGTCTGCAAGGCTAAGAGTTGGTTTAGCTAGGGAGTCCTCAATATACCCAAGGTACGTGAGGCCCAAATCCGTAGATGAAACCAAAAAGATGTCACATAGCCAAGAGAAGTGGTAATCCACTTCTCCTCTTTCACTTCTCAATGGTATAAAGTTCCTTTAGGCTTACCTTGAGTGAAAAAATATTGATTCCAAGAGAGGTGTCTTTGGATTCACCTCCCGATTTTTATACTCCGTCGGAATGCTAGAGTTGAGGTCATCCAAGGGGTGATGAAATCCTCAAGTAGGCCTCCTAAAAAGAGAAAAAAGGTTTTGGATCCTAATCTTATGCACCCAAGATGGCCTTGAAAGAAGACAAGGGGAGAGAAGACTTGGATGACCTTGGGCTAAAAAACATGTTTGTTCTTTTACCAACTGACTCTTATGTGTGTTGATCTAGACTTTGCAAGCACTCATGTTTAGGATGCAAATGTTCAATTTCAACTTGAAGCATTAACAAAAGTAAAATTCGATCGAAGAATGCATACACCAAGAAGATATAGGGTGAACAAAAGTAAACTTGCACACCTGAAGGCCCTCCATGTCAAGTATCGATTGATTTTTCTTTAAGGCATTCAAGATTGAGTGTGAGTTTGTTTTAAGCCCAAAACAAAGGTGTGTGAAATTTGATTTCAAGCACGCGCCTGAAGGCCCTCCACGTCAAGAGTTGTTCAATTTTTATGCCCAAATGAAGTGTTAGCGAGACTAATGCACATTCAAAGAATTTTCTAACTTAGAAAAACTAATAAAAACTCAAGTAAGTGAAGTTTGATTTTTGTGGAGCACTTAACACCCTCTTAGGTGGACCCATCCCCATATATGACGCTAAGATTGCAACCAATGGTTAAAATGATGAGTGATTAAAGAGAGTGAGTCCAACTACAAACTCACTCAAAGCGTCTTTATTTGATTTTTATAATTTAGGAAGTTTCTATAATGTAGATTCTTTTTATGTCCCAAAAGATGAAGTGTGATGATATTGCAATGGTTAATTGATTTTTTGCATTCAAGATTGTGTTTTTTTGTTTTAAGCATGCATTCCAAGAAAAAATGATTTTAATCCATGGCATTCAAGATTGATTTAGGTGACATACATTCAAAGACAAGTGTTTAAACATTCAAGTTTATTTTAGCAACATGCGTTCAAAGATAAGTGTTTAAATATTCAAATTCATTTTTCAAGAGCATTAAACCATGTAAGGAGAACCTACAAGAAACATGGTTAGTGGTTTCATAGATGCTCCAACCTGGAAAGCTACAAAAGCCAATTTGATTAGTCACCCAAAAAATCTCAAAATTTGAAGCTTAACTATGGGGAAAATAAAATCAACTTTTTTTGTTCTTTTTCCTAGGTGTAAAAATGCTTAGAAAAACCTCTACTCTATGAAACCACCAAAAGTTAAAATTTGAATAGAGATGCTAAAACAGAAATGATGATGGTGCAGATAGGAAAAAAAAATAGGAGGAGATGACAGTTCACCAGGCAAAGATGCCAAACTGCGGAGACGCTGATCTACAAAGATGTCAATCAGTGGAGATGATAGAGAAAGAGGTGAAGACAATTGTTCAGTTTGGCAATGTAGACAATCAAAAAATAGGCGGAGACGTTGAACTGTACAAATGACAGTTTAGGTTGGCAGTGTAGACAAACAAAAAATAGGTGGAGATGCTGAACTGTGGAGATGACAGTTTAGGTTAGTGGCACAAGAAAATGGAAAGCAGGCAAAGATGCCAAAATTCAAAGATGATGATTGAGTTTGTGGAGACAATATTTTGGTGGTGGCATAGCCAACAGTAGACTAGGCAGAGATGCCAAACTTCGGAGATGACAGTTAAGGTTGCGGAGATGACAGTTTACTAGGCACAGACGCCAATCTATGGAGATGACACTAAACACGAAAAAAACTTAAATGCATGGATTTTTTCAAAAATTTTGATTTTTTTTAAATTATTTTCAGGTTTTAGAGGGTATGTCTTCTTCCCAAGTGTACCCTTCAATTTGCAAAAATAAGAAAAACACCCTACAACCCACTCAAACAATAACAAGCATTAGAGGGTTAGTTTATAAAAGAAACATGTAGATTGAAATAGATGAATAAATGACCCATAGTGGGGTCCCACCGGGCGTGCCAAAATGTATATAAGAAATATGTTAGTAAGTAATACTAATCTATTCAAAAACAAAAGCATTAACTAGGATAAAAATCATAACATATGAGATAGACAAAGTGAAAACCCTCAAATGAGAATATGAGCCATGGAATGGCTCTCCCAATGAGGATGGTCACTTGATTTAGGGATGAGTCTATTATGTGGATGTGGGATGTATGCTCAAGATACTCAAACTATGCTTCAATGGAGATGGAAAATGGCAAGTTGGTGTGGATGTATGTAAAAGGATGGATTTGGCTTCTCAAAAAGGGCATTATAACTTTAGCTTAAAGGTTGTGATGAAATGGCTTGAGAGGAGATCCAATTTATAGGCTAAGGGCTTGAGAGTTTGAGGGCTAAGATGCAAGCATGGGGAAAAGCTTATGGAGGGCTTAGATTGCATGAGAGGAGAGCACATGGATTGTGCTTTCTTATAGCCAATCAGAGAGTGACACATGTCATAGGGTGAGTGGGTAGAGGAAAGGGCAAGGATGAGTCAACAAAGAAGGCTCAAGGCCTTAAAGACCCTCATAAATGGCTTGTAAGAGCAATGAATAGGTTTGTAAGAGTCTTTATGGCCTTGTAAGAGCATTCATGGCTGGGTGGTTGGGATATTTTGGAGATTGTTGACTTTGCTTGGCTTAAGAAAGTCTTAATCTTGCTTAGGGAATGTGACAAGGTTAGGGGGGGGATTAGAGGTGATTTAGGATTAGATTAAGCTTGTTAGAGATGGGCAAGTGGATGGCATTCAATGAGGGTGGGTGAGTTAATAGCTAAGCTTGGTTAGTATGGGTGGATGGGGTGGATTAGGCTAAAATGGAGGTTTAGAGATAGGCTTAGGGTGAGGATGAAGACCTTCTAGAAGAGTCTAGAATTTTCGAAGATGAGGATAAAAGGTTTTTTAGGAAATAAATAAAGTTTTATTTATTTTATGGTTTTGGGTTGAGGAGATATTTATTAAAACATTTTTAATATACATGAGGATTAATATTTAACCTTAATTAAATATTTTGAGTTGGGATTAAGGGTAGAAAATGATGGGATTAGCCTTTAATAGAAATTAAAGAAGGATTAGAAAATTTTGGAAGAGGTTAGTGATCTTAAGGAAATTGGCCAAGTTTTGGGAAAAAAATAAATTAAATATTTATTTTGGGATTTTTGGTCAATTTATTAATTAAATAATTAATAAATAAGGAAATAATGTTTAAATAAGTTTTAAACATTTTTGAGAGGGATTCCTTAATTAAATATTTTTAATTAATACAAGGGGATTTAATGGCATAAAATAAATTAATTAATTAATTAAATAATTAATTAATAAATGATGATGTCATCAGGGACTTTTCAGAAAATAAAAATACTTTATTTTCTAAGGGATTTTAGGTGTCTACAGGGTCAGCCTATAAAAGAAAGCTACTATGAGATCTTTATAAATCTTTCCATTTCATTCAATTTGAATCCACAAAACTACCACATTTACAAGATCAAGAATGGTCCTAGAAACTCAATTTTGCAATCATTCTACAAGCATTCAAGGTATTAAAGAAATTCCCTCCATTAAATATTAAGGGTTCAAGAATTCAAAAAATTGAACGAGTTTATGCAAGATCTAGAATTTTCAGCATTAAAGATCTCCCTTTGTATATTTGGATTCCTTTTCTACATCTTCTTCATGCATTTGCATCTATCTACATTCATTCCTGTATCATCAAAAAATGGAAGCACTTCCATTTATGACTAGTTTAGCCCTCCAAGTAGGTGGTCTAGGGTCAGTTTTTAAGTGCCTTAAGTGGGTATTTAAATAGATATAGGTTTTTTCCCACTACTTACCTTCTCTCTTGCCTATTTCCATCCCTTTCCTCGCAACCTTTTCTGAAGATCTGACATCTTTGACCTTCTAGGTCAAGGTCAAACATGAAGGATGACCTTGACCCTAACCTAGGTTAGAGTTGACCTCGACCTTGGCCCTAGGTCCAAATTTTAGGATCTAGAGGTTTTGGGATATCGATCTTTGAAAAGTTTTATTTCCCACTTCTAGGTCAATTATTTTTCATTTTAGAATAGTAAACTCTGAAATTTTATTTAATTTTGGTCCATTTTTATGGGTTAAGGATTAACTAGAATTGAATTATCTTATGTTAGCCTCTGTAGAAATTTGTGTCCTAGATTAGTATAAAAGAAAGCCTTTCTCTCTTATTTTCACATCTATTTTTTTCCATGATTAAGCATCCAACTTCCATTGAATTCAAGCATAAGTACAATAAAGTGATCAAAAGGGAAAGGAAAAGGAAAGAATTCAAGAATTTATTCCTCTTCAAGAATTCAATTATCTAGGCATTTATCAAGGAGATCCATTGACAACTATTGAAGGATTCAATCTCTTTAGAGCCCTCTTATTGATGATTCTAACATCCACATTTATTCTAGATTCTTTCTATTCGAAGACCATTCAAGCTCAATGTTGAAGATCTAATGCAATATATTTGAGACATCCTAAATTCAATTCTACATTTATTTTGAGCATCCATACTTGTGGATTCAAGGATTCGAAACCTCCACAAGGATTTCAACAGAAGGTGAATAGTTCCATTTACTTTACTTATCTATATTGTAATTTCAAGTCCATTTTTGAAGGGTAATTCTAAACTGGGGTTTGACCAAGGAAAATCCCTCATCAAAAAAACAAAACCCCTTTTTGTCTTGAAGGATCAAGTGTGGGACAACAAATATCAATGTAGATCTGAGTACCCTTTTTAGCAAACTTTGGGGATTTGTGAACAAAATTTTCATCAGAATAGTGCAGCTCAAGGTCAAATTTTTGGGGCAAGATTGTACCTTGTGGTAGGACCTTACCAAAACTTAGGGTCAAGTTCAACCTTCCTTAAAAAGGAAAAAACATTTCTATGTTTCCTCTATTTCTATATTTCTAGTCCAAATGCAGTTATAGAATTTCTCGAAACCATACACAGACATTAGAAAACAACATTTTCCATATTTTCTCTACTTTAAGGTTGGTATTCTTTTCTCAATTCAATCAAAATTTTAATAAATACTTTCTATAATAAAGTATAAGGTTTTATTCTTTATTCATATTCTCCATAGATTAATTATTTTGTGCATTAACCTTTTTGGTTGATCAATTTTCATCTCTCATTTGGGAATTTGGATCTAGAGGTAGATCTTATATCTCTTTCATCCCTTTCTACTTAATATGAACACTCAATTTTCATCTACATTTTGGTATTCCTACAATAGACAACTCTTTCTTTTATGATGTTAGATCTTGCATGTATTTGATTTCTCTTATGTCTTTGCATTTCATATAATGTAAAAATACAAAAATATTCATTTCTTTATGCTTTGAATTTTCTTAGTTTAGTTCATTTTGATTGCATTGGTATATGAGCTTTAATACCACTAGTTCTACTTATAATAATCTCATTATAAGAAGTCATAGACTTATGGGTGCCTTTGATCCTAGGTCTTCCTCTCCTTTCCTTAGGATCTTGGATGAAAATTTGATTATTCATGCTTCCAACCCCATTATGGAGAGAAACTCTTTTCACTCATCTCATGATGAGGATGATTTTTTAAGAGTTCCTTTTGAAAAAGTTCTAAAACTTTTAACTAGACTTGATAAAATGAGTGATTGGCTTATTCAAGAAAACCATAAGCAAGATCATATTCAAGCTATAAAGGCTCTTAAGGAAGTCATTCATGATAATGATCAAGGTTTTAATACCCTATTTGGTGTCACCCACCTTGTGCATTCAAATGGGAAATATTTAGCTCGAGAAGCTCAAGATTTATGATTTATTCCTCTAGTTACTAGTGTTGAATATTTTTCAATTGCTTTTACCTAGTCTTCCTACTTGTACCCCTCCTTTGGTGACATCAATAGTTCCCTCTCTTTCTATGAGTAGTCCTCCTACATCCCTCCCTACATCACATCCTTCTTAACATAATCTTTCTTTTAACTTATTGCAATCCTCTTCCACCTATGGTTCCAAGTGTTACTCTAGTTGTGTCTTCCATTCTTGTCATTTCTTACACTTTACCTAGTGTTTCTAATGTTGTTGTGCCTATTACTTCTTCTAATGATTCAATAATTATTAGTTCGGCTCAAACTATGTCATCTTTACAACAATACCTTACTTCCTTAACACAAAACAAGTTTATCACTCTTAAATGTGACATAAGAATTCCTCTATCCTTAGACATTATTCATAATTTTATTCCTTAGCAAGTTGAAATACCTCATCTTGAGAATTACAATACAAAAGGAGACTTTGTTACTCATGTTAAAATATTTCAACTCCTTTGTAGTGACTACACTCATGACCATCATATTTTAGCCAAGTTGTTTTCTCAAACTTTTTGTGATAAGGGTTTGCAATGCTTTTGTTCCTTACCTCCTTATTCTATTGACTCTTTTCAAAAACTTGCTAATGTATGTATTCAACAATTTAAAAATAACATTGGTCCACAAGTTTCTTTAAATGATTTAATGCATTGTAAACAAAACACTAAGTAAAATTTGACTAAATTCATTGGTAGAGTTAACCATTTACATGCTCAAATTTCTTATCTAATTCTTGATATTGATATTCAACATATGTTTATTTCAAATTTTCAAAAGGATATTAGAGATAAAATTCTTCTTACTAAATTTACCTCTTTTCAACAACTTTGTGCAATGCTTCATTAGTATCAATTACAAGAAAGCATATTTGAGAGAAAGACTCCAATGGATCCTGTTTTAGTTGATAAGAGTGATGTTGTTCCTAATCCATATAAGATTTTTGTCAATACCATCATCAAAATGGACATGTACTAAGAAGTGTTATTCTTGAAAACATAAGGTTCAAGAATTGGTTGACTCTAATGCCTTATCCATTGATAATTTTCATGGTAGTGAGAACAAGTATGCTTCTCCTCCTATTCAAAACCTTGAAATCTATACAAACCCTTTACCTACACATGATACTAATGTCATTGCTCAGTCATCTTCTATGGATATTATTTATTATTCAAAGATGGATAATATTAATCATATTTTTAACCATGTGGAGCATGTTGATTTATCACAATCCATATCTCCACCTCAACCTCAAACTTACCCTCAACTTAAACCTCAAGTCACACAACCTCAACTTAAACTAAAAACTCAACCCAAAACCTAAAAATAATATAAGAATAAAGTACATTAGGAACTCTTGATTACCTTTGATGATTCTAAGATTATTAAAGCTCTTGATGGTCCCCTTTACATTTATGCTAAGATACTTACAAATGGTTGTCTAGTTGATACTACATACTTAGTCAATTTTATTACTAAATGAAATCTTCTTATGAAAGACTTACAATGTGATACTTATGATACATCTGATGTGTAGATTCAAACTAATAATGGTTTTCTTTATCCATAATTTCATTCTATTGATTTGTTGATTGAACTTTGTGGTAAAATTGTGAACAATGCATTTTTTTTTTTGTTCCTACTTCTAATCAATTTAAAGTTAACCTTGGTTTGCCTTGGTTGAGATTGATGGATATTGTTGCTTCTCCTATTCATAAGTATCATAAATTTTTTCATGATAAAGAAGTGAAGATGATTAACCATATTCTATATCAACCATTTAGGCCTAGGGATTGTGCTACACTTGACTTCTTTTGGACTTCAATACCTAATTCATGTCCTTCTTGACCCAATAATATTTTTTTCTCATATCAAGCCTATAAGCATCATAATATTCTGAAGTTAAGCATGTCTCTAATGGATCTTAATCATTTTCCTTTACATACACCTTCCACACCTCCTTTATCTATCAATTTTGGTTATGTTAATCAAGCTCCTAGTGTTATTTGTCATTCGCTTGAGAATCCTATTAATCTTTCTAGAGAATCTATGAAGGATCTGGTAAATTTTCCTCCTAGTTTTTGACATATTTCAAATAGGACAAAACATAATCAATCTTCTAATGAACATCATAAGAAGCATCATGATCAAGCTAAGGCTCATACTTCTATTATTCAAAGTTATTTACCTTCTTTTGATCAACCTATGAATGATGTGTTAGAAGAAGTTAATGCTAACAATGAGGTTCAAATGCAAGATTATGATGATTCTATTCATATCTTAGATCCTATTTTGATTAATCCAGATGAAGAAGATACTCTTGATGATGTTGATGATGTTGTTGATTAGTATCAAACTATTGGTATTGACATTGATTTACCTAAAATTCTTTCATCACAATTAACAATTACACCTAGTATCGAATGTGATGATTCTCAAGAGGATCCTTGCTTGGAACTAGATATCATCCCCACTATGTTGGATATAGTCCCTCTTACGAGTTATCAACCTTACCTAAATGATATAGAATGAGATGGGGAGAGTAGGTAATTTTCTTCATTGGCTAGTCCTTCATGGCAGCCTTTGTGCATTTTTATTTCATACTATGCTTCTACCATAATGTGTTTGATAAATGTTTGTTAGATTCTTTTATACGACCCTTCTTTCTCTATTGGTGAAAAGTGGTAAAGGAATCAAACTTGTTGTGATACTCCTCTATATGTAAAGATTTCTCTTCTATATATTGTTTCATGTTATATTGTACTATAATTTTATTCATAAAAGTTTCCTTGTGTAATTTACTTGGATCTGCAACTTGGTAGCACTAATTCTTTTTGGTCTCCATGTCATCATCCAAAAAGATTCTTCTTTGTAACTCTTATTTGTTCTTTCCTCCAATGTGATTGTAGTTCTACTTTCTTTGGGGAGAATTTCACTTTATTTGCAATAATATCATATATATTATCTTATGATCATATTGACCCCATGGAAGGTAGGTCCCTTTTGTGTTCTTTTTATGTTTATGTGGTATTTTTTTCGATTTGTTATTGTTTGGCGAAATCTCATAGTGGAAATCTAATCAGTGGAGTTGTTTATGTTTCCATGCAACCCATTAGTCCTAGTAAATTGCTAGCAACACCTTTATCATGGGGGAATATGCTATGCTCACTCATTGTAAATGTGCACTTTCAATATACATATATTTTTCAAGGTACTTCACTACCTTTATGGATTAGCAACTAATCCTTACAGCATGGATTTTTATTTTTATAGGATCTCTTGATCCCTCTAGCTACAAAATTATTTGATCCCTTAAGGTCAAAGGTGTCCTTAAGGATGGATCTCTTTTTCTTTTGGTTTTACCTTTATGGAATAAAATATTACTAATGGTAAATCTTTGATGGGTTGACTAGTGAGTAGCCACATTTACTAGGTGCTTCAATTCCATGTTTCCAAGTTGCATTATTTCCTTGTGTGGTTAACAATGGGACATAAGTTATCATTGAGCAAGATAATCATTCTCTCTCTCTCTCTCTCTCTCTCTCTCTCTCTCTCTCTCTCTCTCTCTCTCTCTCTCCCTCCCTCCTCTAGAGATGTCTATCTTATTTTGATTTTGGAGTTGATAAAGACTTGAGCCCTTGGTGACTTTAGAATTTATTTGACCTCTACTTCTCTCTCCCTTATTTCTAGCTCTTTTTTGGCAGTCTTTCCAGAAGATCTAAGATAGTTGATCTTCTAGGTCAAGGAAAAACTTCTAGGTCAAGGTCAACCTCAACTTTGACCTATGTCAAGGATGCCCTCAACACTGACCTAGGTCAAAGTTAACCTAGACCCTAGCCTTAAGTCCAAAGTTTAGGATCCAAAGGTTTTGTGATGTCGAGCTTTATAAAGTTTTATTTCTCACTTCTCAATGGCTTGTTTTGGATTTCAAAATGGTAGAACTCTTAAATTGTATTTAATTTAGGTTCATTTATAGGGGCTAAGGCTTAAGTGGAATTTAATTATTCTATTTTGGCCTCTCTAGAAGTTTGTGTCCTAGATTAGTATAAAAGGAATCCTTTCTCTCTCATTTTAACATCCATTTTTTCCATGATTAGGCATTAATTTTCCATTGAATTTAAATCAAGGTAAAAATTTTGGGGTAAGATTGTATCACAGGGTAAGATCTTACTGTGACTTTAAATCAAGGTTGACCTTCCCTAGAAAGGAAAAAGGTTTCTAGGTTTTCTCTATTTCTACCTCTCTAGTCCATATCCAGTTGCAAAATTTCTTGAAACTGTACATAGACATCAGGAAAAAATATTTTCTAGATTTACTCTACTTTAAGGTTGGTATTTGATTTCAATTTAATCAATATTTTGATACATACTTTCTATAACAAAATATAAGGTTTTCTTCTTTATTCATATTTTCCATAGATTGATTCTTTTGTGCATTATCCTTTTTGTTTGATCATTTTGGATGTCTCCTTTGGAAATTTGGATTTAGAGGAAAATTTTATATCCATTTTATCCCTTTCTACTTGAGATGAACACTCATTTTTCATCTACAAATTATTAAGGAAAGTTTCAAGCACATTCAGTTATAAAGGTTTTTTTGTTGTTTGATTTCCTTTCCAAGGGTTTTGAAGTTGAGTCAAGGTTATTACTTCTACACACTTGACTACATTCTATATTTAAGAGTATATTCATATATTTATATTATTCATGTTAGATCTATTCTACTTGCTAGTATTCTCTACTTTCTATTTTGATTCAAGGTTAATTCCTAAACTAGCATTTGACTTAGGAAAAGCCCCTAGATTACAAACAATAATATTTTATTTTATAGGTTCTAGGTCTCAGGAAAGGAAAGCATGTTGTAGATCTGAATACACTTTTTGATATTAAGAAATAAATATTTACATATATTTAATGATTAATAAATATAATGTACACATTAAGATTTTTTTTTGGAAAAACATTATATTTATATTATTAATAATTGTTTCAAAATAGCTCCCAAAGAAAAGAACCAAAAAATAATAACTTTGGTCATTATCTGATACAAAAGGGATGTAGAAGAAGAAATACTACATCTAGATAAAGTATCTATCAATAGTAATGAATCTTGTGCTTGTGATTCCCAAATCAAAAATATTATGGTTACAAATAGGCCAAAACTCATATGAGTATAATTCATTGTTTAGCGTTAGAGACAAAACCAAGAGCCAAGCTAAAAAATTGTTATAAAAGTTACCATCATTGATCTTCATCCAAAAATCCAATTGAGACCATGATATTTGAAAACCACTAATGCAAGTGCAATCCAAGACCCTAGACCACATAAAATATATCAAAAGAACAAGTGAGATCTTGTGATTTACTATAAAAAAAAATGTATGGAAAGAGTTCAACATTAATCTAAACATATTCACTTGTCATAATATTAACCAAGTTAGGGAAATCAAAGAGGTTAAGTGGGGAAAGTAAAGAGTTAATATGAACCTCATCAATACCCAAATTAGCTAGATAACCATCTAAAATATTACATTCTCTATAACCATGCATGATGTAAACTTCAAAGATTGAATCAAGAAGAGACCATACTTGATGCATTATATATGGTGGACCAATTATATACCTAGATTTTAATACATGCATTAATAATAATGGTTGAATCCCCTTCAACATGTAACATAGATATAGATAGTGATTTTGCAAGTTCCAAACCAAAAAGAAAGGTCAAGGCCTCAACTTTGTTATTAGTAGACAAAGTGAGAGGAGATGATTTTGCTGCAATCAGATGACCTTTAAAGTCTCTAATGACTATGTCATAGCCAGAGTTTCCTTGATTTCCACTACAGGTGCCATCAAAATTGAGTTTGAAACATATGTGGTTTGTGCTCAAAGAAGAGGAATCTTGGATGGACACAATGGAGTAGGAAGGTAAGGAAAATTAAACCCTTCCACCAATCAATAACATAGTCATCCCAAAGAGAAAAAACATGGCCACCCTTATATTTACTTACTAATGCATTAACAATCTCAATAATTGACCTCTCTAATCCTTCCAAAAATTGAAGGATTGGAGATGATGTCTATCTAAAAATTCTCTTGTTTCTTTCCCACCAAAGTGTCCATACTACAAATGTAGGGATGCACTTCCAAAGACATGAAAACATTGATTCAAAATATAAGATTGTCCATGCTTCGGAATTGGTATTTACTTATTACACTTAAATAACTATTTACTTATTACACTTACTTAAGTTTACTTAGGTTAATGCATTGTTTAATTATTTTGCATTATTCTATTTTTGAGACACTTAGGGAGCTTGTGCACTCTTGTTAGTTGTCTTGATGACATCAAAGGGGTTCACACCTCTTTTAAGCACATGTTGTCGACAACACAGGAGTCTTCTACACACATGACACTTTTTCATTCTTATCCATTCATCTAGAATGATGGATAAGGTGCTTAGTTGTCTTATCTTCTAGTTGTTTCTAGAGACATTATAGGTGCTTCCTGAGAGGCCTTTATATACAGGCACTCTTACTGTATTGATTATCACATTTTGAACAGATCAATGTATTAGGACATACTCTGATTAATTGATAATATCTATTTTTGGTCTACAGTTGTGCTTGTGTTTGAGTTCTTAGTTCCTGGGTGAATTTTTCCCTTAGGAAAATTTTTACATGGTATTAGAGCAACTTGGAGACTTTCTCATCACATAGCCGTTTCGAGACCACACTTGCTTCATCACCTCAGCCTGAATCTGGAGTGTTGCAGAAATTAAGAGTGTCCAGCATTAAATTTGACCTCACCATGGCATCTGAAATGTTGAACCAATGAAAATTGGCTACAAAGCTGCCTACCCTAGGCCAAAGTTGATTGTGAGGCAAATTCTTTTTGCAAATTAGCACTCAAAGGAACGATTTGCAAAATTGGTATGATCATTTTAGATCTTTACATTTAATTTTCAAATCTACATTTTTTTCATCTGCATCTCTGCTGTTTTTTTTTGGATCTACATTATTTTCCAAAAAAAATTTGGCCATAGGAGAGATTGTTTGCAAGTGAAGATTGAAGCTTGTTGGTGCAAATTTGATATTTGCATCACATTCAAAAGGTCCAAAAACCCCCAGATCAAATTTTGTTTCATCCAAATCGGACATCTGAGGCAAAATCTAGAGCCATTTATTTTTTGGAGGCGTAGCGGCGATTCAGAAAAAATAACAGCAATAGCGATTTTCAAATAGTGATATCTTCCTCATACGGACTCCTTTTTGTGAGAATTTTTTTTTGTTTTCGGGTAGGATTTCATGATCTACACATTGGTGTAGGTGGGTTGAGATCTCTATTTACGAATTTTTCTACAACTCCAAAATATTGAATTTTGCCACTTATAATGCTTGGTATAGGCTCATCTAGACTCCAAATCAGGTTTCATTTTTTTTTAAAGTGGATTTTGTTTGTCTACTTTCTAGATATTCAATCACATTATAGGTTTTGTAGATAGAAATACTACTTTTAGAAATAGGCCCTAAATTGGCATGTGGCTTTCAAGTGCCAACAACATGTTTTTCTGGGGGGGTTCTTTGATTTTTTTTGAGGTTTCTTTGATTGGTCCATCATGGAAGAGTTCGATTTGATCTACTTGAAACCAGATAACTATAAAGAATGGAGTCAACTTATGGTTAGATATCTCTCTTAGCACAATGTACTGCCATATGCACCAGATCTTGAGTATACTATTGATCAAGTTGACCTCCTTATTCCTACTCTTTATCATTATATGGAGTATAAAGTTCTAAAAAAGACATTCAAAATTAAGTCATATGATCCATATGTTTTATGGATGTATCTTTGAGAGCATTATGGAGATCCAGCTATTCCTACATTCTCAAAAGATCTTCTTCCACTAGTTGCAGCTGACTCCTCTTCAGATGAGATCACACCTTTAGCTCGTGTTGCTCCTACTGATCCTATTTCAGCCACAGATGCTTCAGAATCAGTGTAGCAGGATACTTTATGTCTTCCTACTCTACCTTCATGTGAAGACTTCCTCTCAGACATTGCACAGTTGTTCATGGAGTCTCACATTGAGGATGTGGGAGATATTCTTGATGACATTTGTCCTCTTTTTGAGGTGGATACTTCATCCTTTGCGGCAGTGACAGATTCATGCACTTTAGCACTGTAGGGTACTCATGGTCTTCCAGGTGATGATTTCTTGCCAAACATTTTAGTTCTATTCTTGGAGTCACACATAGTAGACATGGGAGACTTTTATAATGATTTCTCACTTCTCTTTGCTGAGGAGTCTTCTATAGTTTTTGTGAGGGCCCACTCTGACCCTCAACTCCATGCTCTACATGATCAATTCTTCCAGATTGGTGTGATTATGGATTCTTCTTTACAGCATCTACAGGAGGTCTCTTCATCAATTGAGAAGACTGTTGGTTTCCTAAGATAGGTGCTACCTCCTTCCTTGTTTGATATGCTCTTCTTTGCAATAGTTTTGGAGGAATCCATCATCAGTATCGACACAAGAACTCTTGAACAAGTTTTAGAGATACCAGTCATCATACAGATTCCTTCTCCATATAGGGGACACATCTCACAGGTACCCTTGCTCTTGTTTCTTCCAAAGGGGAGGAACATAATTCAAAGGTTGTGGATCAGCTTCTACATAGGAGCATTCTTCACTGATCAACACACTACTTTTAAGGGGGGGAGGGGACTACTTCATCTTCTTCTCCTTTTTCGGGGGGATTTTTTCCTCATAGGAGGTTTTGTCCTTATCCATTCTTTCTTGTATATACATGGATGTATGTCATAATGGGGGGGTCTTGATTACTCCATCCATCCATGCATCCATATTTATCTCTCTTTTTGGGGGAGGTTTTTTCCCATGAGGTTTTCCTTTTTTCCCTGCTTTATGGGAGATTTGCATCTTCATTATGTACATGGGTACCTAACATGGCCTAGTAGCTGGGACCCATTCTGCATCTTCATCCTAGTTTTGTAAGCTTAAGGGAATTCCCCTAAGTTTCAGTTAAGGGGGTGTGTTGGTGTAAATAAGTATTTACTTATTACACTTACTTAAGTTTACTTAGGTTAATGCATTATTTAATTATTTTGCATTATTTTATTTGTGAGACACTTAGGAGTTTGTGCACTCTTGTGAGTTGTCTTGATGACATCACAGGGGTCTGTAGCTCTTTTAAGCATATGTTGTCTACAACACAACAATCTTCTACACACATATGACACTTTTTCAATCTTATCCATTCATCTAGAATGATGGATAAGGTGCTTAGTTGTCTTATCTTCTAGTTGTTTCTAGAGACATTCTAGGTGCTTCCTGAAAGGCCTTTATATACAGGCACTCCTAGTGTGTTGATCATCACATTCTGAATAGAGCAATGTATTCGGACATAATCTAATTAATTGATCATATCCATTTTTGGTCTACAGTTGTGTTTGTGTTTGAGTTCTTACTTCTTGGGTGAATTTTTTCCTTAGGCAAATTCTTACAAAAAACATTGATTCAAAATGTAACATTGTCCATGCTTGGAATAAATTCCACAAAGAGTTAGGTAATGACATGGAAATTAAGCTTATTAATAGCAAAATGCCAACAATCTTGGGAAAAAGGGAAATTTAAGATGAGGTGATCTCTTGTTTCTATAACTTGCAAATAGAGCACAAATTCAAATGGATCAGAAATGTTTAATCTATGAATCCAAATAGTAGTTTAAATTTGGTTCTTTAATGAAAATCATGCAAAGCATCCTAATTTTGGTAGAATCGGGTTATTCCAGTAGAATTGAAAAGCATGATATGTGGTCTATTTAAACTGGTTGTGTTGGAGAGGTAAGTATCCTTATTTAGTAGAGTATTTAACATCTTTAGCTACAACCCAAAAGATGCAATCTAGTTGATTAGACATAAAAACATTTCTTTCAACTAATACTTGATTGAAAGAAGCAGCTTGATTTTGGGATATAGGAAGAATTGCGGGGTCTTGCCAAATGACTAGCCCTATGAATCTATGTATAACTAGAGACATAATTAGAAAAAGATGTCCCCCAAGCTTGAATCACTATGTTTGAGAAATCTTGTAAAGAATCAATAGTGGCAAGGGAGAACCCATTCCTTGAATCAAACCAAAAAATAACACCATCTCCATTGTAAGAACTCTAGTTATTACTAATCTAATAAAATGTCAATTTATTTCTAATATCTAGTTATTACTAAGGGAAGAACAAATTCTAAAATAAATTTAAAATATCAATGTCTTTATCCTATCCAATTTAATTTCTATTTGAACATGACAAAAATTCACTTTTGATATAATAATTATGTGCATCTAAATTAAGGATGGTAGTAAATGAGATTGTTTCATAACCAAAACTTTTTGAATAAGGCTTGAAAACAATATTAAAATGGAGGGAAACAATCAAAAGATAATCTTAATCATTAAGTATTGTATACATATTTGATACAATAAATTTTATTTGTTGAAATATGAATACAATTTCTTCTCAGTTTCACTTACAATAAAAGAATTGTCATGAAAAAGAAAAAAAAAAAATATATATATATATATATATATATATATATATATAATTGTATTAAACCAATATCCCCTACAATAAAACAATTGTCATGAAAACTCATAGAAATATATGTAACTATGTTAAACCAATTGTTATTCACATATTTAAATGTATTTGTCAAAGTATTCTACCCCCACATATATAATCCCAATGAAGTTTCTTATGGCCTACACAATTGCCTCTCAATTGTGTTGTCACACACTTTTTAGATTTCTAAAAGATCAATAAGTAGCACTTGCATGGATAGGGAACACAACAACAACCAACTCGTCAACTATAAAATAAGCATAACTAGTTTTCTGGGCATAAAAATAATTAAAAATAGCAATTAATGTCCCGAAGTTGTCAAAAATGTTGATTATACATGCCCAGATTCAATGAAATATACACTAAAACTAGACACAAGCCTCATCAACACTCAAATTATTCTGGTTGGATTGTGGATAGGTGCCATATTGCAGGCTACTATTGTCTAAAAGAAATGTCTATTCATTTTGTAACTCAAATAGAATTGCATAACTCTAGGATATGAGATAACCCAAGTCTGCAATGAGTTTTTTGTCCATTTTTAGACCACTTAAAGAGACCACTTGAAATTATACGTATGATAAATTCAAGAAGGCATTCACCAAACTCAATCATTTTGAAAATCCCACTAAACACTAAGTTTTAATTCACCTACGTCATGAAGCATACACAAGGATCCACGCAACATGTAAATACATGTATGAATCATACCTAGAAATAGATGTAATATCTATGCTATCTATATTTTTCTTTTCTCGACCAACTTTGAGAAAATCTAGCAAGAGGGTACAAAATGTCTAGAATATGATAAATCAAAAATAATTCATTTCATGCCCTATTTGCAAAATTTCTTTCCCTACTACCAAGGAATCTTCCCTTGACTATAGAAAATCTAGAACTAAAAAATGGATGTATACCAAATGTTTAAGCTTCATAATTTGATAATTCCTTCGGCACCCATTTGTATTTCTATTTAGGTACCTAATCTAAATTAAATACAAATAACTACAATAATCCATGATTTTATATGTAACAAACTGAGGGAAATGCTCATAAAAATGGTGACTAGATTTGACTTAACACAACCAAGATATAATTTAAAAACTTTGAAAAGAACTAGTGAAATGTCAATAAAAATGGCCCATAGAATTCATGCTTGTCCACTTCTCATAAACCAAATAAAGTCACAAAGGTTCAAATGCCTATTTGAAAAATAGTAGTAATTTTTTGATGAGATTTTTTGTCCTGCTTATCAAATAATTTCTCTCCATTCTTCATCCAAAACTATTATTCAATTAAAACATAGACATTTTTTCATCAAAACAATTTTTATTCCAAACATATAATAGAGATTATAGAGAAGAAATATTCAATAATCAGTAACACACAAAAAATCTAACACTAAAATCAAAAATAAGTGTTCCACAACAACAATGAAACTGTTGCTCGAGGGCCAAATAATAGATCTACAAATCCGAATACAAAAAGAAGAGATTTTTATGGCTAAAGTGAAATGGTAGAAGTCAGAGAATAATTGGGGTCATTTAAAGGAGGAAACCTATAGTAGCCAAATTTATAGCAGGCTATGGCACATGATTTGTGACAATTGGAGAGGTGATACACTCTGGGTAATTTTGGGTAAGCCAGCATTAACCCAGTTACATAGGTTGCTCCATATGATTGTAGCATGCCATCACCGATGATGGAAGTGAGAGAATTCTAGTAGACCTATGCAAGCAGGTGCATGAGGAGTTGCTCTTGAGCTTTTGTCCAAGTGAAAGCCTATTAGGAATTGTTGGTGGGCTTTTGCCTAAGTGAAAGCCTATTAGCAATTACATAACCTCAAAGATAAAGTCCTATAGATTCAATAGATTTAGAGGAGCAAGATTGAGTTTAGTTTGAATTCTCTCATGTAAAAAACTACTAAGACAAAACTGTGTTTTACAGTAATCTATTAAAGTTTCTATTAAAAAATTAAAATCACAACCCTAAAATTTTGCTTGGCAACAACTACTGTCGAGAAAAATTTTAGGGTTGTGATTTTCATTTTTCATACAGTATCAAAGCTTTGAGGCCCCACATCCACAGTGAGTTAGGGCATTTTTTTTCTAAGATATTTGACATGGCAAGAGATGTAGGAAAGATATGGCAACAACCACCATCCTCTAATAGACAAAATTATGATACATGGGCAAAGAAGATGAAAATCATAATGGTTGCAAATGATTTGTGAAAATTTGTGATTAATGGGTTCAATGATGTGATAGACCCAACTCAATACACTACACTCACAAATCCACAAAAGACTCAGCTGAAGGAGTCAAGGAGAAAGGATGCTAAGGAATTAAGTCTGATTGAGGTACCAATGATGGAGACAATCTTCCCCAAGATTGCAGTAACAAATTATACAAAGGAAGCATGGGACATCCTCGAGACAAAATTCAAGGGGACTGATAAGGTCAGAGTAGTGAAGCTACAGATGATCAGAATAGAGTTTGAGAAGCTTTAGATGAGGGACAATAAACCTATGGCAAAGTTCAGCTCATGGATCTCCACTTTGATAAACCAGCTCAAATCAAATTGAGAAGAATATAATGAGCAGAGGATTGTGGAAAATATATTGAGGATTTTATCTCAGAAATATGACAATATTGTCATGACCATAGACGAAGCAAAGGACCTCACAATATTGACCATGGATGAGTTGATGGAAACTTTTCAAACCCATGAGCACCAGATAAATAGGTTAGCTACTACTTCCCAAGAGCAGTCTTTCAAAGCTCAAGAGAATTCAAGAGGCAGGGGGAGAGGAAGAAATGGTTAGGTAGAGGCTCAAGAAATAGAGGTCGTGGAAGGAATGGTCAAAGGAATACTAGTGCAAAAAGCTCAAGTAGAGCAAGCCACTAAGAGGGAGCAAGCACCTCTCAAAACAGCTCTAGAGGAGGTAAGAAGAATTATAGCTCCAATAAAAATAATGTTGAATGCTACTACTATTATAAACATGGGCATTATGCATGTGAGTGCTGGGAGAAACAGGGTGATCAGTCAAAGAAAAATATTAATGTGGCTGATGTAAACATAGAAAATGCAAACAATCCCACAACCTTCATCATGTGTAACATTGGTGAAGAAGGAAGCCCTGAGGTATGATACCTGGACAATGGTTGTAGCAACCATGTGAGTGGTAATGAAAGTTTATTCTCTTTCATTGATATGAATTTCAAGTCTGAAATTAAAATGGGAAATAATAGAACCATTCCCATAGTGGGAAAAGGATCTATTATGGTCCTCACCAAGAAAAGTGAGAAGAAGGAGTTACAAAATGTGTATTTTGCCTCCGGTATGAAGCACAACTTCATGAGTATTGGACAACTCATTCAAAATGGATATAAGGTGCTGATGGAAAATGACAAGTGTGTCATTCATGAGAAGGATGAGAGTAATAGATTACTTGCAGTAGTCCAAATGACAAAGAACTAGATGTTCTTGTTGAGGATAGAGACATGTTTCTCTTTTCAAGTTAGTGTTGCACCTCCCAAGCATGCATGTACAACAGTACACCAGCAATTAGCTCTTAGGAGTGTGATTGAAGACCCCTCCAAGCTTTGGCATCTCAGGTATGGACATCTTGGCTTTGTTAGTTTAAATTTTTCGTCCAAGAAAAAAATGGTAGATGGTTTGCCAAACATTGTAAATTCATATGACAACTATGAGGCTTGCATATTGGGTAAGCAACATAGGCTTCCATAGGCTTCCCTTTAATTCTGAAAGTTCTGGAAGGGCTAGGGCACCATTATAATTGGTGCATTCTGATTTGGTAGCCCTATGCAAACTACTTCTATTGAAGGGAGTACTTATTTTATGACATTCATAGATGATTTCAGTCATAGGACATGGGTGTATTTTTTGAAGAATAAATCTAAAGCATTTAATAAATTTGTTCAATTAAAAGCCCTAGCTGAAAAAGAATGTGGACACTATATTAAGTTCCTTAGATCAGATAAAGGAGGGGAGTATACCTCCAATATGTTTCTAAATTTTTGTAGAAAAAATAGCATAAAGAAAGAGCTTACAACCAGTTATACTCCACAGCAAAATGGAGTGGTTGAGAGGAAAAATAAGACCATTGTTGAAATGGCTAGAAGCATGATGCAAGCAAAAGGACTCCCAAATAAATATTGGAGAGAGGCTATAGCAACAACAATATATTTGATTAATATGTGTCCTACAATATTAGTCGTGACAAGATACCTCTTGAGGCTTGGTCAAGGGGCAGATGGATAGTTGAGCATTTGAGAGTGTTTGGATGTGTAGCATATGCACATGTGCCTAAGGAACAAAGGAAAAAACTGGATGACAAAGGCGTGAAGTGCATCTTCATAAGATATAGCTCAAAATCAAAGCCTTATAGATTGTATGATCCAATTAACAAGAAGATCATCATTTCAAGAGATGCAGAGTTTCTTGAAAATCAATCATGGGATGGCTCAGTAGATGAATCCTCAAACACTTCAAGTAAAGTGCGTACTATTGAAGATGAAGAAGATGACATTGGTGGTCAACAAGAAGATGGAGCAAAAAATATAGATTATAGACAAAGGCAAAACGGGAAGCAACCCTTAACATGTCAAGCAACAGCTCCAAGCCCTTCAAGACAACCCCGAGCTAGTATGCAAAATAGTAGTAGTAGTAATACTAAGAATTTAGATCCCACTCTGACCTCCCTATTGCCAAGAAAGACCAAGAGTCTAAGGGAGATATACCAAGAAGAAAGGAATGATGATTATTATGATTAGAGTGTAAATTTTGTATTATTTTCTCATAGTGATCCAATTTATTTTGAGGAGGCTGTGACTGAAGAGAAATAGTGTAATGCCATGGATGAGGAAATAGATGCTATTGAAAGAAATGAGACATGAGAGTTAACTACTTTGCCTCCCAAGAAACTAATAATTGGAGTGAAATGGGTATACAAGACCAAGTGCAATGCTGAAGGAAAAATAGATAGGCATAAGGCATGTTTAGTGGTCAAGGGGTACAAGTAGCAGTATGGCAAAGATTATGATGAGACATATGCCCCAGTTGCAAGAATGGAAACTATGCATGTTGTCATAACAATTGCAGCCTAGCACAAATTGAAGGTATATCAAATGGATGTGAAGTCTATCTTCTTAAATGGTGTATTGAATGAAGAAGTTTATGTGGAGCAACCACCTGGTTATGAAGTTGTAGGTGAAGAACACAAAGTGTATAAACTGAAAAGAGCTCTTTATGGGCTTAAAAAAGTTCCACGAGCATGGTACAACAAGATTAACTCATATTTGATGAGCAATGGCATTAGCAAAAGCGATGGTGAGCCCACACTTTACATCAAGGTAGCAAGCAGTAATCTGTTGATTATTATCTTATATATAGATAACTTAATTTTCACTAGAAACGACAATTTCTTAATTGATGAGTTCAAAGAGGCCATGAAAAATGAATCTGAAATGACAAACCTAGTTCTCTTGAAGTACTTTCTAGGCATAGAATTAAAACAAATGCATGATGGCATTTTCATCTCTCAAGAAAAATATGCAAGGAAGATTTTGAAAAGATTTAAAATGCAGAACAATAAGGTAGCCCCAACACCAACAATAGTAGGTTTGAAGTTGAGCAAGGAAGATTGTAGCAAAAGTGTGAATCCGACACTATACAAGAGTATGGTTGAAAGTTCGATGTATTTGACTACAACTAGGCTAGACATAATGGATGTAGTAAGTCTAATTTCTAGATTTATGGAAACACCAAAGGATTTCCATTGGCAAGTAGGAAAGAGGATCCTAAGGCATGTGAATAGTACCAAGGGATTTGAAATTTTGTATACTGTAGAAAATGAATTCAATTTGGTTGGTTACACAAATAGTGATTGGGTTGGAAGTCTAGATGATAGGAAGAGAACTTTTGAATACATGTTTCATATGGGATCAAGTGCAATTTTATGGGCATCTAAGAAGCAATCCATTGTTGCTCAATCTATAGTAGAGGTTGAATACATAGCAAAAAATGTAGCAGGATGGAAAACTATTTGGTTAAGGAGGATCTTGACAAATTTGAATGAAAGACAAGAGGATGGAACCACAATTTATTGTGACAACATCTCATCAATTGCATTGTCCAAGAATCTATTCTTCCATGGGAGAAGCAAGCATATTGAGATCAGATATCACTTCATTAAAGAGTTGGAGGAGAATGGAGATATCAAAATAGAGTTTTGCAAGTCTGAGCAATAGCTAGCAAACATTTTCACAAAGCCATTAGGGATTAAAACTTTTGTACACTTAAGAGAGAGTCTTGGTGTAGTTGATTTGGATCATAATTGATCCTTGTTTGTTTGGCTTAGGACAAAGGGGGAGTGTTAAAATATCTCATGTGTTTTGGTTGCTCATTGCCCACCTACCACCCTAATGGTCAGTAGAACGGTCAAAAAATTTAATGCTTGGTAAGTAAGTTGTTTCAAATTTGGAAAAGAGGGGAAAATATTTTTGGCAAGAGAAAAAAAGAATAAATCAGTCTCATTTGATCAGTTGAAGAAAACAAGATCAGAGCAAAGATTTATAGAGCAGAAAAGAAAAGAAGTTGATCAGCAGATCAAGTCAGAAGAAAGAAGATCGTTCTAGTTTCATGTTTGCAGTTGCACAAGTTGGATCCTTTTTGGTTATTGTATAAGTTCTTTGTTTGATTTGACCTGTGAAGTAGTGATTTCTTTAGGTGTTATTGTATACAACAATTAGAACTACAAGTTTAAAATTTGAAATTTTTACGAGTTTGAAGATTTTAGGGTTTTATAGTTGAAGCTGAATGCTCCCAAATTTTTGTATTAGCTTTTTCATAGTTGAATAAAAAGAGAGCAAGCAAGTAGGCATACTGAAATCTATTGTTCCTCTTCTATTTTTCATTGCATAATACTTTGCATTTGATAAGTTCATTGTTGAAAGCTTCATCCTTTGGCTCTTTACTTTTTAATGGCAGTTTGTCATTCTACTCACTCAGTCTAGTCTTAGATTGAGTTCCCTCTCTGCAATTGTTACCGAGTTCACTCAACATTCTCTTCTATTGAGCACCACTTTGTAGTGGCTACCAAGCTCACTCGGCATATGCTTGTGTTGAGTTGTGCTTTGTTTGTTGAGTTCACTTGGCTTCCTCTTGTGTCGAGTAAGCTCAAAAAAAGAGAATACCAAGTGAGCTTGGTAACAACTACAGAGAAGGAAGTTAGTCTAAGACTAGAATGAGTGAGCAGAATGACAAACTGCCATTAAAATGCAAAGAGCCAAAGGATAAAGCTTTCAACAATGAACTTATCAAATGCAAAATATTATGCAATAAAGAATATAAGAGGAACAATAGATTGTAGTATGCCCGCTTGCTTGCTTCCTTTCTATCCAAATATGATAAAACTATTACAAAAATCTGGGAGCATTCGGCTTCAACCAGAAAATGCTAAAATCTTCAAACTCATAAAAACTTCAAACTTTAAAATTGCAGCTCTAATGGCTGCATACAATAACACCTAAAGCAATCACTGCTTCACAGGTCGTATCAAACAAAGAACTTACAAAATAATAAAAAAGGATCCAACACACGTGCAACTACAAACATGAAACTAGAACTTCCTTCTTTTTTCTGACTTGATCTGCTAATCAACTTCTTTTCTTCTCTACTCTACAAATCTCTGCTCGATCTCCTTTTCTTCAACTGATCGAATGAGACCAATTCATTCTTTTTATCTCTTCCCAAAAATATTTCCCCCTCTTTTTCAAATTTGAAACAACTCACCTACCAAGCATTAAATTTTCTGACCGTTCTGCTGGCCATCAGGATGGTAGGTGGGCATTTGGCTCAAGAGGCAACCAAAACGTGTGAGACATTTCAACAATTTCCTTCTTCAAAAGTTCCTCTTCCACTTGAAGAGAGTAAGGGCTTCTTTTAAGCATTGTCTATGTAGGTAGATAATTTCAACTAGTTAAGCCATCCAACAAAAGGCATGATTGAAGCTACCTGCTAGGAGATATGAGTTGTGATAACGGTTTCTATGTAGGTGGACACTCATTTTATTTGAATCAATGAAATATATAGCAATGCATGGCAGTGAATTATTGAGATTTTGGAATTCCCATGAGTTGGAGATATAAGTTTGGAATGTAATCTTTCCTGATTTAGTGACGACTGTTTCGAGCTGTAAATTGTAATACTTTCACGAGCTTCCAAGATATAGAAGTCCGAAGTGGGTGTATCACATCTTGCTAGGAATAGTGTAAACTTGGAATATATCACAAATTTTATTTCGACACGAATATATGTGAAGTGATGGTGTTCTCTCACACCTTTACAGATTCTGCCAGTGCTACCGATTATCGTGTTTTTCCGACTTGAACATCTCAATCTGGAAAGTTTTCAAACGAAGAGAAAATTTAACAAGAGCTGCAAGGCAGCTTAGTTCCTGCCAAAAGCCGGTAGAGCTAGAGCAGTTTTATTAAATAAAAAACAGCGGAAATATCCCGAGAGTTGAGTGTTCACAGAGATTGCACTCAGATTCACTATTATGAACTGTCTTAACATTAACATCAACTTTAGTTTCAGTTTAATTGTCACGTACATCCCCTGTAGCTATGGTGATGACATGGTAACTCATGCATAACCTGCTTAACAAAAGTTTGGCAATACGGGAATGATAGCGAGGGCATTAAGAAAGACAATATGTCAATAAAGAGGTAGATGAGGATGAAAGGTGGATGCTCCTTAAGGGTTCCCCTTACAGTTTAAATCTGTTATGGTAGAGTTCTGAAAGAGAATTAAATAAACAATAGGAGTTTGATCCGACCATCTCTTTCTCTGCTGTAAATGTATTATACCAATAGTAATGGATTCTTCATTATAGTATAATAATTGATTCTGTCTTACTTCTTTACCTGATATGTAGCTAATAAATGACTCCTGAAAAATCTATGAACAAAGGAAAAATTAATAAACTTAGCTTTTAAAGAACTAATCAAAATAAAACAATATTATTGACATACCAAAGTTCTAATGTCATAAACCCTACTCACTATATTCCGGTAATGGATTCAAATAGTGTTGCAATAGATCAAATAAGTGGGAGAAAGGAGAAACAAATACAACCTTACTTATGCCAAAAGTTTATCCTTTTTCAGTTTTTCTCTCTGTAACACACCTTTTTAATGCTCTGGTTTCCTCATAGAGGGGAACAAACAAAACTTAGAATCATAAAAGCCTGTATACCTTCTAGCAAGGGCCAAATTAGACATAAAAGCCATGAGATGAAGCTCTAAACAGAGAAAATGAACAAAGAACCATATCTCAGAGTCAGTAAAGAAGCACAAATAGCACAAAATAAAAGGAAACTTCAAAATACATTGTAAGGGTTAGCCACAAGATTCGATCTTTGAGCAGTCAAACAGAAAAACTGCTTTATTGAAATTCAAAACACGTGCAAAAAATTATGAGTTTCAAACGTTGAGACAAAAATATCCTGAAACCCTCATTTAGAAGACATAAACAGGGTTGAACAAATTAAAAGCTTGAACCACAAAGATGGCTTCAAACAATTTAGTTTCTAACTCTTACCCCCTACAGTCAAGTTGAAGGCTCGCATGCTTACTTATCCGAAGAAAGGTCATCGTCTGCTCCTTACAGAATATATTGAAAGAGGGCACATAAGAGATCAAGGGAATTTGCAGTAAATCAAAAAAGATGAAGAGGAGGATTTCCTTACAAAGAAGGCTGGGAGATTGAGACCAACATTATATGTAAAGAAGCCCGAGATTGTGATTTGGGCAAGGGATACTCACCATTTTGTTGCATGGACCCATTATAGGATCTGACCATCTTCATCTTTGCTCTGAATGCTTCCTTACAAACAAATCCTATGAAGGTGTGATTCTATGACCATGAGCGTGAATAATTAGTGTTGGGATTTGCATCATTTTTAGATTTTATGGATTTACTTCTCTATTTCCACTCTGGTAAGAGACATTGTAGGAATTAATTTTAAGCACGAAAATCCATGTCAAGATCAATATATACCTTCAAAAGCGTAGATCGATTGACTGAAAGAGCATACTAACAAATATCCATTAAAATTTTGAGATTCTAATAAAATTGTTATTAGGAATTTAGAATGCTCTAAAATTAGGTTAGACAAAACATAAATGTAGAAGCGTAACACAATTCAGAGACATAAAACACATTCTGCTGAAACAGAGACTATTCCATTGAAACAGGGGTAGAGAGAAAGGTATTCAAGCTATTAATTATATGATTTAACATCCATAACTATATGAGTACATATGTTTCATCTACATAGCTATCTATATCACTATATGTTTCAACTCCATATTTTTTTAATAGATACATTTGATCTATATAAAAATAGGTCATTTAAGCTGAGCGCCAAAACTCTATTTCAAATTACAAAAACAGGTGCCTAAATTTAGAATGCTATTTTTTGCTTTATGTTCAAAATTCCCATGCAGTTAACATGCACGATAGTTGTTGTTGGAGTCATAATTATTTCTAACACTGCCCCTTAATTTTGACTCTGTGAATGGTGCTGTATTTTCAAATTTTTTTGCTTCTTTGAAACTTTGTCGATCCATATTGCTGCTTTGTTTTGCTAAAAAAGATTTTCCTACATTTGAAGGTTTCTACTATAGTATTTTTTTGACTCTAGTAGGGTAAACGTGATTGATTTACCATCTCCTTCTTTGCAAGGTTCTTCTATCAATGAAAGGTAGAACATGACTAGTTCTCCCAAATCTACTTGTTTCTTTTTCTATAGGGTGAAACTTGACTAGTTCACCCAAAAAAATCTTCCCTTTGTCTTTATAGGGAGCAAAGATGACTAGTTTTCCCTCTTTTAGCATTTTCTTTCTCTCAGCCATTCAACAAATATATTTCTGACTCCTCTTTTTGTTATCTTCAGCAATAACATCTTCTTGCAGTCTTTCACTTTCTCTCAGCCATTCAACACACTTGTCATTGTATTCTTTAAATATTTTCTTCAGCATAATTTTCAATTCAAAAACTTTGTAACACTTCTGTAGCTTCTTTTTCTTCATTTCAGTTTTCTTTCTTTCTTTCTTCTTGTTTCTTTCCATCATATCCTGCTATTGCACTTTTTCTTTTTCCATATTTTCTCTCTTTCGTTCTTTTTATCCATGCTCTTTTACTCATCATTCTTTTCTCCATATTTTATTTTTTTATTTTTTTAATCCGTAGTCCTACATATTTTCACACTTCAACTTGCACTTCTCAAACACAACCAACACTTTTTTAGTTCTCCTTTTTGGACACACACAATGGTGCCTTCACATTCTTCATTATTCTCTTTACTTGTCATCTTGTTGCATTGTCTCTTTTACTCTCACTCATCATTTTTCTTCATCATGTTTTGCAGTTCACTTTTCTTTCTTCTTCTTCAACTTTTTTTTTTGGTCCACATTGTTCTTTCAAACATATGGAGCTCACTTTTCACAAGGACTCTTGTTGCCTTTTTATTTGTACGTTTACAATTTTTTCATTTCTTACTCAACCATTAGCACACAAACTTCTTTATTTGCTATTGATATATCATCACTTTCTGTTATCTTTTCTCCTTTTAAAACATTTGATCTTCCAGTCATGGCAGTCCATCATTTTTATAATTGTTGACATTTTTCTTCACATATGAAAATTTATACATCCTTTTAAACTTTTTTGTAAGCTTTTTCTAGCTACATTCATCAATCCATCCACAATCCATCTTTACACACTCTTCCATCGGTTCTTTCTTCCATTCTCTATTCCAACACATCTTTTCAAAATGATTTCTCAATGCACAAATCTAGCATGGATGCAATTCCCAACACATGTCTTTGATGTGACCTTCTCTATCATAATGAGCACATTTATTTTCTTTCTTTCTTTGTGTTGTTTTTACACACACACACACACACATCATATTGAACATTATTATCACAATTATCATATCCAAGACCTGCATTCTTTGGTCTCCAAATGGCCTCAATTGGCTCTTTCATTTCATGTTCATTCTTTCCCAATTCTCTTCCTTCATAACCCATCCTTTTCAATATTTTCAAGCCAACACTTATTATCATAACTAATAGAGTTTTCAAATTCCTTGTCATATTCTTGATTACACTTTTCATCATAAATACTTTCAGCTTCAGCATAATTAGACAAATCATTGGTGTCACATGATACATCATACAAAGATGGATTAGACTTCAAATTACTACTCTTTTGTTTTAAATTAAACAATTCAATCTTTAGCATACTATTTTCCTATTCCACTTTCTTCATCTTTTCTTCTAAAACTTTTTTCCTTTTCTCAACATTATCAAACACTTTTAACTTTTCCTCTAATTTTTCTATCTTCTTTTTGACATCATCACATAGCTTTAACATTTCTTCTAATTTTTCATTTATCACTTTAACTTTGATCAATTCTTTTTCCAAGTCTTCAATTTGACACAAATACTCATAATTTTGTTTTCCAACTTCTTTGAAACTTTTTATCAGTTTTGAATTTGACTCTTTAACACTCATCAATTCTTCTTCTAAACTATATTTTTCCTTCTTTACTCTTTTTCCAACTTTTCCCATTGAAACGCAAGAACTTAGACTCACTTTTCCTATCAATTTTTTAGAACAACTCTCTTCTCTTCTTTTCCACAATTACTCAAATCTCTTAAGTGAAAGAAACTAACTCAATACTCTTATCCAATAGTTATTGAATTGGAACACAACTAGAAATTTCTGCTTTTCATAATACAATATTTTCAAATCTTCTGAATCAACAAAACAAGAAAAATGATTATCTCACTTTTTAAAATCAGCAAATGACATTACATAATAACATTATACTTGATATTTCTGCTCTTACAAATTTATCTCTTGATTCTCTTTATGAAATTTCCAATGATCTCCTTCAGCAATGCTTGTTCTTTTTAATTTCCAACAGTAGTAAGAAATCCATTGTTTCTCTTCTCTAATTTTTTAACACGCTTTTTGTTTCTATTTACATAAATCTCAAACTTCCTTTGGACAACAATACTTTTTCAATTAGCTCCATGGATCTGCATTCTTGCCTGCAACAATCTTCATTTCTTACAAACATTCTTCACACTTAATACACTTATTTAAAGAAAACTGAAACTCTCAACTATTCATGATAGAACATTTTTCATTTGTTGTTTTAACCACTCAACATAGAATATTAATAAATAGTTACCAGCTTCACATAAGCTCAAGTATCTTAGCATCTTACTTATTCTTGCAATACCAAACTTTCATCAAACATCATTACATGGGCTTGAATGTTGCAACTATCTCTTCTCATTATTTTCATTATCAGCTCTCCAAGATCTTCAACAATGAGCTCTGCCTCTTTCTCTAATTACTCCAGCAAATTTCAATGATTAGTTTTGCTCACTTTGTTTGAAGCAAATCCTCACGAATACAAACCTTCAACTTGATTCAACATTCAGATATCTTTTGTCATTGGTCTGGATCTACCATTAGCACTAAACTCTCCATCTCTCCAAGATTCTTAACCATCTGCTCTGACTTTTCTTCTACTAGTTTCTTCAACACTCTCCAGCCATTGGCTTTGTAATCTTCAACTCTCTAGAGTTTTGATCCTTGTGCTCTAATACCATATTAGGAATTTAGAATGCTTTAAAACTATGTTAGACAAAACATAAATGCAGAGGCATAACACAATTCAAAGACATAAAACACATTCTGCTGAAACGGAAACAATTCCATTGAAATAGGGGCAGAGAGAAAGGTATTCAAGTTATTCATTATATGATTGAACATCCATAACTATATGATTACACATGATTCATCTACATAACTATCTATATCACTATATGCTTCAAGTCCATGCTTTTTAATGGATACATTTGCTATATATAAAAATAGGTCATTTTAAGCTGAGTGACAAAACTCTATTTCAAATTGAAAAAACATGCGCCTAAATCTGGAATGTTCTTTTTGCTTAACGTTCAAAATTTTCGCAGGGTTAACACGCACCACAATTGTTATTGGAGTCATAATTACTTCGGACAATTGTCCCGCTGAATGTAAGTTTGCTCAGAAACATGACGATCCATGCCAATTTTCGTACAACGTTTGATACAAGAATATGAGTAACCTTTTTGTATCGCCATAAAGGGCTCATAACATGAAAATTAAACAGGTAACCATGACTCATGAAAAGTATCGTTCCCTCAACCGTTCACCTCAGAGCCATGCAAAAAAGCCCTAAATGCCAACTGTGGACACAGTTAACATGCAAAGTACCACTTCTAGTTTTTTGTCAAACTATTTTCAATGTCTCCTTCAACTTCTTTTTTCTATCACCACCTCTAGAGATGTGTCATCTCTTGCATTCATATTCATAAAAGGCTCTGTCACCGTTTGAATGGCCAATTAAGAGTTCGCTAAATAATTTATTTTTAAAGAATCCTTAACTAGCTTGCAACTTATTTATGTAATGTAAATGTTTAAAATCAATATATGTAAATAAATCTACAATTTGACTGGTGTAACATAAGAATAATAATAACGAGTTATGCATTAAACCTTAGCACTAGTTTGGGCAGGAACTATAAAGAAATGCTATCTGTTAATACATTTAGGTTGGTTTTCATTATTGAAAATGTATTTAATGTGTGAAATGAGTTTTATATGTAAAGCACACAACCTCACATTTAGCATTCACTTGTTTTCAACTCTTTAATGATAATTTCTAAATTAAAACACTCAAATCTATAATCTGCAATCCCTAGAATCTGTTGGTTTACTCTTCGACTTTGATCTTTTCACCATTGCTCCCGTGTGAAGGATGATGCTTGGTATCTGATTTGCGACTTTCTGAACATGCTCAACACGGGCAAAGAAGAGAAGAGAAGATCAAGCTAATCAAGTGTATTAGTGTTTGTGACAAAAGGGAATAACAAGGAGAATATTGAATATTGAAGGACAAAAATTATTGTATGTGGGCCATTAAAATGAAGAGTTTCTTGAAGAATTTTGATTGTTAGGAGGATATAGAAACTAAGTATGTATGGAGACCTCAATGCACAAAAACTAGCTCTAATGAAAAATGCACTAAAGAAGGCTAATACAGAGATCAAAAGGAAAGATAACAGAGCTTTCCCAAACATACATAATGGAGAAGAAGGATCCATCTATCCCAAAATTCCAGCAACCAGTGCAAATCGGGCATGAAAGATGCATGCAACAACTTATCAAGGAGTGGAAAAGGTAAAGAGTGCTTCTCTACAAATTTTGAGAAAAGGATTTGAAAGCTTGCAAATGAAGGATACTAAGATTGTGTATCACATCATGTCTCAAGTCATGGACGTAGTAAATCATCTAAGAGCATATGGTGAAGATGTCATAGATAGAAAATTTGTGGCCAAGAAAATTCTTAGAATTTTTCCAGTCATAAGATACTTTGGTAACTTTGGTTGAAGTGTAAAGATCTTTCTACTTATTCCATAGAAGCGTGAATTGATTCAATGTTGAACCATGAGTCTAGAATACTAAAGAGAAATGAATCTTTGGAGATTGCTCTACAAAAACAAGCCACAATAAATAGAGGAAGAGGTAGAGGTAGTGGGGGAAGAGGAGAAATTTTCAATTTGATAGCAGGAATGGTGCTGAAAATCAAACAGAGAAGCCTGAATTACGGTCACACAATCAACGAAGAAGAGGAAGAAGCGTCATACGAAGAGGCAGATTTGATAAATCATTTGTACAGTGTTATTTTTGCAAAAGATATGGACACTTTTAGAGTGAGTTCTAGAAGAAATAGGAAGACCGAAATGCAGGATGAGTTAATTTTTCCAATGTACAAGAGGAAATTCATTCAATGTTTCTATCACGCTAAGTAGTGAATGATAGAAACGAAAAAGACACATGGTTGTTAAAATCATCTTACTAGATTTGATGAAATATTCAAGACCAAGATAAAGTTCGTAGATGATCACTTGGTTCATGATCTAAGAAGAGGTGTTGTCACTGTCGTAAATAAGAATAAAGAAAAGAAAGATATCCATAATGTTTATTGTGTTGAAAGCTTTAGGTATAATCTATTAAATCTAGGCCAAATGAGTGAGAAGGCTTTGAAGTTAATTTCAAACAACCTACTTTCATTATCCTAGACAAACCTCAAGTAAAACAATCATCAGTCATAGTTATAGTTAAAATGACATCAAATAGATTATATCCCTTTAATTTGATAACTTTAAAACAAGCTATTGGTTATCCATATTACATCATAAATTCTTATGAACTTGTTGAGTGTGACATCTTAGATACGGTCATCTAGCTTTTAACAATCTAGATATGTTGCAAAAAAGGTCAATAGTCATAGGTCTAGCAACAATAAATGTTCACCATAATCCTTGTGAGAGTTGCATAGTTACCAAGCATAAGAGAAGTGTCTTTACTAATGAAACAACTTATAAAGCCAAAAGAATTTCTAGAGCTAGTGCATACTTATCATTGTGGACGATGCTTATTTTTAAGCTTTTATTGAGGATTATAGTAGGATGACATGAGTGTATTTCATCAGAATAAATCAAACACATCTGAGAGATTCAACTAATTTAAAAGAATAATTAAAGTCTTAAGGTCTAATAGAGGAGCTGAATATGATTTCAATCGATTTGCTACATATTCTAGAGAGCGAGGAATTCATAAACAACTTATTGCCTGAAATACTGTGCAACAAATAGGAGTAGGAGAGGGGGGAAATTAAACAATCATGAACATGGAAAGAAGTATTTTGAAAGCTAAAAAAATTACCAAGTGAATATTAGCTAAAGGAAGTGGCATGTTCAATCAACATATTTAATAGATCACGTAAGACACCTATATAAGCATCGAATGGAGTAAAACTCGATGTCAAAAATTTGAGAATCTCTGGAAGTATAGCTTATAGACATGTGCATGAAAAGATAAAGAAAAATCTTGATGATAAAATTGAGAAATGTATATTTGTAGATTATAGTGATGTATCAAAATATTAAAATTTGTATAACCTGATCTCTAAGAAGACAATAGTGACTAGAGATGTAGAGTTTCATGAAGATGATTCATGGTATGAACTAGATAATGGAATATCTCATAGTCACCCTAGTCCACATATGTTGACTAGCCAAGAGAGAGACTACCTAGATTGGAGGTTCCAATATAAACAAGAGAAAATCAAGGACAACACATATAATCCTTCTTCTAGTAGTGATTTAGACCCTACAATAGCACAATTAAGGAACCAAAAGACTTGAACTACAAAATTATATGAACAAAAACATAACAATGGACAAGTATTGTGGCCTTTGATCTCTAGTTAGTCTATATGCTTTGAAGAAACTTTTTCACCAAAAGTAAGATTAACACAACTAGAACTATATTAGCAGTAGCAAAAAACACCAATGTTGAGTTTGAGTTTACAAGTAGAAATTTTAAATAAAATTCTAAATGAAGAATTATATGTTTATCTACTACCCAGGTTTAAGATCAAATGATAAGAACAAAAGTTCTATAAGCTGAAAAAGGCTCTATATAGACCGAAATAAGAATTGAGGGCTTGGTATAGCAAAATAGATTGCTATCTACTCAACAAAGTCTTAAAACATAGCAATAATGAGCAAACACTATATACCAAAAAAAACTTGAAATTTAAGATCTTCATTGTATGTATCTGTGTTGATGATATATAATATATTGGTAACTTACATCTTAGAGAATTAAAGATTGATATGCAAAGAAAATTTCAAATGACTGATCTTGGTCATATTAAATAATTCATTTGTCTAGAGATTGAACAATTGGGATAAGGTATTTTCATCGGCCAGAAGAGGTATGCACAAGATCTGTTGAAAAAAATGAGAATGAATAATTGCAAGCCAATAGAACACCTATTGTTTTAGGTACAAAAATGATGAAGGAACAATGGTGACTTTTACTTTATTCAAGTGATTAGTAGGAAACCTGATGTACTTGACAATGACATAAGTACACATTCTAGGTTTATAGAATCACCAAATACATCACATTGGAAAGTAGAGAAATAAATACTAATTGTAGGAACAACTCACCATAGTATTTTGTATGCAGATAATGAAGACAACCAAATGAGCATAAATAAATTAATGTAATAATGGCTTTCACAAGTAATCTTAGTACACAAGGACCAATATTGAATGACAAAAAATATTCTACATAGGCCATTAAAATGAAGAGTCGCTTGAATAATTTAGATTGTTAAGAGGCTATAGAAACTAAGTATGAAGATCCCAATGCACAAAAACTAGTTCAAATGAGAAATGTGCAAAAGAATGTTAAGATAGAGAATAGAAAGAAAGATTCAAGAACTTTGTGAAACATGCATATAGAGAAAAAGGATCAATCTTTCCCAAAATTTTAGCAATGACTTATGAAAATTAGACATGGGACATACATACAACAACATATTAAGGAGTATAAAAGGTATGGAATGCTATGCTAAATATTTTAAGAAAATTGTTTGGAAGCTTGAAAATAAAGGATACTAAGACTCTAGATCACTTCATGTCTCAAGCCACAGATGTAGTAAATCAGTTGAGAGCATATGGTAAAGATGTCACATATAGAATTTTTTTGGAGAAAATCCTTAGAATTATTTCACATTCATATGATACTTTGGTAAATATAGTTGAAGAGTGTAATTATTTTATACAATAGTTAACTATTTCAATTCTGAACCGTGAGTCTAGAATACAAAATGGAAATTAATCTTTGGTGATTGATCTACAAATACAAGCCACAATCAATAGAAAAAGATGTAGAGGACATATAGGAAGAGGAAGAAGAGGAAGACATTCTTTTCAGTTTGATAGAAAACATGAACCATAAGGAAGAGAAAGTAGCAATAGATGAATAGGCATATTTGATAAAACAAACACATAAATATTATCATTACAAATGATATAGACATTTTGAGAGTGAGTGTAGGAAAAAACAAGAAGACCAAAATATATGAAGAGCTAATGTGTCTAATATGGATGAGAAAATGCATTCAATGATTCTAGCATGCTTAGAAATAGAAGATAACAACAAAGAAAACACATGGTTGTTGGATAGTGGTTGCAACAATCACATGATAGGTAACAAAAATAATTTTACTACCTTTGATGAAATAGTCAAGACCAAGATAAAGTTAGGAGATGATAACTTGGTTCATGCTCTAGGAAGAGGTGTTTTAGCTATTTTAAATAAGAAAAATGAAAATATATATATCCATAATGTTTATTATGGTGAAAGTTTGAAGCATGATCTATTTAATGTAGGCCACATAAGTCAGAATGGGTTTGAAGTTAATTTCAAAGGACCTACCTGCATTATCCTAAACAAACACCCAATAAAATGGTCATAGCTAGAGTTAAAGTGACATGAAATGGATTATATCCCTTTAGTTTAAGGAGTTTCAAACAACCTATTGGTTATGCACATTATATCACAAATTCTAATGGAAGTTGGTTGTGAGTTCTTATGTATGATCATCTAGATTTTAACAATCTAGATATCTTGAAAAAATGGTCAATGGTTGTAAATATACTAAGAAAAATGTTAAATCCTTGTGAGAGTTGTATACTTTCCAAACACAAGAGGAGTTCCTTTTATAATGAACCAACATATAAAGACAAATTATTCTGGAGTTAGTGCATACTAATCATTGTGGGTCATGCAAATAAAGTCTATTGGAGGGAGCTACTATTTCTTAAGTTATATTGATTATTATAGTAAAATTAAATTTGTCAAACACATTTGAGAGATACAAAAAATTTAGGGATATGAGAAAAAATCAGAGTGTTAGAAAAATTAAAGTCTTAAAGTCTAATGAAGGAGGTGAATATGATTCCAACAGATTTGCTACATATTGTAGAGAAAAATTATTCAATTGACATTTTACTTCCCAAAAGAATTTCCATCAAAATGGAGTAGTAGAGAGGAAAAACCAAACAATCATAAACATGGAAAGAAGTATGTCAAAACCTAAAAAATTACCAAATGAATATTGGGCAGAGGCAGTTGCATTTCAGAATACATCTTGAATAGATCACCTGAAAAAAGTGTGAAGGATAAGACACCTCTAGAAGCAAGGAGTGGAGTAAAACCATATGTAACAAACTTGAAAATATTTTGTCATGTATCTTATACATGTTTTCCTGAGGAGCTAAGAAAAAAGATCGATGATAAAAGTTACAAATGTATATTCATAGGTTATAGTGATTCATCAAAGATATACAAGTTATTTAACTCAATCACTAAGAAGAAAATAGTGTGTAGAGATTTAAATTTTTTAATATAAGTCATGGTATGGTTAAGATAATGGAATAGCTCAGAATCAGCCTACTCCACATATTTTTGAGTCTACGAAGAGAAAGACTACCTAGATTGGTAAAACAATTAAGGAACCAAAAGACTATCTCTATTAGAAAAATATATGAACAACATAACAATGAACAAGAATTATTTTCATTAATGTCAAGTTAGTCTATATGCTTTGATGAAGCAGTGAAGAAGAAAGAGTGGGTGGAAGCAATGAACAATGAAATTTCAGTTGTAGAGGAAAATGGCTCATGGGAGTTAGTAAACTTTTCATAGATAAAACAAGAATAAGAGTTAAATGGGTTTATAAGACAAAATTTAATGGAAAAGACAAAATTAAGAAGCATAAGGAAAGGCTAGTAGCCAAATGTTATGTACAACAAACCATTATAGACTATGAAGAAAAATTTGCACACATAGGAAGATTAAAGACAATTAGAACTATATTGTAAGTACCAAAAAAACATGAATGGCTAGTTTATCACTTAGATGTGAAATTATAATCTTTAAATGGAATTCTAAATGAATAATTATATGTTGATTAAACACAAGCACAAATGGTCTGTAAGTTGAAAAATGCTCTATATAGATTGAAACAAGCACTGAGGGCTTGGTACAATAGAATAGATTCCTATCTACTAAACAAACAATTCAAGTATAACAATAATGAACCAAAATTATATATGCCAAAATAAACTTGCAATGTGAGATCTTAATTGTATGTATTTATGTTGATGATTTACTATATAATGGTAGCTTGCATCCTTAATAAATAAAGATTGATATGGAAAGGGAATTTCAAATGAACAATCTTGGTCACATGAAATAATTCATTGGTATAGAGATTTACCAATTGGAACCAAGTATTTTTCATCAGCCAAAAGAAGTATGCAAAATATGCATTGACAAAATTCAAAATGAATAATTGCAAGCCAATCGACACACCTATTGTTCCAAGTACAAAATTGAGAAAAAGTGATGAAGGTGCAATAATGAATTTCACTTTATACAATAAATAGTTAGGTAACCTAATGTACTTGACAACAATATAACCATCCTTCAACATTGTATTTTATATATGGGTAAGGAAGCCAACCACCTAATTAGATTTCTTGAGAGTGACTTTGTCAGAAGTGTAGATGAAAAAAGAAGCATCTCTGGTTGTGGATTTTGTTTGGGTACATGTATAGTTTCATGGGCATTCAAGAAGTAACCACTTGTCACCATCTAATCAGTAGAGGTAGAGTGCCTAACAATGCTTTTAGCAATCTATCAGGTAGCATTGATGAAAGAGATTGGTAAGAAAACCAGCAACAAAGAGCAAGTAAATATCCATCTTTTATGACAACAACTCAGCAATTGCACTTTCCAAAAATCTAAGTTTCATCAGAAGAGCAAGCACATTGATACCCATTATCATTTCATCAGAGAGCTTATTAGTAATAGAGATAGAGTCAAAATTAAGGAGGCGTGTTAAATTTATTATTGACTCTACTATTTTTTATAATTGTCTATAAATTATCCTTAAGTGCATATTCAAGTTTTATAAAAGATAGTTCATACATTTAGTAGGTTAGGTGAACATCACTATTTTCCTATGAAAGACTAGCTTTATCAAATAGATATTCCACACCAACAAACCTAAGCTAAACAAGTGACAATTCCTTGCACTACTTCTAACTCCACAAAAATGAAATTCTTTGCACATTAACCATGTAAAACCACTTCCATGAAGGGCCCAACTATGAAGATTAATTAATAGTTCTACTATTATAAGAGCCTCTATGTTGGGATGATTTTTTCTAACTTCTTTTATCAATATGGATGATCAAAGTGCATTAAATTAATAAGTCATATTCATGACATAGTAAATAAATAAATAAACTATAAAAAGTTGTATCCACTAGAGTAAATTTACCTTAAACAAATTCTAAAATTTGTCACAAGACTCTAAATTTTCAAAATTAAGAAAGATAGAGAAATTTTTTCGTGATATGGTAAGTTGTTTCATTTGGGGAGAACATGTGAGATCTTATATTTAAACCTATGAAAAATCCTTGCCCTCCAAAGACAAGATAAGAGTTTAATTAAACTAGGCTATGACAATTTTGAGAGTGTTGTGACATTCTCTAGTCTAGAATATAATATTTTTATCTATGAAAGGGGAAGAGTGATATATTAGAAAAACACAAATGAATGGGATAAACTAGATCCTTACATGGAAATGTCTTTGACAATAGCTTGAATAATGTGACATGAAACCTCCAGCAATAGACATCTGCTTAAAAATTGCCAGCAATCCCTCGGTCCTAGTTTTTCTTAAAATTTCTGAAAAAAAAATTTAAAAAGAATAATTAATACAATTATTAATACATAATAATTCATTAAAAAATATTATTTCCTATCTTTAGAGGGAAGAGACTACTAAAAACAAAAAATCTATCAGTACAAATTATTAATATATTGAAAATTTTCTTTAAATTAATTTTATAGATATAATTTTCAACTTAATAATCACATAACAAATCTCAAATTTATCTACCAAATGATAAAGATGGAATAGATTACAGTTCACTTTAACAAATATGTTAAAGATCTTTGACAAATCAAATAACAGCTTAGAAATAAAAGATAAAAGCCTCACATCAAGTTCATGCAAATCTTTAATAATCTGATTCATGCAAATTGCATGTCTTTTATTATGCTAAAAGGGGACAAATGATAACAAATTATAAGAGAATGTGTTCATTGAAATGAAGTTTTAAACAGATCAAAACTAGTCATCCTCGCCACAAAAGTACATAGGTTTTCACATTGGATCCATCCTTCCAACAGTAATATCAACTAAAAATAATGACTAAGCTCTCTGTTGATAGCCAGATAAATTACATGTTTCTCTTTAGTACAAAATTCATCTCACTTTGAAACAAGTTTCTCATAGATCACAATTCACACATCTCATTTCCTTCATTGCGTTTCGCGATATGAAAATTTTTGTTTCTCCAGATGGGCGCGGATGGTTCGTCAACATGTTAACAAACGTCCGACCTGTAATGCTGTCAAACCCATTATTCCGAGAAACCAATATAGATTTTATAGCAGGAGCTATTTTGAAAAGACAATTTAGCAAAGGAATAGGATCGAAATAGTGGGTTATGTTCAGATGAACCCAATTCAGATTCTGCAGCGGTAAAATTTCCACACCATCGCGCTGAGACAAGTATCTCTGCATTACATAAACAAACGGCACATAGAAAATCGATACTTTAGAAAGTTGGAATCCAAAACAATGAAAGAAATATACTAGATATTCAATTAGAACTTTCCCGTGAAAGAATTTTTCTCTTCTATTTACAACTCATAAAAAATTTGGAACCAAATTAAAAAGGTGTATAACAAATAATCTGATAAATACTTACCTCTGCATCAAAGTGCCCTCCTTTGTGATCTACACACAGTTGTCTTAACTCTGGAAACCCTCTGAGAATCAGTGGGTCGCTTGCAAAGAAAAATCCGTTCAAAATGGTAATTTTTCTAAGTGCTCTGAGAGTTGTAAATGCTTTGAGGGATTTATTTGTACATAGACTTGTACATGCTGGCAAAGAGAATTCCATCACATTCTCCTGATGTTTGACACACATATCCACCCTAAGATTCACTAATCGGGGACAATTTGCTATTATTGATTTGAACGTAGTAGACAGATTGAGAGAAGTGAGTTTGTCAGAACAGATCTTTAATCTCTCAATTCCGTAACACGAACGAAGAGTTAGAATTTCCAAATTTGGACATAAATCCAACATCAGATCCACAATCCTTTCACTGAGCCTAATACTACAAAAATCCAATGTTGTCAAATGGGCAAACCCAGCAAAATCCTTTGGTACTTTTGTGAAGTCAAACATACTCAGAGCCAAAGATTTGATCTTTTTACATAAGAAAATGGTTGCTGGAATCTCAAGCTCAGTAAAAAATTGTGGAATACTCGCTTCAATCACAAGATCTTCCACAGACTTTAGAGCAGCCATGTAAATCCAATCAGAAATCACTTCAATTGTAAAGTCTACAACATTGTTAAACTCAAAACATTCAAGACTATGCATGGAGGAGAAAAAATTTCCTGAAAATTTTAGGATTGGTAGTGATGTCCAAAGCAACTTCCATCTTTTTGATATAACAGAGCAACGCACTGCTTCTTTCAGAGGAATTTTACTGAGAATGGTCCTTAATATGCAATCAAGCATTGAAGGAGGTGGATAGAGTGGATCAAAGACAAAGAGGAATGCAATGATAAACATTCAAATCAATAAGCAAAACACAAATTCATCAAATTGTGCTACAACACTTCATACTCATTAACATAACTGAAATCTATTACAAATCCATAGAGTGCTACAACATTCTATCCACTCATGATCCATAATGAGAAACCCAAAATGGGTTGTACTGATCCACCATGATCAGATAAACATCTGATACTCAAATCTTTACATAATGCCTCTATTTATAGAGGTTTGAGAACTCTCTCTAAAATACACCAAACATTTTACACATGCTATAATATTAAATATTAACTGTTATTTTGTGGGTTGGACAGTGGGCTGGATGGCTAATTGTCTGCAATTTATTGTGGATGGTGCTGGAGAGTTATTTGATTGTGGATAGCTGAGTTGGGTTGCCGACAGTAGTCGTTGGATAGAAATTAATTCTTCCAACACTCCCCCTTAATTTTTGTCACTAATGCTACTGCATTAATATTGTTTTCCCTTGTCATAATTACTTTAGGTTTTATGGCTTACCCCTAACCAATGCAATTCTGAAGTGGTTTCAAGCTCACCACAAACTTCTTAAACATTACACAAATGGTTTCAAGATCACCATAAACTTTTCGTTCAAATGGTTTACAAACCAAGCATTCATTGGTTCTACTGACCATGAATCATCACTACAGGAAAACTATCATCACTTTGAGCCTTTCTCTTTTGTACCTGCACCAAACTAATTATTGAGTCCATATAAAAAGAAATCCATCTACCGAGATACATGGGTGCCCAGCCACTGTACTCACCAGTTCTATAGGAATCCTTTTCACATACATGGTTCAACAATACATTCAGTCAAACTCTAGGGTGTCGAGTACAACCGATAATGCACCCCTTACAATAGATTATTAACAAGCAATTCTCATTCAATCTTCATCACTTGATCGGGGGATATGAATTCAACAATCTACTATTACATGACCACATTTGAAATGACAAAGCTTTAAACATTTTCTCATCCAGATTCCAACACTTAAACTCCAAATCAGCTCTCACAGAGACCTTTGCAGTATGACAACGAGCTTTAGCACACCATTTCACCTTTTATTCAACATGTTACACCTAAGATAACTAACTTAACTTTAACAACTAATGCATAACAACTAACACACATATTTCAAACACAAACATAATAAAAATTTCCATGATCAATATCTTCCATGTCATGTGTATGCATTCTTTGGCACTCCCGCTTGCACAAAGATGCTCCAAATGTTTCTAACACACACTTCAACTTTGGCTTCTTTCTTTTCACAGCTTCTTTGTTTCTCATAGCAATCTCTTGACTTGTTCTTTTCTTTATTTTTGCAGAAGATAACTTCAAATGCCATTACCTGTTGGGCTACGATGCTACAACACTCTTCATCGATTTTAAACTTCTCGAGCTCTCCACGATCTCTAGGATCATATTCCATTAGCTCCGATACCACTTGAAAGAGGTGGATAGAGTGGATCAAAGACAAACAGGAATGCAATGATAAACATTCAAATCAATAAGCAAAACACAAATTCATCAAATTGTGCTACAGCACTTCATACTCATTAACATAACTGAAATCTATTACAAATCCATAGAATGCTACAACATTCTATCCACTCATAATCCATAATGAGAAACCCAAAATGGGCTGTACTGATCCACCATGATCAGATAAACATCTGATACTCAAATCTTTTTATAATGCCTCTATTTATAAAAGTTTGAGAACTCTCTCTAGAATACACCAAACATTTTACACATGCTATAATATTAAATATTGACTGTTATTTTGTGGGCTGGACAGTGGGCTGGACGGCTAAGTTGTCTGCAATTTATTGTGGACAGTGCTGGAGAGTTATTTGATTGTGGACAGCTGAGTTGAGCTGCCGACAGTAGTCGTTGGATAGAAATTAATTCTTCCAACAGGCATATCGTTTAGACCGGAACCTTTCCTCCTCCGAGCCATCTCTTTTCTTGTGTAGTTCACAGACAACTCTTCCGACTCTTACAATGGTTTAAATAGAAAATGAAAAGTTGAAAACTCAAAGCCGACGCTTCAAGCTTCCAGGTTTAAAAAAAATAAACCCTCCGCGATGTTATCTTTGACAACTCATCTTCTTTTCCACAACTCGTCTTCTTTGACACATTTACCGCGGCTATGTGGGAGTCTATCATTTACGTATTTTCCGCTATGCTTTCAATTTCCCACAGCCTTCCAGTTATTTGGGACGCGTTCCAACTATTATTGGGATATTATTGGGACATTTGAAAGCTGAGTTTTAAAATAACACGCCTCTAAGATACATTATTCTAATTTTACTCCAAATTCTTTCTTTTTCCAAACCGTTCTCAAACTTTTCCCACTAAATTTTGTTTCTTTCATACAAAATATTTTTAAAATACTTACTATGATGGATATCAACTTTCCATAGCCTTGGAATTCTGTGCAATGATGTGTTCCAACAATTATTTACAAAATACTTACTAATGATGAATATCAACTTTTGATTGCCTTGAAATTATGTGCAATGATGTGTTCCAACAACTATTTACAAAGTATAGTCTTGGAATTCTGTACAATGATGTGTTCCACAATTATTAACAAAATTCTCCCCGTGGCTTCACATTTTTCATTTGAAATAACATCTTTCCTAAATAAGTATATATTTGATCTTTTATTATAGATATTATGTTAAATTTTAACTTTCCAATTTATATTTTAGGCACATGATATTTATTTATATTTTTAATCTTTTTGAGTCATTCAACTTCACCAGTAGATCAAGGACCATTAACAATTTTTTAAAAATATTTGAAAATAAATAAATAAGTTTAAAATCTTACTTATAAATATTTAAATTAACAAAGATAATATATGGAAATTTCATTCATTCACTACAATTATCAAATTTATTAAATAATTGATTATTTATTTTTATTGAAAACTAAAATGAACACATTACTTTTTAATATTTTAGGTAATGACCATTGATTTAATGCATATAATAATTATATAATTAAATTTACTATCAAAATTAAAACTAAGCCATTAAGTGACAGTTGTTAAGTTAGAAACTACTTCCTTTCACCAGTTTGAAAATTATTTCTTTTTATTTTCATTTTCATTTTTATTTTGTAAAACATCCTCTGAATATCAATAATAAAAGTTCTATTTTTTAAAACTTAGTGCATGAGAACCAATGGCTAAACAATTTGCAAAATTGTAAATATGCATCTTTTCAGCTTTAAGGGCTAGGGGTGTGTGCTCAAATAGGTCTCAACAAGTAATATACCACACAAATTGTAAATATGAATTTACTCAGCTTTAAGGGCTAAGGGCATGTGCTCAAATAGGGATCAACAAGTAATATACCACACTTCAAAAAGCCATTGTTTGTTAGGGTTACGTTATTCATTTAGAGGGCACTCAAACTCCCATTAGATAGAAGTATGTAGGTCACCTTTCTCATGATTATTCATGGTGGATTATCCTATAAATAAGATAAACAAATAAATTTCGATGAGAGAAATATAAATCTCCTCTAATTGTATGCAAACTAGAATCTAAAAAAGGTTGGATGGAGAATAATTTTGAAATTAATCTAACATATCTCCTTTTCTCAAAATGCACATATCCAATGAGAGTCATGAGACCCCCTTTTATAGAAATCTAGATAAATCGACAATTGAGATTGAGTTTAACAAAGAGTTAAAATTTAATCCTCAATTTAGTTCAAATGAAACCAAATTTTGTTAAGTGGTTTTTATTAGACATTTAAGGAATTAACTCTTTAGATGAGACTTAGTCAATAGATTTCTTTTCTTTTCCAAATTCAGTTAACTACTTTCTTTCCTTTTTGAAATTCAACTTGATTTTCTCAAATTTTGGAGAACATTGGAATATAATTTAATTGACTTTCTAAATTAATGAATTTTTAAATTCAATAATTCAAATATTAAGAGATTAAATTGAAATAGTCCAAATAAATTCTTTTTCATGTGTGTTTGGCAAGTCACATTAATTATATTAAATTAAATTGGGACTTTATTAAACTAATCATTTTGAAAGGGTCTAGTTGCCAACTTTATGTGTTCTCTATGTTCTAAAATGGGTTTCAATAAGCAATATACCAGACTTTAACAAGTTATTATTAAGTCAAGAGACTTTCTAGAGTGGAAAAGCCTTCATCAATGTAAACTTTTCATATTTTAAAAATAATTTGACAATTTTTTGAACGTCACTATATTAAATTTAAAAAATATATTTAATCAAAAATTGTAACGGAAATGACTACCAATTAAGGTCTGTAGATTTTGACACGGCTGAAACTACTGCCAGTTAAGGTTTGTAGAGTTTCAAACAACTTCCATATTGATTGACTAAGACTCCAGAAGACTTGTGCCACCCACCCACAAATTTCTTCTTCTCTTCATTTGGATCTGCCTAGGATTTGAATCAAGGTTGGAGGGTTTCAAGACCTTGAGAGTTTGTAACCAGACGAGCTTCCTTCCAAACACTTTGCTTCTTCTTCCGCTAAGATTATGCGAGTTTTGGTGGACAGGTAATCTATGGTTTCAAATAATTTGATTTCAGGGGTTCTTCTATTAGTTTGTAAAGTCAAGTTGTCAGGATTCAATAATTTGCAGTCCAAAATGTTTCTATTCTCTAGAGACTTCTCGTTATTAAATTTTTTATTTTACGGTAGACATTCGTGCAAAACTGGATTAATCATATAAATGATTTTTTCCTCATTTTAATCCCATAGGATTCAATAGCTTCCATCTTAATAATTAGCCATCACAGATCTTCAACGAATGATTTTGTGTTACATATATTCATAATGGGTGGCTTTTTATATTTCTCATTTGAAACATAAGTTTTTAGTATTTCATTTTAGTAACTAATTTTGAAAGGATGCTTTCAAAATATTTAAGAAATAAAATATTTAAATCTTCACCTTAATTCTAAATTTTAAACCTTCGTTCCAAATGTTAAACCTTAAATCTTAAAATAGTAAACCCTAATCTTGAATGCTACACTACAAATGCTAAAACCAATTTGACACCTAAATATTAAATGTACATCTTATATGATAAATATTAAATCCTACTTATAACCATAGACCTAACTCAAAGATTATAACCAAAACGATTGCTAGTTAAGGTCTGTATTTTGGCCACTATAACCTCTCCTTATTTAATATTTTATTTTAAGTTAGACGTTCGTTGAAAATTGGATTAATCATATAAATGAATTTTTTTCATTTTAATCTCATAGGATTCAATAACTTCCAACTATCACAAATCTTCGACGAATGATTTCTTGTTACATATATTCATAGTGGATGGCCTTTTATATTCTTCATTTGAAACATAAGTTTTTAGTATTTCATTTTAGTGACTAATTTTGAAAGGAATGCTTTCAAAATATTTAAGAAATAAAATATTTAAATCCTCACCTTAATTCTAAATTTTAAACCATTGTTCCAAATGTTAAACCTGAAATCCTAAATCTCTAGAAAAACTATAGTCCTAAATAGTAAACCTTAATCTTGAATGCTACACTACAAATGCTAACACCATTGCGACACCTAAATCTAAATGTACATCTTATATGATAAACATTAAATCCTACTGGTAACCATAGATTAGGAAATGAAGAAAGTAATATAAATAATAAACTCTAATCCTTATAATAAAATATAAACCCTAATTTTTAAGTGATAAAACCTTAATCTTAAATGTATTTCTTAAACAATACTATATCTATTATAATTTTATTTTTTATAGATCATGTATATCTTCTACTATAAGTCAACTCTAATACTAATATTAGCATCATATAAAAAAAAGAAATTGGATATTCTGATTATAAATTTCATATTTCTTGAAATTGGATATCTGTTGACTTATTTTATACAAAATTTTAATGAAAATTTTAGATATGCTAGTTTGGTAGGATAAATTAGACATGGATATAGGATAATCCATCCTTAATAGTCATGAGCAAGGAAACATACAAGCTTCTATCTAATGAAATTTTAAGTTCTCTAATAACAAAGAATATTCAACAACTGTAGACTCCATCAGAACAAAGGATTATGAATGCAACTGATCTATCTTTATGTATTTCCTGGTCAAATAAGATAAACAAATTAATCTAGATGAAAGAAACGTAAATCTACTTTAAATATATACCAACTAGAATCTAAACTGAAAGTAACAATCTAAAGTACATTGGATGTGCAATACTTCTGAAATTAATCTAGTAGAGTTTCTTTGCTCAAATTGTACATATCTAATGTGAGGTATAAGAGAACTCTTTTTATACAAATCCTGATAAACTGACGGTTAATATTGAGTTTAATAGATAGTTGAGATCAATCCACAGTTGAGTATTTGGACCCCTACCTTAAGATGCCTTAAGCGGGGTTTGAACTTTGCGGTCGCACCTCATTCCATTCCTAACGTGGACATACTTACTAGCATTGAGTAACATCTCTCCTCTCTCCCAAGGAGGATGCTGAGATTATTAGGTAGGATTGTGCAATCGCACTTAGATGTGCCAAGGATCCTAAGGGAATTATTCCTAGTATTGTGGTCTGAGCTCTTAACAAGTTTTTAGGTAATAATGACTTGGCTATCTCTAAAGCTGACAAAGGCAATATTTTTTCATTTTAGACAAAAAGTCTATATTACCAAAATTCTCAAACTTCTTTCAGACGTTGACAGCTATAGAGTTCTTTCTCGCAATTCATGTTCTTAGATTTTTAAGTAAGTCAAGTCTGTTGTTGATGCCTCTTCTTTTGATAATGCTACTAAGAAGTGTCTCATTCCCTCAAAAGAACTAACCCTTCGCGTCTATGGGGTTCCTAAAATGCATAAGGCCGATATTACTTTAAGATCCATCGTTGACACAATAGGATCCCCGTCATACTTCTTAGCCTCTTTCCTTGCAAACCTTATCACTCCATTGGTGGGGAAACCTGACTCATTCATCAAATATTCTAACCATTTTGAAGGATTTAAGGATTTAAGACATGAACAAGAAGATGAAACGACAATCTACTGTGTGACAACAAGTCAGCAATAACTCTATCAAAAAATCCAGTCTTCTTTTACCGTTTTATAAGGGAACTAATCAGCAATGGTGAAATTGTTTTGGAACATGGCAGGTCCCAAGAGCAGTATGCTAGAACATCTTTACAAAGGCATTGACAATAAAAAGCTTTATTCGTTAAGGAGACAACCTGGGCATTATGTATGGCAGTTGAAGGCAAAGAGAAAGACAAATACACAGAAATAACACTGATTTTATTGCCTTACTGCCTTACACAAATGCATTACATAAGGCTTCTATTTACAGAGGGTATGAGAACTCTCTACACACAACATATTTTACACATGTTACACTATATTAAATATAATATTACGTATATTAAAAACATGGGCGGCTGGAACGGTAGAGTGTCTGCTATGTAATTCATTATGGGCGGTGGATAGACGGTTGAGTTGGGTTGGTTGTCTGTTTTTAATGACAAAAATTACTAACTACTGCCAACACTCCCCCTTATTTTTTGTCATTTACAAATTTTGCATCAGTAATACCCAATTTGTCTCGCAGATATTTAAAGTTATTCTTTGGTAATGGCTTAGTGAATATATCTACCAATTGATCTTTAGATTTGCAGAACTCAAGGTAGATTTCTCCATTGTTGAGCAATTCTCTGATGAAGTGGTACCTTGTATCAATATGTTTTCTCCTCTTATGAAATACATGATTTTTAGATAATGCTATTGTTGATTTGTTATCACAAAGAATTGGTGTTGGTTCCTCCTGATGATGGTGAAGATCAAGCAAAATTCAACGCATCCATACTGCTTGACATGCTGTAGAAGTGGCAGCTACATATTCTGCTTCAGCTGATGAGATTGTCACTATAGGTTGCTTCTTTGATGCCCATGATACAGCTCTTGATCCAAGGTGAAAGATATATCCAAAAGTGCTCTTCCTGTCATCAATGCTACCTGCAAAATCACTGTCAGTATAACCAATCAAACCAAAATTGTTAGCTTTGGAATATAGAATTCCATATTCCATTGTTCCTGCAATATATCTCAATATCCTTTTTCCAACTTGCCAATGAGAATTTTGTGGTGATTCCATGAACCTTGAGATTAAACTGACACTATACATGATGTCTGGCCTTGTAGCTGTCATATACATTAAACTTCCAACAAGTCTTTTAAACATAGTTGGATCAACATTTGAGCCCTTTTCTTCCTTGCTAAGTTTTGTTCCTGTTGCAACTGGAGTTGACACTGGATTGGAATTCATCATTTTAAATTTCTTTAAAACATCCTTTATATACTTGGATTGACAAATGAAGATACCTTTGTTACATTGAATAACTTCAATACCTAAGAAATATCTCATCAACCCCAAATCTGTCATTTCAAATTCTTTCATCATTTCTGACTTGAACATGTCTATTGATAGATTTCCAGTGAATATTAAGTCATCAATGTACAAGCATACAATCAAAATCTGATCTTCCTTATTAGTCTTAACGTATAACGTGGGCTCATTGTTACTTCTATTGAATTGATTACTTATCATGTATGAATCAATCCTCTTATACCAATCCCTAGGAGCTTGTTTCAAACCATAAAGTGCCTTGTTTAGTTTATATACTTTGTTTTCATGCCCACTAACCTCATAACCAGGTGGTTGTTTAATATATACCTCTTCATCAAGAAAACCATTCAAAAAAGCTGATTTTACATCCATTTGATACACTTTTCAATCATTTTGTGTTGCTATTGCTAAAATAGTTCGAATTGTGTCAAGTCTAGCAACTGGGGCAAATGTTTCATTATAATCAACTCCATATTGTTGTGAAAAACCTTTAGCAACTAGTCTTCCCTTGTGCTTAACAATTTTACCTTTTTCATCAAATTTAGTTTTGTAAACCCATTTGACTCCTATACATTCTTTTCCTTTAGGTAAATACATTAATTCCCATGTGTTATTTCTTTCAATAGAGTCAATTGCTTCATCCATTTCCTTGATCCATTTATCTTCTTTAATTGCTTCATCAAAATACAATGGATCACAAGAAAGTAAAGCAAAATTTGAGTAAATATCTACATTCTCTTCTTCTTGATCATATATTTCTCTTAAGCTTCTTGTCTTCTTACCTTTGTAACCTGTTGTTGAGAATGTTGAATCAGATTTATCACTTACATTTGAACTTGGAGGTGAGGCACCTTGCACAAAGTTCCTTGGTGGAGTGTTAGGTGTTGATTGAGTCCCATGTTCCTTTAATTCATCATCACCTTGTAATATTGGTGCTCCTCTTGTGACTTGTTTGTTATCATTTTCATGCCATGAATCTTCTTCTTCAAATTTAACATCCTTGCTAATGATCAATTTCTTTGAAATAGGATTATACAATTTATAAGCCTTTGATTCTTCACTATAGCCAATAAAGATGCATTTTTCACTTTTATCATCCAATTTCTTTCTCAATTCAGATGGAACTAATGAATAAGCAACATAGCCAAAAACTCTAAAATGGGATACTGTATCTTTCTTACCATTCCATGCTTCTTGCGGAATTGTGTTCTTAACACTCTTTGTAGGACTCCTGTTCAAAATGTATACAACACATGCTACTGCTTCTGCCCAAAACTCATTGGATAGATTTTTGGCCTTCAACACAATCCTTGCCATTTCCATTATGGTTCTATTCTTCCTTTCCGCTACACCATTTTTTTGTGGTGTGTACCTTGTGGTAAACTGCTTCTTAATTCCATGAAATCTGCAAAATTCTAGAAAATCATTAGAACTGAATTCACCACCTCTATCAGATTGCAATACCTTGATGTAGTGACCACTTTGTTTTTCAACTAAATTTTTGAAATATTTGAACTTTTCAAAAGCTTCACTTTTTTGTTTGAGAAAGTATATCCAAATATTTCTACTAAAATCATCAATAAATGTTAGGAAATATATAATTCCTCCTAAAGATGGAGTTTGCATAGGTCCACATATATCAATGTGAACTAATTCCAATGGTTCTCTTGCTCTATATGAACCTCCTACTGGGAAGCTTTCTCTATGTTGTTTTGCCAAAATACAACTTTCACATGAACTTGGTGGTTTCAATATTTGAGGCAATCCTTTCACCATATTCTTCTTTTGTTATAAGCTTAAAGCATCAAAATGAAGATGACCATACCTCAAATGCCATAGCCATGACTGATCTGAGTATACTGTCTTGAAACTAACTTCTTTTCCTCCTTGAATGCAATGAATCTGAAGGGGGAACATTCAATTTTGTGTCATGCTGACCCTTGCAATTAACCTACCACTAAGATTTCTATCCAAGATTGTGCAAACATCGTTATCAGAAGAAACTTTGTAACCCTTTTGTACTAGTTGACCAACACTCATGAGATTGTGTTTTAATCCAGGCACAAAATACACATCAGGAATATATCTTTTTCCTCCATTTTTTGTCAAGACATTTATAACACCTTTTCCCATGACAAAGACTTTACTATCATTTCCTAGCTTTACTTCAGATTTTACAGAATCATCCAAGCTAGCAAACAAATCTTTATTTCCAGTCATATGGTTACTACATCCACTATCTAGGAACCATATATCACTAGAGCTTTCTTGAGCAACATTACAAGTTATAAATAAACTTCCTGAATTGTTATAAGATACATCTGAGTAATTAGCACCATTCTTTTCAATATCCTCTTGTTTCTTTCTACATTCACTTGCAATATGACCAAATCTCTTACAATAATGACATTGAATTCAAGATTTATCAAACCTTGATGATGGGTGTTGGAATGAACTTCTGCCACGTCCTCTATTAGAACTCTGAATGGATTGATTTGTTTTCTCTTCTTGATTTGGACTTCCATGTCCATCTATGCTTCTACCTCTTCCTCTTCCTCTGTAGTTTGATCTTCCTCTTCCTTTGCCAAAAGATACCTGCGATCTAAATGCATTCTCCAAAGAAGAATTGTTATTTTTGTTCATTCTTGATTCATGAGATAAAAGTGAGCCCATCAATTCATCAATAGATAGTATTGTCAAATCTTTATATTCTTCAATGGTAACAACAATGGCATCAAATTTTCTAAGCAAACAACGAAGTATCTTTTCAAAAACTTTTTGATCTGTCAAATCATCACCATATGATCTAATTTGATTAACCACATTCATTACTTGATTTAGAAATTGATCTACTGAGTCTAAATCTTTCATACACAAATTTTCAAAATCACACCTTAAAGTTTGCAATTTAGCAATCTTAACTTTTGATGTCCCTTGATATGCTATTTCTAAAATATCCCATGCAATTTTAGACTTTTTAGCAGTACAAACCTTAGGAAAAATTGATTCATCTAAAGATTGTTGAATTAGAAACAACGCATTAGCATCTTTTTTCCTGTTATCTTGTAATTTATCCTTTTCATCTTGCGTTAATGTAGACTCATCTTGTGGTTTAATAAAACCTTTTTCAATAAGATCCCATATGCCTTGAGAACAAAATAGTGTCTTCATTTTTATAGCCCAAAATTCATAATTTTTACTAGAAAATATTGGAATTTGTGGTTGAGCTATACTACTTCCTGAAGCCATATTAATACACAGTTGCAACTGCACCTTACAATTTTAAACTTTGCTTTACAAAGCAAATCCACCAAAAAATTCTAACCCAATGACATATAGCTTAAACAAACACCATTATAATGCTTATTTTCCCGTTTTAACAATATTTTTTTAACATTAGACTTCACTCCAAGAAATCAGCTCATACCTTCTTCAAACATTAAACTGGGATCTTTTCTTCTCTCAATCTTGGCAGCCACTAGTCTCCAACTTTAGAAGCTAATAATGATCTGCAATCAAGAAAACATTAGAAGCTCCATTCACTAATACAGCAGTTATATACATCAACACATAATTCTTTTGCTCCTAGGCCCAACTCTTCATGCTCTGATACCAATTTGAAGGCAAAGAGAAAGACAAATACACAGAAATAACACTGATTTTATTGCCTTACTACCTTACACAAATGCATTACATAAGGCCTTTATTTATAGAGGGTATGAGAACTCTCTACACACAACATATTTTACACATGTTACACTATATTAAATATAATATTACATATATTAAAAACATGGGTGGCTGGAATGACAGTGTCTGCTATGTAATTCATTATGGGCGGTGGATAGACGGCTGAGTTGTGGGCTAGAGTGTTGACTGTGGATGGCTGAGTTGGGTTGGTTGTCTGTTTTTAATGACATAAATTACTAACTACCGCCAATAGTAGTAATAATTGTGATTTAGGGGAGAGTTGGGAAGTAATCCCAACTAGCTTCTTTAATATGACAACGTCTATACAGCCATGAAAATGCACTTCCATACGAAGGAGAGGACTTAGTTAAATTTTTAAAAAGTTAGAAAAAGTAAGGTAAAGGAAGTGCATTTTCGTGGTTGTATAGCCACGGGCCTTTAATACATCACAGTAAACTCTTTTTTGGTTGCATTCAATCTCTCCAAATCCATTTGCATGTGGGAAATTTAATCTCTCCAGCCCAACTTGATTTTATTCCTTATGATTTGATGTTGTAAGGAGGACAAATTTTTTGTGAACGTAAATCTGATTGGTAAGATTACCCCAGCTATGAATATTAAATGTTGTTAGATGTTTTGTCTTCCCTCCTTAGCTAGCTCTCTCGCGGGTTCTAGAAAGCCCTATTCAAGTTTTTAAAAATAAGGTAACAGAGATGAATAAAATGAAGACAATTTATGTATAAAATATTTGCACAACATAACAACATGCTTAGAAAGTTTTAGTAACAACCTGAAACTGTGGTGTTCATAGTTGTGCCTGGAATTTTAGCAAGGGCAGAAACTACATTATATCATACAATGTAAGATTTTGATTATCATAATTTTGTAATAGAAAGAAATGTTATACTTGGTTCTATTTTCTATCCTCTGCCTCTTCTTTCATCTCACTCTGCAAAGGGGAAGATAAGAGTTGAAATAAATTGGACCATGACAACTCTTGATAGTGTTATGATGTTTTGTGGCCTTTTACACTTTTATCTATTAAAAGAGAGTAGCAATAGAAAAGTACAAATATATTGAATAGAATAGATCCTTATATGAATATGTCATATATACTAGCTTGGAGAATGCCACATGAAACCTCTAATGGGAGGCATGTACGTAAAAAATTACCACCAATCCTGTAGTTCTAGTTTAGCTCAAATTTCCTCAACCTAAAAAAACTATAGTAAAATAGAAGGCAACCAATGAGAAAGTGAGAAATAAAAAACATGATAAATTTGATTTAATAATAAGTTTTTTGTTTTGAAAAAAGAGGGGTAAAAATTTATTAAGACAGAAAGGATTACAACAAGGAGAGCTCAATAAGGAGCTCTATCATGAGCAACAAGTTCATCAAATTGTTGCACCATCTCAAAGGGAAGTTGCCCCCTATCTATAATATTCTAGCCCAGAGCATAACTAGAAGTCCATTTCACTAAACAATTAGCAGCTCTGTTTCATTCATGAGGAATGTAAGTAAACCTAATGAACTCAAGAGAGGTACAAAAGAGAAGAATCTAATAAACAGAAATAACTAACTGCCAACTAACATCCTCAAGCTCCTCCAAGGAAAGCAAATTCAGCACCACTTGGGAGTCAGACTCATAGATAATCTTGCGCCATCCCCACAAACAACATTGTTCCACAGCATATAAAATGGCCTAAGCCTCCATCAAATTATTTGTGTAAATGCCCTTATCCATTGAGAAAAAGAATTTAACATCACTAAAACTGCAACGAGCTACTCCCCCAATACCAGTAGAGCCTGGATTCCCTTGCAAGAACCATCAGTGTTAATTTTCCAAAATCTATGGGGAGGAGGAGTCCAATGCCCATCTTGATTCACTTGACCTTTCCTCTATTGCTGAGGCTTCATGGTTACTCTTTGATACCTTTGAGCTACAACCCCATCCTAAAGATGAAAATTGAAGTGATTGCATATAGCAAGATCAATCGGATCCATACCCCCACCTAGTGCACACTTCAATTGAATAATTTCTTGAAGAGAATGTGAGATTTTCTACCAAAGATGCATAACACCAATCTAAACATCTAGAAATATTGAACGATTCCTTTCCAGCTAGATATGCTAGAGAATGAATGATGAGCTAGCAATCCAAGCAGCATGGAGAGAAGAAGATTTGGAGGAAGCACCACCCAAGTGGGCCTAAAACTTAGGCAAAGAGGAAGCATGCCTATAAGAGCAACCACAAGCACTCCACCAAAGGTGTCATAGCTGAGTAGAAAAGGAGCAATGGAAGAACAGATGGGAGATATACTCCTCCCCATTATCACACAAAATACAATATGAGGTGCCCCGAAATCCACATTTACAATGATTATCCCATGTAAGGAAGTGGTTGTGAGCCACTAGCCACATGAAAAAATTGCACTTGGACCAAGAAACTTAATTCCAAACTTGCTTCCACCAAGGGACCTCAGCATCCCCAAATAATTGTCTAGTTATCTCTTGATACCTTGCAAAGACATGATATTTACTAGACAAGGTACCTCCCCAAGCCAAAATATCTAGACCTAGCATAGAGGAACACTCCCTAGAGGCCAAAATCTGAGAAAAATCTTGGTGATCCACATCTGTGCCTCCAGGAGGCCAATCAAAAGATTGCTTCCATCTATAACCAACAATAGGTCCCAATTGATAAGGAGTCTTGTATTGAGCCACTTTATCCCATCCAACAGCATGAAAAGAATCACAAAGAGTCTGGAGATGAGGGTACATGGATAATATGGATGGGAATCTGTCCCAAGCACTAGACCAAAAAAAATCCTTGAATCCTCCCTTACATATCTAGAATAGACCTCTCTTGACCAACACAACACCAATCTTCAAAGTATGCCAAACCATTGAGCCACGACCTTCAAGAGGAAGTGCAAAATAGATCAAGGATTGGCACCATGAAAATGTTTATGGGTGATAATATGAGCCCAAATTTGATGTTGTCTAGAGCATCATCACCAATAAAGCTTACTAGTCAACACTTGATTACTCAAGAGAGTTGATTGAAGACTAAGACCGCCCTCCTTTTTAGGCCTACAAATAGTCTCCTAGTGAATCAAGCTCCATTTAGTGCTATGAAAATTACCACTCCAAAGGAATTGTCAAGAAAGAGCATCAAATTCCTTGAAAAAGTAAACAGGGGCAGCCTGAACCATGCTTCTATAAGTAGGAAGAGCTTGAATATCATATTGAAGAAGAGTAACCTGAGCAATAGTAGAAAGCCATCTATGAGTCCAATGATTTACCTTATCCTAAAGCTTCATAATCAAATTTTTCTAAAAGAGATGTGGTTGCATAGAAACAACAATAGGGATGCTAAGGTAATTCAAAGGAAGGGACCCAATCTAAAACTACAAGATATCAGCAATCCTTTGCTAAATAGAATCAAGAGTGTTAAAAAAGTAAGTGGAAGATTTGTGCTCATTAAATTTTTGGCTTGAAGCTGTCAGATAAAAATCTAGAGTATGTTGAAAGCCTTCAACTTCCTCGATGCTAGTAAGACTGCAAGAGTAGAATCATCAACAAATTGAAGGTGAGAAAGAGTAGGTAAACCATTACCCCACCACCACTACCATATAGAATTTTGGGATGCCTGATACTTAATGAGTCTACCCAAGCCCTCAGCCATGATGATGAATAGATATGGGGAGTGAGAGTCACCTTGGTGGAGGCCTCTAGAGGCATCAAATAGCTAGGAAGGTTGACCATTAAGAAGAATTAAAAAAGAGGCAGAAGTAACACAACTCATAGTCCAACTTACCTAGTTAGAGCTAAAGCCAAAGGTAAGAGGAATATTTTTTAGGAAACTCCATTTAAATCTATTGTAGGCCTTAGCCATATCTAGCTTAACAAACATTTCTCCCTCTCTTGAACTAGCCATAGAGTGAATAGCCTTAGTAGATATAACCACCCCATCCAAAATTTGTCTTCCAACAACAAAACCACCTTGTTCCTTTGAGATAATAATGGGGAGCCACTTTTTAATTCTCTCACCAATCAACTTAGTGATGACTTTGTAAACCACATTAATAAGGCAATTGGTATAAAAAACTTCAATTCATTAATACCCCTCTTTTTGGAATAAGAGTCAAGAAAATTGAATTCATTAATACCCCTCTTGCTAGAACAAGATTCCTTAACCACCTCCAAAAAATCATGATTAATGATGTCCCAAAATTCCTAAAAGAACTCAATTGGAAAGCCATCAGGACCAAGAGCCTTTTCCTTAAGCATGTCAAAGACCACCTCCTCTAGCTCTTCCAAAGATATTGGTCACATGAGATAATCATTCATTTCTTGAGTGATAAGGGAAGGAATACAAGACAAAATAACAATTTCTTCATTATCGATAGGAGGAAAGTCCTCAAAGAAGAGGGTAGAAAAGTACCGAGTAGCTTCCTAGAATAGAGCTAACAAGGAAGTTAGTTGGATACCTTGAGAATTAACTGAAGAAGAGATATTGCTCTGATTCTAGCAAGATTGCACCATTTTATGGAAAAAGCCAATATTCCAATCACCTTCCTTTAGCCAATCAACTCTAGCCTTCTGCTTCCAAAAAATATCCTCATGAAGTTCCCATTCTTCTAGAGCTCTAGAAGTAAGGGATTCAACCCTTCCAAGATCCTTCAAGAAACCTCAATCTCTAATCTTCCTTGTGATGACATCAAGATCTTCTTGAACAAGCCTCTTAATAGAGTGAAGGTTCCCAAAATAGTGTCTATTCCATATCTTGACCTACCTTTTAACATATTGAAGTATTTTAGAAAATGAAAACATAGCAGTACCATATGCAGGAACACCATCTCTCCACCGACATAACATAAAATCACAAAGAGAGGAGTCAGGAAGCCACATCAACTAGAACTTAAATAGTGGATGCTTTGGAATACAAGCCCCAGAAGTAGAAAATTTGATTTGCCAATGATCAAAACCCATCTGAACCACTCCAGTCTAGGATTTTTGAAGAGAGAGTAAGGGTGTCACTAACCCAGAAATAGGAAACAAGAAATCTATCCAAACGTTCTAAGATAGCATCAGCCGCAGCCCTTCAATTATTCCAAGTACAGAGACCATTAGAAGGCTTAACATTAGAGAGATGCAAACGTGATATATGTTGCTGAAGAAGAGCAGAAGAAGGCCCCAATGTAGACAAACCACCTTGCTTCTCCTCCAAACTTAAGACTAAATTGAAGTCCCCTACTAACACCCAAGGATGAAAAGAGTGACAATTTCTAACATATTGACTATGCCTCCAAAGTTCCTCCTTTTCCACAAAATCAATAGGTGCATACACATTAGTAATCATGATTACCTCTCATGAGTCCAAATCAAAAGCCACCATAGAGAGAGCTAAGTGAGAAGACACCAAGACAAGGGGAGAAATTTTCTAGTGATCCCAAAAGATAGCCAAACCACTAGCACTGCCCCTACCCCGGACACACTAGCATTGCCCATGAGTATAAATGATAGAGGCATGTTGGACCATGGACTGCACAGAGAGCTTATTCTCTTGGATACAAAAAACATCAAGAGAATGATCAACCACCAAATTTTGAATAGCCCTTTGTCTAGGGATGCTATTCAACCCCCTAACATTCCATGAGAGAATAATCATCATTGAGTAGAATGGGAAAATGAGCATCTAATGGTTTCATTGACCTAGCATCCATCAATATATCTCATGTCGACATAATCTTCTCTTGGTCTATTTTGTGCCCACTCCTTAGAGGAGTAAAAGGAAACCCACTTAAAGGGTCTAGGCATCAACTCCAAGGGGAGATGAGACCCCTTACCCATACTAGATGCTAGCACATCCTTAACCAAGTCAGCTAGAACAATGTCATTATCCTCTAACACCACAGGTGTCAAACACAGGAGCTATAGGGACCTCACAATTCTAATGTACCACAACCTGGAATACCCCACAAGCATCATTAGGTAAAAGTCCCTCATCTGGGTAAACTGGGTCAGAAGAGACACTAGGAGGAATACCCTCCTTTAGAACCATACTATCCATTACCTCAAAGTGATTAAAACCTAGATTAGATAATCTATCTTTTAATGGCCTCTTTTGGCCACATCCCTTAGCTTGTGAGTGAGTAGGGGTAAATCCATCCTTATCCTACATTTGAGTCTTTCCTTTTCCTCTAGCATCTCATTGAACCACCACCATTGTCGGTCGTAGAACCATCCACTCCTTTGGAAGTCAAGTTGTGAGGACACTGATGCTATAACTAACCATACTCATGATATATCCAACATTAGAAAGGGAGAGATTCATAATCTAACTATTGCACCCAAGAAGAAGCCCCAAGACAAATTTCCAAAGAATCTAGTAATGGGTTATTCAAATTAATTTCAACACAAATTCTAGCAAAAGAAATAACCTTGTTATCAAGGGATTGATGTGCAATTGCAGTCGACTTTCCTAGTAAAGCAACAATTTGATGGAAGATGTCTTCTCGCCACAATATCAAGGGAAGGCAAGGCAAGCAAACACAAACTAATGCTGATGAAGGGAGATCCTTAGTAGAATTAAATCTTGAATGCAAGGGTTTGACAAATAACCCCTCATAGTTGTAGAAATAAGGGCCTCCTTCAAACACACGATCATGATCAGACATGCATTAGAATACAAAAAAAATAGCTATTCCCTGCAAGCATAATCTCCATATCTCCTTCCACCTACCATGAGCGGTGGATCCATGCCTCAAGAACAGATAAGGAAATCTGGATTCCAAAAAATTTGCATATCAAAGCATGTTTGGTCCAATATTCAATTTCCTCCATTACTGCCGCTAGACAAATAACCAAAACATGATGATCATGGCTATGTAGAAAAGAACCATTAACTTTTTTCATCTTGGAGCTCTCCCTTGAATAAAACAATTTAGATCTCATTGCATGCATAGTTGGAGAAGAACGATCCAACCTCAGGAATGTAGAAGAAATCTCAAGCCCTACCGTGCAAACAAGAAAAACCCCAATCCAAAATTATCTGCAAATGCTCTTCAAAAATCAGATCCCACACTAACTTTTGTCCACCAGCCGTTAATCCAAAAGGAACAGAAAAGAATATCAGCAAAAGGGACAACCAACAAACAAGGGCTAGGGATTGAGCCGTAGCCCAGCCGGCAACTGCTGCTTCTCATCGCTCTCACGCTCACTCTCACCCAAGCTCACCTAATAATAAGTTTTGTGTCAACCATAGTTTAGAAATAACATGAAGGTCAAGATAGTCATTAATAGAGAATAATCCATAGACTAATAAAAACAACAGATCTGCTTGACCATATGATAAATCACTAAATTACTCAACAAATGATAAAGAACTGCATTGTTTCAACAAATAAACCGCATTACCATTGCTTACAACAAACAGATTTTTTGACAAATCATAAAACAACTAAAAATTAAAACAAAAAAGCATCACATCCAAGTTCATGCAATGCAAATTCCATATTTAATACTATGCCAAAACGTTCATATAAATCATCCCATACAAAATGAAAAGATCTAATTTTATAGGAACAAATCATAAGAGAAAGTATTAATTGAAATGACGTCTTTTAACACATGAAAATTAGTCATCCTCTCCACAAAAGTACATAATTTCCCACTACCAAAGTGTAATAATAGAATCCACCCTTCCAACTGTAATGTAGACAATATTACAAAAATGAATCTGAACTAAAAATCCCGACTAACTCTGTGTTTATAGCGCCAAATAAATTCCACGTTTCTCTTCAGGACAAAATTCCTCTCACCCTGAAATAAGTTTCTCAAAGATCACAATTCACGCATCTCATATCCTTCATTGCTTTTCGTGATATGAAAATTTTGGTTTCTACGGATAGCCGCGGATGGTTCGTCAACATGTTGTAACATTTCCGGCCTCTAATGCTATCAAATCCATTAATCCGACAAACTAATATAGCTTTTATGGCATCAGCTATTTCGAAAAGACAATTTAGCAAAGGAATAGGATCAAAAAAGTGGGTTATGTTCAGATGAACCCATTTTAGATTCTCCAGTGGAATAATTTCCTCCCATCACGCTCAGACAAGTATTTCTGCATTACATCAACAGACCACAAAAAAAGACTCGTCACTTTAGAAAGAGTGCGGAACGGCGGAAGAAATTTACTGGATATTCAGTAAAAAAGGTTCCTATCAAAGAGTTTTCCTCTTATGCCCTCTAATTTCTATGGTACAGATAAAATATTTACAACCCTAAAGAAATTTAGAACTAGAAAAATGTGTATAACAAATAATATAACACATAGTCACCTCTGCATTAAAACTCCCTCTTCCATCTATACACAGTTGTCTTAAGTCTGGAAATTCCCTCAGAATCAGTGCATCGCTTGAGAATAAAAATCCGTTAATGGTAATTTTTCTTAGTGCTCTCAAAGCTGTAAATGCGTTAAGATGACTATTTGTACATAGACTTGTACATGCTGGAAAGAAAACTTCCATCTCAATCTCAGTAATTACGACATCCATATCCACACTAAGATTCACTAATCGAGGACAGTTTGCTATTATTGCTTTGATTGTAGTGGAGAGATTGAGAGAAGTGAGTTTGTCAATAGATCTGTGATCTCTCAATTCCACTGCAGGATCGAAGTGTTAGAATTTCCAAATTTTTACATAAATCCAACATCAGACCCATGATCCCGTCGTTCAGTCTAATACCGCAAAGATCCAATGTTGTCAGATGGGCAAATCCAGAAAAGCCATCAGGTAATTTTGTGAATAGGAAATTACTCAGAGCCAAAGATTTGATTTTTTTGCATAAAAAAATTGTTTTAGGAACTTCAGAATAAAATTGTGAAGTGGTCGCTTGAATCTTAATATCTTCCACAAATTTATGAGCAGCCATGTGAATCCAATCAGAAATTAACTCACTTGTACAATCTATAGCATTGCTAAACTCAAAACATTGAAGATTACCAGAATGCAGATATAACATTCGGTCTATTATGCTACGCATTGCAAATTATAAGTTTCCTGAAAACTTTAAGATTGGTAAGGATCTCCAAAACGATACCCATATTTTGGAAATAAGAGAGCAACGCACTGCTTCTTTGAGAGGAATTTTAGTGAGAATGGTCTTCAGTATACTATCAGGCATATCATTTAGGGTTACACCATTCCTCCTCCCAGTCATCTCTTCGCTTGTCGAAAACAAAGATAAGTCTTTCCACTCTTATAAGCCTTTAAATAGAAGAGGAAAAACTCATAGCTCTCCGTAATAACAAAAATCTTCGGGAATCTTATCCTGATCTTAGTATACTATCATACATATCATTTAGGGTTGAACCTTTCCTCTTAGCAGTCATTTCTTTGAAGGCAACAATGAAGGACAAATAGAGAAGAAAGAAAACTTATTATATTACCTTACTGCCTTGTTGAATACATTACAATAAGCTCTCTGGAATAAAAACCATACTTATTACATATCTAATATTGGATAGCATATATATTAAATGTCTCAGCCATCAAATCGCTTTCGGCTAAGTCAGCAGCTGGAACGGCCAAAGCGGCTGGGTTGTCTGCTATTTATGGGGGACTGTGGGCTGTGGAGGGTAGGTGGTAAGAAGAAATTAATGCCTCCAACACTCTTGCCTTCTGGAACATAAAGATAAGTCTTCCTACTCTTATAAATCTTTAAATAGAAGAGGAAAAGCTCAAAGTTCAAAGTTCACATGTGCTTGAGTAATAACAAAAGTCTTATACAATTTTGTGATGACCTTAGTATACTAAGGACATCATTTAGGGTTTGACCTTTAGTCCTCCCAACCATCTCTTCCTTTCTGGAACACAAAGACAAGTCTTCATACTCTTTATAAGCATTTAAATAGAAGGTGAAAAACTCAAAGCTCTAAGCCCATGTCATGTTAAGCTTTTGGTAATAACAAAAAAATCCTCCATGACCTTATCCTGATCTTGGTATACCATCAGACATATCATTTAGAATTGGACCTTTCCTCCTCCCAGCCATCTCTTCCCTTCACAGCTCAAATAATAAAAAAAATCCTCAGCAACAACTCTATCTTCGTCTAGATTCAATGAATGCTGAATATTCTATTTATTCTTATGAATTAGAATATGAATCTTCCATCAATAGGTAAGTCCTAACAAGATTTCATTCAAAATAGTCAACGATTTCCTTTATGTCCGTATTTAGGGGCAGGGGCCAAACGAAGCCAAGAAGGACATAATGTTCGTAACAATGGAGGACGCCGGCAAATTATGTTACGAAAATTTTGCAGCCTGCACTCCGCCATCATATTATCAAGATCTTTCGATTTCAAATTCCTCCAAACAGAATTCAAATTTTTTCCTCCTGAAGGGAAGAACTGGTGGCCGTCCAAGATGGCATTTAGTGTATTCTTACAGTAAAGTTTCAACTTTAAGAATTGAGATAATGAAAATAAAATTTCAGTCCAAAATTTGTGTTAACTAAATTTCTAAAATTCTAAAGGATGGATTATGCGTACACGAAACAAATTAATGAAAATTTTACGAAGTCCAGCTTTTGAGTAGACAAATAATTATGATTCATTGGTTGATTAAATTTTGTTTGGAAATAAAATTAAAATTAGAGAGCATTACTCCATTCTCTTTTATTCTTTAAGCACAAATAAAAATATGTTTTTCCATCAATATAACCAAATAATATTCAGACTCTATTAGCCAATTGGATGATGAAAAAATTAAAAGTTTATCTTCAAATAAAATTAAAATTAGCTATGGGCCCACCTCCATTTTCTTTTTAGTACTTTAAATACAACATTCAAAATATAAATGCTATCTAAATTTTTTTGATGAAGGGTTCAAACTTAAGAGGCAACCACCCGGGACATGATCCCAACCTCATCTCTTATATGTTAATCCCTCGTGGGCTCTTTTTGAGTCATTCAACTTCACCAGTAGACCAAAGGCCCATTGAATTAAAATATAAATGTTATCTAACATTATATTAAAAAATAAATAAAATACAAAAATTTTAAAATTATTTATATAGTAGATTATAATTTAATATTTGTGAAATATCAAATATCAAATATCAAATATCAAATATTTAATTAAAATAATAAGCAATTCTAACAATGTACAACACACAATACTTTAAAATAAATTAACTTGAAGCTCATGGTATTTAAGATTTCAACTTGACAATTTAATGATAATATTAAATAAAATTTAAAAAAAAAACTATCTAGATATTTGTATAATTATTTGGAAGTTAAAAAACCTTAAACTAGAACATTCAAATGAATGACTATATGAACATGAGCACCTTCATCTTGGAATTACTTTATAGTTATAATCATGACTATATGAACATCACCACCTTCATCTTAGAATTACTTTATAGTTTGAATTAAAAAAAAAAATGTGTTTTTATAATTATTAGGAAGTAAAACAAAAACCTTAAACTATAGAACATTCAAATGAATAACTATATGAACATGAGCACCTTCATCTTGCAATTACTTTATAGTTATCAACATCAAGATTTATTGTATTTTCCATTCCATTCTTTTGCACCAATGAACAATAATTATTTTCCACAAATTGAATATTTCTCTCAAATTCTATTGGCTCTAATTGTTTTGTGTTATAGGAGCCCTTTTCTCTGAATATCTTTTTAGGCTAAATTTTCATTAACAAATATTAATATTAATATATTTTAAAGATGAAACTTAATTGTATTAAAATAAAACTATATAGTTATATAAATAAATCTATCAATAATATATCAGAAATATATAAATATTTTTATAATATATTATTGTGGATTTTTAAATAACATACATATATATATATATATATATATATATATATATATATATATATATATATATATATATATATATATATATATATATATATATATATATATATATATATATATATATATATATATATATATATATATATATATATATATATATATATATATATATATATAATTATTATTATTATTAAAAATATATAAAATATAATCTATATAGAATATAATAATATAATTTAATATTTTGTAATACAAATTTATCATTAATTTTTTTTAAGATTCAAGATTCAAGTTAAGCTAAAGTTATGAATTTTAGATTCACACTATTACATTCTATTAATACAATATTTCACCTAACATTATTGTATTGTCCAAAGACAATATTCGCTTTCATCTATTAGTAATTAATTTTCACTAATTACAAATAACTATTTTTTTGGTCTTATAACTTATTTTAAACAAAAATACATATAACCTATAAGATTAAAATGAATATATTACAATAATAAAAAAATATTAATTTGTAACTAATGCTAAAACATTTTTTAAAATTTATTTCAATTAACTAATCTATTTTGTTTTCAAAAGATAGAATTTTATAATAAATTTCTAAATTTATTATTTATATTTTTAATTAAAATTACTACAAAAATTATAAATTTTCAATTAGTACATTTAGTAAATTAATTTATAATATACTGACCAATCCTGACCAATCATTAAGAATTTTTTTTTATTACTCAAACATTTCTAGAGTTTATATATTAATTTATCAATATAATTTATTATTTAATTTAATTTTCTATGTTTTTAATTAAATTATTTATAAATTTACTTATAATTATTTTAATCTTTTATTATTAAAAATTACTTGTTTATTAACTTTTAATACATTTAATATTCTCTTTAATATTTTATTATCTTGCATTTACTTGTCAATGAATTAATTTATAAATTATATGATTTTTTTTATTAATCATAATATTTTAATATAGATAATACATAGTAAAAAATTGAAATATCTATTTTACAAAATAAATATTTATTAGCATTTAATATTTCTAAATTTCTAATGAAGTAATTATTTCTAATTACTTTTATCTTTTAATATAAAAATTTTATTTTTATTTACTCTTATTATATGTGATATTAAATATTTTACTATAAAAAAATTGATATATTTGTAAATTATATGATATTATTTTATAATATTGAAATTATATAATACATAAAAAAAGCTAAATCATTGCACTTATTTTGAGTTATAATTTTTTCTTATAGTAAAAATTTATATTGAAATTAATGAAAATTATTAATAAACTATATTAGTGTAAAAATAAACTAAAAAAATGTTTTAAATTCTATTTTTCAAGTGTCACAAAATTTTACATATTTGAAAATAATATTGACAAAATCTATTTATGAAATTTAGTTATACAAGGTAAGAGCCTAATAGTAAGTTTTATGTTTTAGATTAAGTTTAATTAAGCATAATAAACAATATTAATAACTTAGGCTTTGTCCTATTACATATCACAAAAATTAAAAATAAATTTTCTATTTAATACTTATTTGTCAAAAAAAATAAAAAAATAAAGTCATGTTGCAACCACACATCAAATCTCAACTTGACTTAAATTCAAGTGTTATATGGAACCAACCAAAAAATTATAAATTTTTGTCCGTGGTAGTTTTTAATTATTTAAAAATAAAAAACAATTATCAAACAAAATTTAGCTATACAATTTTTTTTAAGGAATTAATTCAAATATAATGTAATTTAAATTGAAATTCAATTGATTGATTCTAGATTGATATTTTTAGATCACTATTATACTATGAATAACTCAATAATATTCTAAATGATCTTATAGGATAAACTTATCTATAGTCAAGGGAGACCAATTTACCTAGGCCTATGTATGGAAAAAGGAGGAAGGGCTAGTCAAAATTTTGTCAGAAATTAATTTGATTAATGTCATCAACTATATTAAGGGTCTGAACTCACCTAGGTAAATGATTAAACATATTAATAGTCATTGTAGAGACATCATTAATGGTTTCTCAGAAGTTTGGATCTAGCATGAGTATTGATAGTGAAATATTTTCATGCCAAATTTGGCATGATTTCAAACCAAAATGTACATTGGGAAGTCCAAGATTGACTCCTAATGGAGTTACATTTGTACCTAAGGAATGATGAGCACATGTAGCAATATGAGGAGTAATTTTTTCTCATTTATATCTTGCACGTGGATGATTGAAGTCAAACCTAGACTATTGCTAAATACCCTATCTTTTTGTTCTATTTTTGTGAGTGCTCATTTAGTGTCTTTGACAAGTTTTATTTGGCTTCTATTATAATCTAGGGTTGTTAGAAAACCAAAAGATTAACCTGTCAATGCCCAATACAACTGCTAGACTTATAGAACACCAAAGGATGTAGCCATGCAACAAATCCCAAAATGAAATGTTGGTGATAAGTCAGAAATCCTCCACTTAGTATTACTAAAAGAGATTTGACTATGTGACCTAGATCTAATACCACTTATTACAAGATAACATTGTTGTTGCACAAAATGATCAAACTATCAATGCCTAATACAACCACTACACTTATAGAACACAAAAGGAAGTTAAGCCATGTCATAAATCCCAAATGGAAAAATTGATTGTTAGTCAAATAATTTATACTATGGAAAAATATCGTATCAATTTCCAAGGAAATTATTTGTGGAAAATGGCTCAATATGCACATAGTTTGATGCTATCTCATTTTTGGTAGGTTAATTTCATACAAGGAAACCCTATATTATTTGGATGTAGTCATCATTAAGGTCTTTGAGAAAGATTGGGATAATTGTCATATGTGGTATTTTTGGTTGGACATGAACACTAATGAGGAGTTGGCTTCTTTAGTGTCAAACATGTAGAGAAGTCATACAAAGTTATACAAAGATATAAAATATGTGGCTAAGGTGATCAACTTTTGATTTTCCTCTGGGGGAATGTGACAAACATATCATTATGATAGATGACATTTTTTAGAAATATCTTTGTAAAAGGTCAAGGTATATGTTGAAGACTTTATTAAGAAACATATGAGTTTGAATGAAAACTTTGGTAGTCTATTCAATTGTCATTTTTAAATTTTGTTATTCAATTATCATTTTGTTATTTTCAACCCTCTAGCTAAAACTAGTTATGAATCAAGAGAAATGGAGGGATACATTATAATGAAGATTCTATTGATCATAATGATAATGATTCAAATGGGGATAAAACTTTTCATGTCTATAAGAAGAAGCACAAACTACTTATATTTCATTGTCCTCTTGTATTTGTTAGATAACTAAAACTATCTTTAGTTATCTGATAGCCCCTTCAAAAGCTTTAGTAGCAAATAAAACTTCATAAATATTATAACCAGTTAGGTGATCTCATTCAACTTCACAATTAGTACTTATAATTATTTTATTCCAAACTTGTTCATTCATTGCTTATATTATTACTAACCATAATAATAGAATTGTTTTATTATCTAGTTATTACCTATCATTTATCGAGCTGGAGTAAAAGGTAAATATCATCAAAATCAACTTGAAAAATATAACAACAATAACATATTTGATACCCATATGTTTTACTTGGAAACCTTGGAAATAGAAAAACCATCTAGGACCATCAACCCAAAAAATGTCACTCTTCTTAAGTGAGCTCTACTAGGAGTTGACCTTGTTAAAGTTTTACATACACATTGTTGATGCGACCACGTTAGAGGATTTGCACCAAAAGATCATCTATTTTGTGTTATAGGAGCCATTTTCTTAGAACTTGTCCATATACATTTTTATAAGGCTAAACTTTTGTTAACAATTATTAATATTAATATATTTTAAAGATGAAACTACAAAATATAATTGTATTTTAAAATAAAACTCTATAACTATATAAATAAATTTGTTAATAATATATGAGAAATATATAAATTTTTTTGTAATATATTATTGTGAGTTTTTAAATAACATTATATATGTATGTATGTATGTATGTATGTATGTATATGTGTGTGTATGTATATATACATATACATATATATACAATTACTATTTAAATTATATAAAATATATTACTATATAATCTATATAGAAAATAATAATATAATTTAATATTTTGTAATACAATCTTATCATTAATATTTTAAAATATGTCATAGGTATATACAAAACATTTCAAATGTGTGGTGTTCTTGCAATCCTCCTAGACGTGTTGAGAAACTAGAGGTGAAATGATAGGCTATCAGTCTAGAGGATATTCTTTCTAGCTTTAACCAAGCTTCGACTTTCTTTTTGAATAGTTACTCATCTCTCGATGATGAGGAAGACATAGAAGAATTTCATGATTTTTTTAATCATGGAAATTGCAAGTTCTTACTAACTTCTCCAGAAAGTACTATGTCAAGGATACCTGTCGTAGATGAAGAATTTGGCTTAGGCCAGAACTCACCCAAGACCAAGGAACTCAAGCACAAGCGCACAGTAGACTAGAATAGAGAGTATGATTAGAATGACAATATTCATTCAATATGCCAGCTTAAAAGTAGACTAGGACTGCCTGTATATAAAGGCCTCAAGAGAGCTTATAGAATGCATAGAAGTCAAGATCATGATAAGTCATACAACTAGGTACATGTCCACCAGATATGGGTTATTCTCCATTAAGCACAGAAGTAAGTGCAATGATGTGAGGATAAGCCTACAATGGTGTAGCACACAAATTAGTGGTGTAGACAACATGTGCTAAATTACGAGTGTAAATAACTATGTTTTCAACATGACAACTCAATGAATGATGCAAACTCTTGTGTTGTAGACATCATGTGTATAATTACAATTTCACACTTCTATGAGAGTACACAAACTCCTAAGTGTCTCACCTAAATAAATAATAAAATAATTCAAAATAATTAAATAATGCATTAACCTAAGTAAACTTAAGTAAGTGTAATAAATAAATACTAATTTACACCAACAATAAACTTCATAATTTAAATTTTCTTTGACAATCATTTAATTTATAGTTATTCTATAATTTATCTTTAAACTATAATTTTTATCTATAAATGTTTAATACTATGCTAAATCACATACAAATAGGAACAAATCATAAGAAAAAGTGTTCATTGAAGTGACATTTTAAACACATGAAAATTATGCATCCTCTACACAAAACTGCATAGTTTCCCACTTTCAATATGTAAATCTAGCATCCATCCTTCCAACTGTAATATCAACTAAAATTCCCGACTTAGCTCTATGTTCATAGCCAGATAAATTTCGCATTTCTCTTCATTACAAAATTAATCTCTCTGAAATAGGTTTCTCAAAGATCACAATTCATGCATCTCACGTCCTTCATTGTTTCTTGTGATATGAAAATGTTGGTTTCTCCAGATGGGTGTGGATGATTCGTCAACATGTTGACATATTTCTGGCCTCTAATGTTATCAAATCTATTATTCAGACAAACTAATATAGTTTTTATTACAGGAGCTATTTTAAAAGACATTTTTTGATGGATAGTTATTTTCTATTAATAAATAATATACTAAAATTAAAATTCATAAGAAAGGACTAATATCAAATAAGTAGGTTATGGATGAACTCTTTTTAGATTTTGTAGTGAGAAAATTTTGTCACCATCACGCTCAGACATGTATTTTTGCATTACATCTACATACCATAGATAAAAAACTCATTACTTTAGTATATTGAGCCAAAAACAACGAAAGATATTTACTAGATATGCAATTCGAAGGTTCCTATCAAAGAGTTTCCCTCTTATGCACTTTAATTTCTATGGCACAGATAAAATATCTCAAGCGCTAAACAAATTTAGAAGCAAAAAAGAGATGTATAATAAATAATCTAACACAGTCACCTCTACATCAAAATTCCCTCCTCCGTATATACGTTGTTGTTTTAAATATGGAAATTCCCTTAGAATCAGTGCATCACTTGAGAATAAAAACCCATTCAGAATGGTAATTTTTCTGAGTATTCTGAGAGCTGTAAATTATTTAAGATGTTTATTTATTCATAGACTTGTACATGCTAGAAAGAGCAATTCCATCTCAATCTCAGTAATTATGACATCTATATCCACCCTAAGATTCATTAATCAAGGACAGTTTTCTATTAATACTTTTGTTGTAGTGGAGAGAATAAGAGAACTGAGTTTGTTAGAATGAGGCCTTAGAATTTCCAAACTTTTTCATAAATGCAACACCAGATCCATGATCCTTTCATTCAGCCTAATACCACAACGATCTAATTGAAGAATTGATGTGGTTGACAACTCCAGCTCCATCACATATCACAATGAGTAGATTCACCATGGAATTTAAACTTCAATCTTACTGTCATTTCGGTAGTTAATTTCCTAGTTTATGGAGCTTTCTCTGTCCATTATATGGCAATCGTAGTCTCTTTTCATCTAGATAAAATAAGTGATTTAATCAATGTTTAAAGTGTTGTAAGAAACACTAAACATAGACTAAGATCATAAGTTTAGGTACAGTACATTATTTTTAACAAATATTTTTGTTTTAATATAGAATGTTGTAAAATGTATTGAGTAGAGAGTGCTGCAGTAAATAAATTTATTTCATTTGATGTTCAAGAATAAAGCATTTTGTATTACAAAATAGAGCATTTGTATTTCCATTATGTGCATAGAATATTGGAGTGTTGAATTGCTATTTCTTTCTTTCTTCCTTTTCTTTTAACAATTTATTTGTGATGTTCTTTAGTTTCTACAGTTGGTATCATAACTAAAGGTTTTTGGAAGGCAACAACATGTCAAATAATTTGCATATCATAGAGTTTGATGGATTTGATTACAAAAATTGGTCAATCAAGATGAAGACATTTTTTATTGAGAAAGAATTTTGAGAGATCATTGAATTTGGATATGTAGAGCCTATAGATTAGGATACTCACCAAGCTAATGAAAGGTGATTAGAGAAGGAAGCTAAGAAGAAGAATGCAATGGCATTGTTTCGCATTCAGATGGCTCTTGAGAAGATCTTGTTTTTCAGAATTGTTGATGCACAAATAGCAAATGGTGCCCAATAGTGGGCACCATTTTGTACATGGTATATTCACATATTCATGAAACCTTAATGAAGAGTGCAGATAAAATGACAATGAACTAGACTAAACCCAAGAAATCATTGTCAAAATACAAACTCTACAAATGTTCCATGTTTCCCTAATTACAACTGCTAAGAATACTCTCAGACCAGCATCTTAGTTATAGTTCTAGAATGAGAAGTATGCTTAAAATGCAGATCTACCGATATATATGCAAGATCTAAGATGAAAATGAAAAGATTACATGCGAGTAACAACTCTTAGAATACTATCAAAATGAACATGCAATGAGCTAAACATGTGTTAAGATGATAATAAATAACATGAAAACAGAGCTAAAATGCTATCAAAATGACATAAACTTGCTAGAATAACAATGCTAATATGCTTAATATGACAACTCTGAATATGCCTATAATGAAAATGCCTAAAACTTAGGTCCTTTTTCTCTTGAATTATCCTTCTATTTATAGGATTTTAAGAGGAGTTGGGATAAGAATCTGGGTTTTATCTTTAATAGGTGGACAGAGGTGAAATTGAAAATGTCTCATAAAGGAGCCCAAGAGTCTTGATTTTAAGGATAAATGTGGATTTCTTTTCAATTCTTTATATAAAAGAAGGATTTTTATTTTGTGAGGATAAATAGATTTATTGATTTAATAAAAGCTTAATTTATTTTCAAAATTTTGTCTTTTCCCTCTCCCTTTTGAATTTCAAATATGTGTAGGATCATGGTGTGCGAAAAAGTGGAAATCTAAAAAATTTGTAGTTCTGAAATATCTGAAACCATTTCAAAATCTATTCCAACTTTTTTTTCGCCCACCTTGATACTAAATGAAAATAATTAATATTTTTATAAGGTCTACTATATCTTTTGATTCCAAACCTATACGGTAAACTTTAAAAACATCCTAAAAATGTGCTTTTGGCTGGCTTTTATGTGATTTTTACTTCAAACATATAGTTGACAACTGTTTTTCCACCAAAATTTGATGAAATGAAAAGGGTTTCTTAAGAATGTTCTTATTTTTGATAAATGTAAGGTTTGTCAAATTATGAGTTTAGTAAATAATTATTACTTATTTTCTAATGGAGTTATGTATAAAGTGTTGACTGCCACACTACTTGAAAAACAACTATAACTTTCAAATGGTACAACATTTTTTAAATTCAAAAGATGCATCATATTCTATGTTTGTTCTACTATAAGGGAAAAAATGAAAAATTGAATTTTGTAGAGTTTTGAATTAGTTAAGGTGGTTAGACATAAGAGTTTTTTAATTCCAAAAATACTAAAGTCAAAAATTAATTAATTATTATTTATTTAGAATAAAAATACCCAAAAATATAAACATGAGTCTACTACATATATGTAGAATATTATTAAAAAATATTATCATTTGATTTTGATTAAGGTGGTTAGACATACATCTAGTTCTTATTTTTGTTCTAAATATTTTGTAAGATTGCATCAAAATTCAAAATTTTGACCAATCAATTTTTATTTTTTTGAGATAATTCCTAACAGTTTAAAAACTAGATTCAATTTTCTAGAGATTCTTCTCTCAACTTTTTGATATAAAGTTAAGAAAAAGTAGAAAATTGCACATCAAGTTGACATAACCCTGATTTTCTGATTTATTATTGCCACTTAAGAGCATAGTTTGGTTAACCAAGATGTTGCACATACCCTTTCATTTTATGGTTTTGAATTATTTTTCTCCTCTTTTGAAGTTGATTTAGGTCTTATTAATTTGCTAGATGATTTAATTGATTAATGACCTGATGCAATCCTTGATTTGAAAGTTTGTTATTTTCCTCTGATTTCCTCCTTAATTTGCATTGATTTATTGAAATTTTGTAATACAGGTCTTTGCCAATTTTTGGCTGTCTATAGATAGAATAAGGGAAACTTCTATTAGTATTAATGAGAAGACTTTTGCTTCCCAATTGCAAATTGCAATGAATGATGGTGATAGCAGAAATAATAACAACAAAAATGGCTTAGGAAGGGGTCAAAATCAGAATTATTCAAGAGGAAGAGAAGTGCTTAAGGAGGAAGATGCAAAAGTAGATTTGATAAAAGGAACATCCAATATTATCATCATAATAGGTATGGACAATTTGAGAAAGAGTGTAGACTAAAATTAGGAAAGAATAATGCAAATTATGCTCAACAAGATGAGGATCATTCCTCAAGTAATCTATTGTTATTTTATGGCAAAGATAAAAATAATATGAATGATGTTTGGTATTTGGATTCTGGGTGCTCTAACCATAACTCTAGTAACAAGGAAAACTTTTCAAATCTTGATAATGGTTACAGATCCAATATTACTCCTAGGAATAACAATATAATGGATGTTTCTGCCAAAGGAGCCATGGATGTTCTGACAAAGGAAGGTATAAAAATTGTTCAAGATATTTATTATACTCCAAAATTGAATCATAATTTATGGAGTGTTGGGCAGCTATGTGAAAAGAATTATAGAGTGGTGAATATGAAATGTACTTTCTATGATAAGAATCATTGAAATAAATTGATTTCAGTTTTTGCTATGACAAAGAATAGGATATTCCTCTAAAGTTTGGTGAAAATAAAAATTAGCTTGTCAATATGGCATATGAGGATAAAATTTGGTTATGGTATCTCAGGTATGACCATTTGAATTTCAATAGCTTAAAGATTCTAACATCAAATGCATTTTTTCTTGGATTACCTAAGGTTGAAGAGCATAAACAAATTTTTAAAGGGTGTGTAAAATGGAAGAATGCAAGGGAATAATTTCCAAAAGGAAATGCATGGAGGTCCCAATAGCTACTTCAACTTATTCATTTAGATATTTGTGGTCCTATGCAAACACACAAAGTCATATTTCATTACTTTTATTGATGCTTACTCACGCATGTGTTGGGTGTATTTTTTGAAAACTAAGGATGAAACCTTTGATATATTAAAGAGGTTTAAAGCTCATGTAAAGGATGAGTAAGGAAACAAAACTAAATGTTTGAGAACAAATCATGGAGGAGAGTTTTGATAAAAATATTTTCAAAATTTTGTGAGATAAATGGGATCAAAAGACAACTCACAACTACATACACACCTCAACAAAATAGAGTGGTTGAAAGGAAGAACTGTACTATGGTAGAAATGGCAAAGACCATGTTACAAACCAAGGGGTTGAGAAATTCTTATTGGGCTGATTCAATTACTAAAATAGTCTATATTCTCAACAAGAGTCCTACAAGCACCCTAGACAAGAAGACTCCCTATGAAGCATGGCATGAGAAGAAGCCTAATGTAAATCATTTTAAAGTTTTTTGTTGTTTGGCTTATGTTCATATCCTTAATCATAATAGGCAAAAGCTAGATGCTAAAAGTGAATCATGTATTTTTGTGGGCTATAGTGAGGAAAGCAAAGCTTACAGATTATTCAATCATATTACTAATAAGATTATTATTTCAAGAGACATGAATTTTGATGAAAGTGGAGTTTATGGTCATCAGAAAAGCCATGTTGAAAAGACAAAATCAATTTTGGATGATGATATTATTGTTGGTAATGATAATGAACATCCAACTAATGGATCCATTTCAAGATCAAAAAGCCCACCATGAGCCCCTCACCAATTTCAAGAGAAAGACCAACCTCAGTTCCTCCAAGAAAGGTAAGAATATTGAGTGATATCCATGAGATGTGTCAAAATCAAGAAAATGAAGAAAATCCAATAGGTGAGATGGTATATTTTATATTACTTTCTAAACCTAATTTTGAGTCATCATGTTTTAAAGATGCATGTACTAATGAGATTTGGATGCAAGAAATGAATGAAGAGATGGATTCTATTCATATAAATTATTCATGGGAGCTTGTAGAGCTTGCACATGAGAAGAAGAAGGATGAAAAATGGGTCTAGAAGATTGAGTATAACAGTGATGGGAGTGTTGAAAGATACAAGGTAAGATTGGTTACTAAAGGTTTCACTCAAAAGTATGGCATTGATTATGAAGAAAATTTTGCACAAGTAGCAAGAAAAGAAACTATTAGGATGTTAATCTCTCTTACATCTCAAAAGAAATGGCATATTCATCACATGGATGTGAAAATTGTCTTCTTGAATGGGTACTTAGAAGAAGAAGTATATGTGTGACAACCACAAGGATTTGAAATTCAAGGCAAAAAAGATCATGTGTACAAGTTGTAGAAGGATTTTTATGGCCTCAAGAAAGCACCACGTGCATGATATCCAAGTGTTGATGAATTTTTTCAGAATATTGGCTTCCAAAGAAGTAAGACTGAACCTACCCTTTATTACTAGCAAGAAGGTAATGTTATTATCATTGTGAGTTTGTATGTTGATGAGTATGAGTATTTGGTAAAAGATGAAAGATGAATTCAAATTTGTTATAATGAATGAAATTTAGATGAAAGATTTAGGGCTCATGAAGTGCTTTCTTGGCATGGAGGTTTATCAAGGTAAAGATGGAATTTTTATTTTCCAAACCAAGTATGGGAAGGATATGTTGAATAAGTTTGATATGGCTTATTGTAAACCTCTTGCCACTATAATTGCTCATGGCATTACATTATGTAGAGATGATGGTTTTAAACTTGTTGGTGAGATGTCATACAAGAGCATTGTAGGGAGTTTGATATTTTTAACTCACATAAGGCCCAATATTGCTTATTTTGTTTCATTATTTTCAAGGTATATGAAAAACACATTAAAGGAAGATATGAAGGTGGTCAAGAGAATTTTGAGGTATGTGAAAAGAACTATAGATTTTTGCATTCATTATTCTTCTAATAATTTTGAGCTTGTTCGCTGTAGTGATTCAGATGACTAGAAATCTACATCTAGTAATAATTTTCTTGGGTTATGGTTTAATCACATGGAGCTCAAAGAATCAAAGCATGGTTCCTCTCACTTCTAAAGAAGTGGAATATGTTGTAGTTAATTCAAATGACGCACAATTTTTATGTATTAGAAATCTTCTTAGAGAGATTAGAGAGATATAGGTTTAGCCTACTGTTATTTTTGTGACAACTTAAGTGCCATTAAATTGGCCTAGAATCTAATTCATGATAGTAGGAATTTTTTTGACACTTGAAACAATATTTCATTAGAGATTTGGCACAAAATAAAGTGGTTGAGTTGAAGTATATCAACACAAAGGCAATTGCAAAAGATAAATTTATGGCTCTAAGAGATCAATTGGTTAGCCCTCTCAACATCAAGGGGGAGTATGAAGAATTGGTATTGTTGACAACTCTAGCTCTATCATTCAACTCCAGCTCCATCGCATATCACAATGAGTAGACTCAACATGAAATTAAGACTTCAATCCCACTATAATTTAAGTCTAGGAATTGAATAATCAACACATTAATATCATGAGATCATTTCATATTTTATGGAGCTTTCTCTCTCTCCATTCCGTGGCCATTGTAGTCTCTTTTATCTACATGAATTAAGTGATTTAATCAATTTTTAAAAAACTATAAGAAGTGGTAAACAAATAGACTAAGATCATAATTTTAGGTTGAGTGTATTATTTTTGACAAATATTTTTCTTTTTATATAGAATATTGTAATATTTATTGAGCAAAGAGTTCTACAATAAATAAAGTTATTGCATTTGTTGTTCAATAATAGAACATTCTCTATTACAAAATAGAGCATATGTATTTCGATTATGTGCATAGAATATTGGAGCGATGAACTATGATTTTTTTCCTTCTTCCTTTTCTTTTAACAATTTCTTTGTGCTGCTCTTTAGTTTCTACACTAATGTTGTCAGATCGGTAAATCAAAAAAAACCATCTAGTACTTTTGTAAAGAGGAACTTACTCAGATCCAAAACCATCTGGTACTTTTGTAAATAAGAACTTTCTTAGAGCCAAAGATTTGATCTTTTTGCATAAAAATGGTCTTAGGAACCTTGACTTCAAAAAATAATTATAAAGTATTCGCTTCAATCTTAATATCTTTCAAACATTTATCAGAAGCCAATTAGAAATCAATTCCTATGTACAATCTATAGCATTGTTAAACTCAAAATTCTAGAGACTACCAGAATGAAGATATAGCACACTTGTGTCTCATCATGACTATGACCCATTGTAAAGAAACAATTTCCTAAAAACTTTAATATTAGTAATGATCTCAAAAACCATACTCATCTTTCGAAAATAAAAGAGAAACACACTACTTCTTTTGGAGAAATTTCAGTGAGAATGGTCTTCAGTATACTAGTAGGTATATCATATATCATTTAGGATTAGCCCTTTCCACTTCCCAGCCATTTCTTCCCTTGTAGGAAACAAATACAACTCTTTCTACTCTTATAAGCATTTAAATAGAATAGGAAAAGATATTAGTAATAATAAAAAACTCGTGTGATAAAAAAACTTGTGTCATTTAGAGTTGGGCATTTCCTCCTCTTAGCTATCTCTTCCCTTATGTAACACAAAGATAAGATAAGATAAGATAATAATATTAATGTCCAACAAAAAACTAGAAAGGTTTATGGGATTGAATATACAAACAAAAGAGCTGACCAAAATAAAAACACCAAAACAGTGTTAGAAAGAAAGAAAACAAGACAAAAGAATAAGAAACATAAGGTAAGAACTATGAGTTCTTCCTTGGTACAAAGTAATTAGAGATAACAGGATATAAATATGGATGATTCAAAGTCTCAAATCTTCACTGAGATCTACTAGAGGAATATTTCTGCCTAAAAATGGGTCTTAGACTTAACCTCTACCAAAGAATGCCAATCTACAAACCCAATCCTCTCTGTCCATATGGTGATCAATCTGGATACAAAGATGATGAGAGTCAACTCTAAAAGAGACTAGACAGAATTGAAGGGAATGACACCAATTCCAATAGAGATAAGTAGGCCGCACAATAATACCATCATGAATCTCAAGAAAATTCTCTACATAAAATTCCATCCTAGAACATAATCCCCTAGGAGGATTACTCCAAGAAGTGATAATGTACTATCTGTAGATATCCTATCTAACATAGTCTTTCAACTCCTGAAAAGAGGGAAGGAGATGAGTAGGAGTGTCCATCAGAACTAGTAAGGAGGGAGACGATCAATGTCAATCCTAAATGAACCCAATAGAGAGGTGGCAAGGGCATGCCAACAACAAGATCTAGTGGTAGTATCAGATCTCCAAATCAGAACCGAAGAGTAGTATGCAAGATGAGAGTACCTATGATAGTTAAAATCGGAGTCCATGAAACCTTGAAGTAGATGGAGAAACTAGATCAAGTCAAAAATGGTCAAAAGCCTTAAAGGATGAGCTCCAAAATCGACAAAAATAGTATTGTGGGGGATGATTTTGTGACATTTGATGATACACCATAAAAATAACATCTAAAGATGCTCAATAGAAGCCCAATCAAATGTAAGAAGAGAAGGCCCCCAAACCACCAAGCCACAAAGAATAGTTGTCTTGACTAAGGAGTCCAAGAGGAACAACTTGGATGAAATATCTTGTAAATGATGTCTAAAATACTACCTCTCAATCATGGCTAGAGATACCATACCCTTACTAATCCTAGATCTAATAGCTGGTCTTAAACTAAAGCAAGGTCCCAAAAACTTAACACCAAGATAAATGTATGAAGAAATGATCTCAACCTCCTACCCATGGAAAAAGAAATAAAGATGAGAGGTCTTCAAGTAGTTAAAAATGATCACCCAAGTCTTAGCCAGATTAACTACAAGTTGATGCTGGTCATAGAAGGAGGCCAAACCAATAAGGAGTCTCTATAAACTGTCTAGAGAGGAGGCTAGGAGAACAACATCATCTGCAAAAAGGAGAATGTATATCAACACATGATGCAAATAACAACCATCATCAGGATGAGAATAGCTCACAAAAAAATCCTCTAGCTCATCAATATACAATCCAAACAGAGTAGGAGAAAGAGGGCAGCCCTGCTTCACCCCAATGGTGATCTAAACAATTCTTGATAATAACAAAAATCTTCCACTATTTTATTGTGACAACTCATCTTCATCTAGAATAAATGAGTGTTAAATATTCTCTTTATTCAAACTATTGATTTATGTATAAATCACTACTCAATATACATAGATTATGGTTCAAAGAATCCACTTAAATCCTAACAATATTACAACTCATCTCCATTTACATTTTTACCATTGTTTTACATTTGAAATATCAAGATTTCATTCAAAGTAGATAATGATTTTAAGTGTCTTGAAACCAACTGTTCATGGAAAACATTGCCAAGAGGGAATATACAAAGTAATATAGATTCATGTGGTAGAATAGCCACTGATAGAGACAAAAGGCAAGGAGCGCTTGCCTTACCTAGCAATAGGTTGCGTTAAGGGGCCCTCTTCTAGCTTATTGTAGTGCTAATTTTTTAAAATTATTAATAAATTATAGTAATATTAAAATAAATTAAAGATTTTTTCAAATGCTATTTTTTTTAGTGTCATAGAATTTTATATATAATTTTTTTCATTTTAAAATAATAATGATGAAATCTATTCATAATATTTTTTTATACAAGGTAAGAGTTTATAGAGTAATGATAATTTGTTAATCTCTTATGTGACAAGTCTTGGATTTAGTTTAATCAATAATAATAATAATCAATTACTACAAATAAAATTAAGTAACTTAGGTTTTGGTACATTACCAATAAAATAAATTAAAATTTAGTAGTTGAAATTAAGATTTTTGAAGTCATGTTGCAGCCACACTTCAAATCTCCACTTGACCCAAATTCAAATGTTAAATCTAACTAGTCAAAAAGATTTTAAATTTTAATTGTAGCAGGTTTTAATTAATAAAAATTAAAATACTTACCAAAAAAAAATAGCTATAAAAATATTTTTGAACTACTAAACTCAAATATAATGTGATTTATATTGAAATTAAATTTATTGATCCTATATTTGATTTTTGAGACCAGTGTTATAGTAGAATAACTCAATAATATTCTAAATTCTTTTTTAGGATAAACTTATCCATTCTCAAGAGAGACCCGTCTACTTGGGCATATGTATGCAAAAGGAGAAAGAGCTAGTCAAAATTTTGCTAGAAAGTTATTTGATGAATATCATCAACTAGATTAAGGCTTTGACCTCACCAGCTAAATGATTAAACATATTAATAGTGATTGTAAGACATTATTCATGGTTTCTAGGAAGTTTGAATTTTTCATGAGTATTGATGGTGAAATTATGTGGAAGATTTCCTTACCAAATATGATATGCCTTCAAACCAAAAAGTACACTTTGAAGCCCAAGATTGACTCCTTATGGAGTTACATTTGTATGATAGGAATGATGAACATGTGCAACAATATGAGGAGTTACTTTTTCTCATTAATATCTTACATGTGGATCACTAAAATAAAACTCAAGATATTATTAAAGATTGTAGCTTTACATTCTATTTTTTGGTGTTTTTTTAGTGTGACTAACAAGTTTTAAGTGACTTCTAACAAGTGAGGTTTTTCCTCACTCCAAAGGATTGACATGGCAATGCTTGCTAGACTTATAGAATAGCAAAGGTGGTAGCCATGTCACAAATCTCAACAAAAGGGAGTGTTGGTGATATGTTGAAAATTTCCCCAATTAGCATTAACAAAGGAGATTTGAACAAGCAACCAAGATCTAATACCACTTATGACAAGAAATTGTTGTTATTGCACAAAATGATCAAACTATCAATTCTTGACACAAACACTACACTTATACAACAGAAAAGGCCATTAAGCCATGTCACAATTCACAAAGGGAAAAATTGGTGTTAGTAAAATAATGATGTAGTGCAAGGTAGGAGAATCCCTAAAGGAGATGTCCTAGCCTCTAGCAAATAATGACATAACAAAAATGCAACACAAGTGCAAGATTTGATACTAAATCACAATAATTTATTCATTAAATATAACTATTACATGCAATATGCTCGACTATAAGGCCTTCCAAGTTATGGCCAAATATAATAGTAATTACAATAATAGCTTTGGAAGATCCCTCAAGATCCAACTCAATCCTAGCTAGCCCAGATCTGTAACATAATAACAATCTGGTGGACTCCAAGATCTCAACTTGTGTGTGCAAACCACCAAGTAACTTCCTTGTTTCCCAAGCTGTAGCTACTAGCTCTTCTCAAACTTTATCAAGAATCCAAGTGTAAACTGCCTCACATTCAACACTCTATCCACATAGGATGGAAATCTTCTCTCACTTAGCTATTTCATCTTCTATGCTCTTATCCAAGCTTCATGATTAATCACAATCTTGTTGTAAACTACCTCACATTTGATGCTCTATCCATAGACTCAGGAAAAAATTGCTCTTCAGCTACTCTTGACACTTGCTCCTCCTCCTTTGAATGAATCCTAACTAAAGACTTCACCACAACCCCTACTTATACCAATCTAAACCACAAGTCAGCCTAGAATGCTGAAAACTAAATAAACCTAACATTAAATACTTGAAGAGCCACAAGTCAGCTTCACAAGTCAGCCTCCAATAGAAATTAAATATCAAAAAAATGATACCTAAACAAAATTGTGTTATCTCCTAGCCTCGATTGAATTAGAACCTTTTCTTTGAACTAGAGGGATTAATTTAGGTCCTCTACAACCCCTTAAATTTGAAAAGGATGATACAATAAGAATATATGTGCATCCATCCTGAAAGTCACACACAAAAACTTGTCACATAAACTGTGAGAAATTGATACTCTAGGAGAATTTCCATATCTCCCAATTGAAAATGAATAAGGACTTGTGCCTTTGAAAAAAAGAATTAATCTAGGCCCTCTTCAATCCTTTAAATGCACATCCTCTCATTCATTGTACAAAATTAGTTACACAGCCTACAGTAGGAACACAAAAACTAGAAAACACAGCTCTAGCAGCAAGGTGAAATGACTCAAACTTCAACTCAATCCATCCAATCTCTATGCAATCATGAGGTAAGATTCTCCAGTGTGTCTCCAACAAATGCCTAACTATGAAAATCATAATTCCACCAAAATCCAAGCTCTCCTGCATCAATTCCCCATGTAAATAGAAAAGTATGTCCCATACTTTGATGCTCAAAGAAATATTTGCAACCAACTTCATCTTTAGCAAAGGCTTCCACATCATCAAAGTCAATAAAATAAATCTAAAAATCATCCATCTATGCTTCATCCATTGAAACATCAAAATTAAATACATATCAGCAACCCAATTTGCATGCTCACACCCAAGAACAAACTAAACATAATGCTTTATTAGCAAATCCTCATCCACATTAGCAACTAGTGAATCCACACCAATAGCAACAAACTCCATATTAGCAAAAATATGTATCTCCTCAGAAATATATGTCAAATTATCAACACCAACCATCTCATTGCTCACAACAAGATACTCTGCAATATATAAATCACCACTAGTAGCAACCATATTATCCATGACCAAATGCTTTGCAATCTCTATGTCAAACTCAACCAACTAATTATCAAAATTAACCCCTGTCCCAACATCAAAAAGGATAGAAATATCTTTAGCAACAACCTCTAGCTGCTCTACAAGTTTTGTATCAAACTCCACAATCTGATCAACAAAACCAAACTCTTCCACCTTGACGTTGCCATGCCATCCTCTCTCACAAAAAGTCTCTTAACTAGCTAGAAAACTTTCTTCCAAGTTGGTAGACTCCAACTCCACAAACATCTATAGAATGCCTTCCTCATCCTATCCTTATCTCAATCATCTAAACTAGTTTCAAACCAAGTAAAAAACTCATAAAACCTCCTCTTCACCACATCACAAAGATTCACAATCATCTTAGGGTGCAATGGTCTTGAAGCCATCTCCTAAGATCTTTGTAAACCCTATGCAACAAATCCTTCCCACATTCTTTGTAACAAAATAATTTTTTTTGTAACTTAGATCACAACTTGCCACCTTGTACGAATAATTAGGAATCACATCACAAGTCCAAGACCATAGATCTACAATAAACAACCTCTCTATGATCAAGCCTCAATAAGATCAAACTTTCAGCTTCACATCCATTGATTCATTTGCATGTCCTATGCAATTGCAAGTCAGAACCATGATTTTCCACATCACAACCAAGAGATCTACAACTCTAGAAAGAAAATCCACCACCATATCAAGATCAACTCAGATCTAGTCCTCCAACCCAAGTCCTAGTGCAAATTGCCTCAACTTCGGTGATCTATCTACATGCTCAAGAACAACCTTCACTCTAATACCACCTAATGCAGTGCAAAATAGGAGAATCCCCAAAGGAGATTTCCTAGCCCCCTATAAATAACCACATAGTGGAAACACAAAAAAAATGCAACACAATTGCAAAATTTGATATGAAATCACAATAATTTATTCATAAAATATAACTATTTACATGCAATATGCCCAGTTGTAAGGCCGTCTAGGTTATGGCCAAATGTAACATCAATTACAATAATAGTTCTACAAGATCCCTCAAGATCCAACTCAATCCTAGCTAGCCTAGATCTATAAAATAATAGAAATTTGGTAAAAAACCTCTGAGATGTCAACTTGTGTGCACAAGCCACCAAGCAACTTCCTTGTTTCCCAAGCTATAACTACTAGCTCTTCTAAAACTTTATCCAAGATCTAAGAGTAAATTGCCTTACATTTAGTGCTCTATCCATACACTATGGAAATCTTCTCTCGCTCAGCTACTCCATCTTCCATGCTCTTCTCCAAGCTAGATGATTAATCGCAATTCTACTATAAACTGCCTCACATTCAGTCCTCTATCTATAGACTTGGAAAAAACTTGCTCTTCAGCTACTCTCCACACTCACTCCTCCTCCTCTGAATGAATCCTAACTATAGACTTCACCACAACCCCTACTTATATCAATATAAGCCACAAGTTGACCTAGAGTGTTAAAAACTAAATAAACCTAACATTAAATATTGGAAGAGCCACAAGTCGGCCTCCAACATAAATTAAATGACAAAAAATTGATACCTGAGAAAAATAGTGATATCTCCTAGCCCTGATTGAATTATTACTTGTACTTAAAACTATTGGGAGAAATTTAGGCCCTATAAAACCACTTAAATTTTCAAAGGTTGATACAATAATAATATTTTCACATCCATCTCAAAAGTCACACAAAAAAACCTATTGCACAAAATGCTAGAAATTGATGCTCCAGGAGAATTTCTATATCTGCTAACTTGTAATGAATTAGGACTTGTGCCTCTGATAAAAGGATGTAATCTAGTCCCTTTTCAATCCCTAAAGTGAAAATCCTCTTGTTAATTGTGAAACAATTAGTTACATGTCATACAATATGCACCTAGAAATTAGAAAACACAACTCTAGCAGCAAGGTAAAACGGCTCAAGCTTCAACTCAATCCATCCAATCTCTATGCCATCATGAGTAAAGGTTCTTCAATTTGTCACCAACATATTCCTAACAATGAAAATCTTAACTCCACCAAAATTCAAGCTCAATGCTCTTACTTCAGATAAATTATATTATGGGAAAATATTATAAATATTGAATGTCATCATGTCTACAAAGCATGATAAAAATGTTTGCTGAGCTACACATGAATCACTTAAAATTTTGAAATGATCTATAATTCTATATATTTTGATTCCACCAAGTGGAAAAATATGTTTTCATGAATCAAGAAGAATATTTGGTGAGATTTATTGTGAATAAAGGAATGAATGTGTATGATTCTAAGGTAGAACATGTACCAAATCAAATGGTGTATTCAAGAAGTTTCTATAACCCTAATTAGGTCATGGATTTATGAGCTAAAAATATTTCTATATAAGGACAAAAGAGAAACAATTAATTTTTTTATGAAGCATCTATTGATGGATTTATGTTAGAGAAGGGGATATGCCAAAGGAATGCAAATATGAATCTATTACAAAGGAGAGTATAGAGAAATAGAAAGGTAAGGAATAGATACATTAATCATAAGAGGTGATAAGCTATTGTCCAAAAGAGAAATCTTAACATAAAATTAATTTTCATTCAAGAACATCAAGTTCACTACTATTTTCTTACCATTATACTAGTGGATAAATCTATTAATAAGGTAGACCTAACGGTCTATTTCTAAATCTCTTAGCTAAGGGCATACTCTGTATTGTGTTGGAAAATCCTTGAAAAATGTAGATCCTTGTAGCTGTTATGTATTATTTCTAATAGAGTAGGTCACTAGAAGTGAATTACATTTGTAGTTGTGAAGGATTTATGACTATCAACCTCAACCTAGTTTTCCCTCTAACCAATGGTTTCTGCATGACCAAAATATTTGTGTCATGTCTTATGTTATGCTTTATGGTTACATTCTCAAGATGAAGTAGATTAGTTATGCTTATTTTTATTTCAAATATTGAATTTAAGAATATGCATGTCTATTGAGTTGGTGAATCTTATCAACATCTTATCTTTACTAAATATTCTAATAATTGGTATTATAGCTAGTTCTCTTATTAAGGAGTTTTACAACCTTAGAGGAAAGATACAAGATATGGAAAGGTAGAGGCTTGACAAGACTATTAAGAATCAAAAGTTGGAGATAAGGATGACAATGAGTCAAATCAATGAAGTGAGTGAGAAGTTGAAGAAGGCACATAATTGAATGAAGAATATGATATTAAATGAGTGACATGATCTATTAGTAAGAGATGATTGAGGAACCATCTAATAAAAATGTGTCTAATGAATCTAATTTTGCAATATCAAGTCTAATGGAGAAGAACCAAAACATAATCAAGAAAATGAAATTACTTAATAGAGAGTGAGAAGTGCAATCTAAGAGAATGTGAGAAGTCTTGTAACAAAAAAAATACAAGTAGTGGATTAGAAAATAACTATTCAAGGTGATAAGAGATAGATCACTACAAGAATGGATGCAAAGTATGAAGAGATCATGAAATTGACTTATACCCACTATAATTTGGTAAATTAGTTACTTGGTGAAAATAATAAAATTGGTAGAAATATGGAAGACATAGTTGAGTTGACATATAAGAATGAAAAAATAAACAATGAGATGAATGTTGAGAGGGACACAAATAAATGGCTAAATAGATCACAGAAGAGAATTAGAAAATTGGATCAATAGTTCAGAGGATAGAGAAGACCAATAGACTATTGGATTATGCTTTACTAATTCATCAACAACTAAGGAGAATCATCAAAGAAAGTTAAACAAAATAATTTATACAAAAACCCCAATTTGAATAAGTCTACATGCTATTACTTTTGAAAACTTGAACACATAGCCAATCTCTACATGAGGAAGGTTTATAAGATTTATGTTATTCCTAAATTTAACTATTATTATTACAATTACAATAAGTATGTTCATCATGCATATGAATATAGATCATTTTGATCTCTAGGCCTATGTTTTCTATTTGTGTTCAAACACTTACTCATTTACAAGGTAAGTTACAAGGTCTACACTTTGACCCAGTTATCTATTAAAGGACGAGCATATAATACTTATACTGAGCATGATAGTGATTGTCATGTACTCAGTAGCGACCAAGAAAATGGATGTGTCAAGAAATATAGTAAGACATGAGAAATATAATGAAGACCAACCATATTGATAAGTTATAAGAGTGGAGAAGATAGGTATAATAGAAGCCAAGAAACAACATAAAGGTTTATGCATGATCGAGCATTAGAACATTTGAGTGCTTAGTAGTTTAATTTTGATATGCTAGTTTGTTATTGCACAAACAATTTTGGCCAAATTTTCTATGATATTTAATATCTATTATATTTGATTATGCATCATTATAGAAGGTAATGATCCCAAGGTGAACAATGCAACAAATAAAAAAGAAGGGATATATATGAAAAAAGATGACAAAATGTAAGTCATTGATCAAGATCTAGAAACTTCATAGAATATCTATTTATAGAGGATTCTAATCCTAGAATAAAAAGAAGAAGTTGTGAGAGAGTGTTGAGGAGAAGAGATGCATAAAGAGAAAATGCACATGTGAAGGAGTGAACATGAAGTTTTGGGGATAGATCTAGCAGAGAGAAATGAGAGTAGTGAAGGATTGAACAATGTTATCAAATTTAGAGAATTAGATTAGGGATATAAGAAAGAGGAAACCCAATATTAGATTCAAGAACATATCGAGGCTTGAGTATTGAATCATTTATTCTTAATTGAGATAGGGTAAATCTTTTAATAGAGTACTCTTAACAAATCTATGTAAACCTCCTAATAGAGTCCTTGATTCATTGTGAGTGTAAAATCCCTTAACAAGCTGAGACATAATAGTCTCTTAATATTTTGACAAGGAATACCATTCATAGGCTATATTATATCTTATAATCAAACATTGTAACTTTACTAGGTTAACATTATTGTTGCAATAGTGAAGATTTGTGGGTTTCATCCTGACCCCAGTTTTATCTTCATCTTGAAGTGTTTCTGGGTTACCAAATTATTGTGTTATGTGTTGAAATTTTATTGGTGTGATTTATATTTTAGCATTTATATTTTAAATATTAGATCTAATATATTAGATTAATTAGCTATGAGTTTATGAAATTATTTTTGTAATCAAAATTTTTAAGATCCTAATCCCACCCCACTCCACCCTCTAAGTATCTTGTTTCCCATATAAATTTTCCAACAATTGGTATCAAAGCTCAGTTCGTTTGTCAAAAATCCTAGTAGCTTAAGAGGATCAGATCATGGAGATGGAAGTGTATAAGATGACAAAAATTATTGAGAATTAGATGATTGAATTCCAAATTGTATTGCAACATTTAGAATTAGCAAAAGAAGAGTTGAGAAAATCCCTAAAGAAAAGAAAAGAGATAGCTATTCAACTAAATGACACTCAATACACAAAAGTTTATATAGAAGGTTTGTTGGATAGTAGAAAGAGTGGTAGCAATGATGAAGCAATGATAGAACTGCTTGAGAAGAATAGTTCCCTAGTAAGAGAAGTAAAAAGTCTCAAGACAAAACAAGAAATTTAATCCATTACACTCTATGAAGAAGCTAAACAAAAGAAGAAAGAAATGTAAGACAAACTGATGGCTGAAAAAGATAAATGGGAGAGTTCTAAGAGACTTGAAGAAACATTATTTGAAGTAAAAAAGCTTAAGAACAATCATCTTGATATGATAAATTAATTAGTGATTGCAAATTAGGAAGCAAACAGAAAAGATGTGGAGATTACAAATCTAAGGCTATAGAATGAGCAATTCGGAAATGAGTTAAGGCATGAAAAGGAACTCATGGAGAGCTTAAACAAAATAAATAAAGCAATCAAGCACTTTGAAGAAATGATGAAGTCACATAAAACAAAGGACACCTGTGGACAAGGATACAAAAAATATTCTTCATCTACTGAAGAAGGAGAATCATTCAAAAGTGGATAAGAAAGGAATGCAAAACAAAAAGGTAAACCTACATGTCATCACTATGGGAAAAATTTTCATGCAACCTTCATTTGCAAGAGAAAAATGGTAAAAAAATTCCTAAAACTAAATCAAGTGGTAATTGCTTTAATTGCAATGAAGTAGGACATCAAGAACATGAATGTAGATCAAAGAATAATGATTCAACCAAAAAGGCATCTAGATTCCAAGGACACTACTAGAACTATCAAAATTATTGACATAAATCTCATGAGTACAGATTTAAGAAAAAGTCAAGTTGGTTACCTGAGAAGCAAACTCATACAACAAGAAAAGGAAATTCCTACAATTGGGATTACAATACATGATATAGTTGTCACTATTGTGGAGAGTATGGAAAAATTCCATAGAATTGCATCAAAACACATTTCATAGGAAATTAGATGAAATGCTTGAATGGAGAGATCATATGTTTTATTGTCTCCAAGTTGGAAACATCAATCAAAAATGCAAAACCAAATACTAAAGAAATGGAAATGAAAAACTTGAAGGAAAGAAGACATGGATAGAAATAGTAAGACCTAGAAGTAGTAGAGTTGATGACACTATGATCACCCAATCTGATGGATCGGGTGGTCACACTACATCTCAATAAAGAAATAATGTATGTAGGAACTATATACTCAAATATTATATTTTACATTTCTTCCTACTAGAGTAGTGATGAAAAGTCATATTTGCATAAATAAAGATGAATTAAGAACTATTAGAAATAGAAAATCAAAAAGTATTGAGCATTAGTGGTACACTCATACTGATTGAGATTTGTAGTACAAGCTAAGTGACAAATGAAATTTACATACTAGCCAACTAAATAACCTTGACCGAGATGAAATAGAGACCGAGCTAGTTATTAAGCACAAAATTAGTACAAAGATATTAGTTGTAGATCTAAAATGAAAGAGCATAGGTATTTATCAAATTTGAACATTCATTTTCACTCAAAAAACAATCAAAAAGCTCACAAGAAGATTTGAATGTGATTGAAGTGATTTTAGAAACTAGCGAAAGGAATCTCAAGAGATTATCAGTGATTTTGAGAAAAAAAGTAGTGTCATGTCAAATATTTAGTAAAGATATTTGTGAAAGTTTTTTTTAAAACATCAAGTACAAAATGACATCTAAAAGTGAAATGGTGAAGGATAGAAGTATGCAAATCATTAGGAATGATCAAATTCCTCCACCCAGTTTCAAAAATTTAGTCAACATTGAAAACATTGTTGATGATATTGGATATTTTTCATCAATTCCACCCAAAGTTTTGACTATTCAAGATTTAAGATTGTTCTATGCATGAAAAATTGGATAAATTAGAGATTACAAGATGAGGGTAGCTTAGGAGAAGCTATGTATTAATTGAATTCTCAAGGATGAGTATAAGATCATTGCAGAGAAAGGGCTTACCCGTATCCTAGGATTTCCAAAAGTTTTCAAAGTTTAATGGATCAAGATTGTACTTAGCCACATTCACAATATGAAGGTATGGTTAGAAGGTTGACCAATCAAGATCAACAAGGTTATCACTCATAGGGTAACTAGGTACCCTACCTTGGACCTGTTGACAATTGGCTAATGAAGAACATTGGTTTGGTTTATCTGCATAGTGTCATCACTCACTCACACTTCCAAAGTTGTAGGTGCTAGTGAAGGTGCTATCATTGACTCTGTCATCATCTAACTAATAGCTACAACTATTTCACTCCTTATTGTGTCCTTCTTACCTTCCTTAAATAAAAATGGTCTCACCTTGTTCCTCAAGTAGAGTGCTAGCTTGTTTAACAATTTCTTGACTTCTTCCTCATCATTTTTTTTGTATATAGTCATTAACATGGACATCTAAAGTTCCATATCCTCTTCCTAAGCTAGTGCTTTCTTCTGTATAAGTTTGTCATAGACTTTCTAATTTACTGTACCTTTAATATTCTCAAGTTTCAGATTGTTAGTGATCATATATCTCCAAGTAGAGATATCAATCTAATCTTTCTCAATATAATTATATAAATCATAAAATTTATTCATCTCAACAAAGGTCCCCTCATTTGCAATGGCTAAGTTGATCTTTTCAATAGTTGGCTTCTAAGGTTGCCTTGTTTTACCTGATGACTATTTAGAAATAGTAACCTTCTCTGTCTACTTAACTTCTTGTTCTTGTTCTTGTTATTCATTGGATTCCACAATTGATGATGATGATCAAACTAATTTGATCTCATCTTTGACAAAACTAATTGAAAAGAACAAAAAGGTAAAGAACATTAATGGAGGTAACTAAAAAATTACATAGCACTTTGGTAGTCAAGAATACAAAGGCAGATCTCAAACACAGGGCACAAGTAGTGTTGAAGTCATTTGATGAGGAATTTACAAAAAAGTTCAATGTTGCAGAGTTGAAGACCCAAATTTCTCATGATGCTAGTCTATTTAGCACCATTTGTTAGAATATCAAGAATGATTTTCTAAGTCTTGATACTTGTATCAATGAACTTTAGAGATGTCAACAAGATCAAAAGGTATTGTACATTAAGTGTATTTTATATCATAAGTTGACTAAGGATTTTGACAACAAGATTGAAGGAAAGCTAAGTGAGCTAGAAGCTCTAACAAGCCAGATACAACAACCATAGAAAATAGTTGATAACCTTGAAGGACAAGTGGCTAGTGTTCATAGTGATATCAAGAAAATGGAACTTGAGAAATTATAAATTTTGAAGAGATTATCAGAATTCAAAGAGTCTATTTCTCTGAAGATATCATCTATTAAGAGACAATGGGAGGAATGTGTCAAAGCTAAGGACATCTATTCAAATTTCTTATAATCTGATCTCAATGAAGTGAAAATTGCATCATATGCCTTATGTGCAATTCTCACTTATATTGAAATAGCCAAGGATGTATGGGTAAAAGGTTTGAACAATATTAAGGTAATTTTTGATGATTGCATGAAGATGTTATCAGCTTAAGGTAGATGAATAGAGTTTTTGACAGCAAATGAATAGTCTTGACAGTTTTTCACATTCTGACCTTTGTCATTGATGTCAAACAAGGACAAGATGCATAAGAAAATTTTAAGTAAGGTAAGGTGTAAAATCATATCAAAAGGGGGATCATGTGTAAGTTATAATCAATTATAAAAGATTATTAATGTATTGATAGTTTAATGTTTTGGACAATTTTGTATTACTTAGCCAATATTCCCTATTTTGTTGCCATCAATGCCAAAGGGGCAGATTTTTTACAATTGGCTAATGAAGATATGTATTTTTTTCATTTATGGAAACACATGATGTACATGCATGTAGAAAACCTTTCAAATAAAGATATTTAGATTTTGGTACCTAGAAAATTATCTAAGCATGAAATTGGTTTACAACAGTACATTGTTTTGTATGTAACTTGTTGTTGACATCATATTATGACTAAAAAGATTATGTGGAGGAAGTAGGAAGTATGTTGGACATATGGCTAATGTAATTTGCAAGAATACTAACTCTAACACTTGTTATTCAAGTTTTAGTGAAAGTAGTTTTGTGATTATCAATCAGGAATAAAGAGTAGTATTTAACATATAACTTGTTTATATGATGTTATTTTTGGAAGAGAGGTTAAATGGTATACATATTGATGATGATGTGTACAACCTCAGACATCAATATGGATTTTATGGATAGAAGATATTCATGTTTTACTGAACATTTGAATTGGATGTCATGGAATTATTTTTTTTACAAAATAATTACTTGACCAATTAGGGCTGACATCCTAGATGTTTACTCTAATTTGGAAAAGTATATTATGGTCTTAGCCAACCTAATAGTAATTTCTAAAAATACATGATATTATACAAAGGATATATTTCGAAAAGATGTGTGCAATTGTATTGTGATAAATGATATGCAAACTTTTGTATCTTGTAAAGTGAAGTTTGTGAGAACCTAATTTTTCTAATCTAAGATTGAGCTAAAGTCAGAGATCAATTAAGAAGGAAGTTATAACGCTAATATACTAGAAGGCCAATTACTTGTTTGGGTAGTGAGCTCTTCTTATAGTTGGAAATGCATGTTTGGACAATGAGCTCCTCTTATAGTTGGAAGTGCATGTTTGGGTAGTGAGCTCTTCTTGCATTTACTATACTACAACTCCTAATAGGATCAAAATTTCCTAATAGGGATTCAAAGTCTCCTAACAGGGACTCTTTATACTAAATTTTCTTATTGACTCCTAATAGGGTCCATCCTATAATAAGGAACATATATAACAGTATATTATCTAGTGGGTATCATCCCCACCAGAATTTTCCCTTGGCCAAGGTTTCTCTAGTTAAAAATATGGTGCTATGAGTTATCTATGTGCATGGTTATTGTTACTATTCAGCATTAATTTTTTACTTTTTTATGTATGGTTCAAAGTAATAAATAATATCTAGTTGGTGACTAAATTTTGTAAATTGCTGATTCACTCCCACACTCTCAGTAATTCCTATTTGTAATAGGATTGACCTAAGAGAATTAGAAGTGGAACAAAGAATAAAATCAAGTACCAAACCAAGGCAAAGTGGAATGGTATTGAAAGCATTGAAGATCTATTAATTGAATTTGTTGTTCTTGTGATTGCACACAAGTTATACCAATCAAGTAGATTGAACAATGTGTCATATGTGGCAGTAGATTTGGGCTACAAAATTGTGAAGAAAGATCATTCATATGAACTTTCCAAGCTATAACTTCATCAACTCATAAAAAACCTAGAGGCAGTAAGAAAAGTAAAGAATACTTCTTGTAAGTTTAGGTCCCTATTAGTTCAACCATATTTTTCTATGTACAAAATTATTTTCATTCAATTAGAAGATTGGATGGGAAAGGAGAAAGACTACTATGGAGCATCTAAATGACCCAATAAACAGGTTCTGAGAGAATTTTAAGGTAGTTATAGACAACTACTTTGAAGAATTCAAAGTTAAGATGAAAAATAGAATGCAAATTCCAAAGGCAATTGTAGATAGATATAATGATTAAATATGTTTCATTATGGTAATAGATTTTGTAGCATGGCTAAGGCCAATTCCCTATGAAGTAAATGTAGATGAGGTAACTATAGAAATTATTGTACTTTTAGTAGAAGACATAGATACTAGTGTCAAGCAATTTGGCACATATGAGACTATTATTGCCAAGCTAATTGTTGAATCTAGTAAACTTAAAGTAGGAAAGAAAAGAAAGAGAAAGACTGCCAAGGTTGATAAAGAGGAACAAGGATAAGGGTCTAGTCAACCCATATAGCTCGAGGAAGGAAAAGGAAAAGAATTGACTATTGTGAAGCCAAAGGCCACCAAATAGAGAAAGCCTATCATAATAGAACCTAAGGTGAAGGTAGACCTCAAGAAGGACATGCAAGAAATGGTGGCACCATAGAGGTTGAAGGTCAAGGTGATCATCACCAGAAAAACATTAGCACAACTCCCTACCAAGCTATTAATAGAAAGTCCATCAAACAAAAGGAAGTAGGTTGATGATCAAGTAAAGCCAAAGAGAAAGCTAATCCTTGTACAAGAGGAGAAGGAAGATGAAGAAAAGACCAAGTCTATTGAGGTTAGAAAACAAAAAATAATGAAGATACTCCCTCCAATGACTATGGATCAGGTATGTGAAAAAGTGATAGAATTAGAAAATATTCTAGGATTTAAAGATACTCAGTATGATTATTTGAATATTGGTGATCAAGTTAAGCTTGAAGGCATGGTAATTGATATGATGATCAATTTTATGTGCACACAACTGGAATTAGGAGCTAGATTTCTAGTGGGATTGTACAATAGAGTGGATGCCAAGTGGAAATTGGCATTGTCCACTAAGACACAAATAAGAGAGACAACATTGGCACATGATATGTTAGATTTAGGGAAGACTCGTATGTCTATCTCCCTAAAATATTTCATCAAGACGTTTATGGTGAGGGATAGGGCATATAAAATTTTAAAAAATAAAGCTCATGAAGTTGAGTGAGATAGTATTAGAGTATAGAAAAAAGCATTTTGATTGCTTACTCCATCTGTAGAGGTCAGGGAAGGTCAATATTCTATTGAATTTGAAGATGGATATAAGAAAGAAGTGGCCAAATTGATAAAGGAGATTTAAGAACTTTTCAATAGGTGTGAACAAAAAGAGATTTTCACAATTGAAGATGACACTAACACCCCTCCACCTAATCAAAATATATTGACTAAAAAAGAAATTCAAGGTTTACGGTTTAATGAAGGACTCAAGAAAACTCTGCACTAACCCAATCCTGTTACAAATAGTTGAATATCCTAAGCTTGAAGTCAAGAAGACTAATGATGTTATTGTCACATTAGTTATAGAGGCTAAAAGTATCAAGAAACTTGGTAGAGTATATACATCAATGACTTGTATGCCAATTTTGCAAAAGAAGTCAAATTTTGTTAAAGATTTATGCACACAAATGGTAGAAGTTGAAATAAAATAAATAGAGCAAGAGGCTATTCAAGCTCTTATTCAATTGCTGAGTGAAAAAGCTACTGAACTTACACATATGATAGCTATGCAACAGGTGGTCTCTACATGACTACAACAACCAAAGTTGAGATCCAATCAAAAGGGGAAACAATTTTGATTATCACTACCCAATGATACACCCTCAAGATCTTAGGTTGTGAATCATCCAAAAGAGGAAGATGATGATTTAGTGAACCTTGATGATGTAATTAAATTTCCTAAGTATGATTTGAATAATCTTACACAAGAGAAAATGCAAGAATTACAAATCTTGTTAAGGCATAAGGAAAAATAAGAACCATTGAAAAGAGAGTGGAAGAGAAGACAAGCACTAGACTTTGTCAAGGCTATTTTTATAGATGAATTTGGAATTACATATGTGAACTAGCATTATACAATTTTGGACTAGCTAGTGTATGTAGCTGATATAGTCTAAATAGATGACATAGAGACAAATGAAAAGTTAGTACAATGGTTTGAGAGAAGAATGGACCATAAGGTATTACAAAAAGTCTGACAAGAACTTGTAAAAAGACAAGTTGAGCTTTGTACATCTATTATATAGTTGGAAACAATTTTTAAAACTATCAATTCTTTATATTATAAAGTGTGTGATATTGATTTCTTTATAATAGATACTATATGTAGATGTTAGATCTAATATTATTGCATTGGGTGAGAATGCATGTTCAAGCTCAACCTCTTACCTATGAACTAACATTGAGTCAAAAGAGGCTAACTAAGCTCACAGCTAAAGATGTAGAGATTAGGCAAAAAATGAAGTTGACTTAACTTCAAATATTGCCACAGATAGAGATAATATAGATGGTCATCTTTACTGTAAGAGATATTTTGAAGAAAGAGAAAAGAAGCTTCACACATTGCAAGATTCATTTATCTAACTATCAAGCTAAAAATTAAATTTTAGATTTTGGAACAAGTACAAGAAAGATGGAACAAAAGATATGCCAACATTGTGGCAGGTCATTAGCAATTCTTTGATAAGTATAAATTAGCCTCACAAGCTCCATGTTCTATCAATGACAAAGACAAGGGAGAATTGATGGAAGAGATATATAGATATGAAGGGGGAATAAAATAATAAGAAAGGGGGAGATATTACATAAAGGAGGAGATATGGAGATGTGAATAAAAGATCAAATATTAGAATTTCTATAGAATTAACTCCAATCTCAAGGGAACTATTCATTTTTTAATGAAATGATATCATGACAAAGTATTTTTGCCACTAATGTCAAAGGGGGAGATTGTTGATCTCTAAAACTATGTTGTCTATTAGTGTTCAAACACTTAGTCATTTACAAGGAAATATTACAACATCATCATTGTGACTGAGTTATCTAGTAAAGATCAAGCATAAAATACTTATACTGGGTAGGATAGTCATTGTTGAGTACTCAGTAGTGACCGAGGACATGAACGAGCTAAGCAATATAGTAAGAGCCAAGAAATATAATGAAGACCAAGAATATTCATAAGTTATCAAGAGTTGAGTAGATAGGTATAATAGAAGGAAAGTTATAACATAAAGGTTTATGCATGACAGAGCATTAGACTATTTGAGTGCTAAGTCATTCAATTTTGATATGTTAGTTTGTTATTGCACAAACTCATATATATACCAGTTTTGCCAAATTTTCTATGATAATTAATATCTATAGAGCTTGATAAGATGTTGATTGTGCATCATTATAAAAGGTAATGATCCCAAAGTGAACAATTCAACAAATCAAAAAATGAGATATAAATGGAAAATGATAATGAAGTGTAAGCCATCGATCAAGATCTAGAAACTTTAGAGAATGTCTATTTAAGGAGGATTCTAACCCTAGAATTTTAAAAAAAAGGGAGCCTTGAGAGAGTGTTGAGGATAATAAATGCATAAAGAGAGAATTCACATGTGAAGGAGTGAACACAAAGTTTTGGGGACCAATCCAGAAGAGAGTTATTAGAGTAGTGAAGGACTAAATAGATTTATCACATTATGAGAATCATATCAAAGATATAGGAAAGAAAAGACCCAATATCATTTTTAGAGAAAACCAGGGGTTAGATATTAAATTAGTTAATTTTAATTGAGACAAGGTAAATCTCTTAATAGATTGGTTTTAACAGATCTATGTAAACCTCCTAACAAAATACTTAATTCATTGTGAGTATAAAATGATTTAGCAAGGTGAGACCTAATAGTATCTTAATATTTTAATAGGGTAGACCTTTCATAGAGTAGATTGTATCTTATGATCAAACATTGTAACCTTGATAGGTTAACTTTATTGTTGCAATAGTGAAGATTTATTGTTTTCAGCCCCACCCCAATAAATAGTAGATATAATATATGAGATGAATTAGGTATGTGTTTATAAAATTGGTTTTAGAATCAAAAATTTTACGATCCTAATTCGTGCCCCCACCCCAAGTATCTTGTTTCCCATGTACATTTTCTAACAGATCTAAGTTTTATTAGTCTTGTAAGAAATATGAGTTTAATAGCTATTGTTATAAATGTAATAAGTATAGACACAGGTTGCAATATTATAGATCATAGAAGAAATTTAATTGTATGTACCAAGAAAACAAGGTCACATTACAACACAAGGATTTCTTGCACAACATTTGAAAGAGATGGTCACACTACAACCACCTGTATAATATTCTACTTTGGAGGAAGACCTGGTAATTGGAGGAATACAAGAATGGAATTTTATTTATGTCATAAGGTTGGTTATCTAACATAAAACTATAGATAACGAGCATCAACAACTAAAGAAGAAAATACCAAAGGCAAAAGAAAATTTGATGTTGATGAAATTCTCAATATGATGGCTAAGACATGGGGAAAGAAGAGTGAATTGAGTGAGACGTAGAATGCCATAGTTGGTGATACCTCATCCAATAAATTAGTTGAATCCACCATCTCTAACTAAATCATATCTACATGTATGGGAATCACATTAGTATTGTTATATTTTACATCAGTTTCCTATAAACATTAACATGAGGTCCATATCTACATAATGCAAGATGCAATAGGACAACTCATGGAAATTTGAAAGGTGTATAGTTAGTGATCTGGATGGAGAAAATCAGTTTGTAGAAGCAGAGAGTTGGTTGGGTTTGTAAATATTTTGGCATGATTACTATGTAAGCCGAGTAGATGAAGGAAGTATTTCTTGATTGAGCATCGTATGGTAACCAAGTGTAGATTGGGAATGTAGTGTGTAGAGAAACATCATGGTATTTTATTCCTACCCAATATTAAAAGTGACTTTACCTATTAATTGGGTTTGAAGTATTCATTTTTTTCATCTATTTATGAGGATATAGAGTGATGATGAGAGACTTTGAGAAATTTGTATGTGCAATTAGATTTGAAGATTGAATGTGAATTTGACCAATATTTTAAGTGTGGAAACAAATTTTTTGAAATAGGAAAGTAAATAAAATAAAATTCACAAGTCTCCATTGAAACCCTAGTAATCACAATGGCATTAAGATCTTTATCTACAAAAGTTACAAAGATTAGTTTAAGATCAAATTGATTCATAATAAATATTTAAGGAACCTAAGAATAAACTATACTCCAAAATTGATGAACCTAGAAAAATTTCTTTCGTATCCTCCAAGGGTTATCTTGGTTTGTAACATACAAGCATTTTATCACAAGATAGGTGAAGTTGGGGATCGTGCATTACAACATACATACAACCAACTATATGTTAATGGGAAACTAAAACAAGAACATAAAAATTTGGAAATGAAGGATTGAATCCACATCTTACATCTTCCAAAGGTATTTAAAATTGAATGGATTAGGATCGTGATGAGATATGTACACACCATGATAATGTGTTTGGATTAGCCTATCAAAATTAATAGAGATGTTATCCTTATGGTGACTAGGTATCCCATTACAAGAAAGGCCAACTTGATTAGGGCCTCACCAAGGAAGAAAATTGAAGATAATACTAGTGTTGAATGGGATGGAAGACATTTAAAATTTTCTATAATAACCATTCTAGAGGTATGGTTTGGTACACATGCCATTGCATACAAGATGTACCAAATTGATTCTGAAATAGTGTGCTTTGTGGTACTATGGATTTAGGTTACAAGATAGTGAATAAATTATTTAAATCGACCTCGTCAAGCTACAACTTAAAAAATTGGTGGAAAATATGAAGACCATTGGGTTGCAAAGACCAACACCTATGAATTTGATTCACTATTGATATGTACATACTTTTATATGGAAAACTATTACACATTGATTGGTAATGTAAATTGGGATCTTAAAAGACCTAAAATTTATTAGATAAATGAATACATTGAGAGGTTGGGATACATATTTTAAAATTTTATGTTTAAAAATAATAGTGAATTTAAAGAAAGAATGTATCAAAGGTATATGATTCCACATCAAGTTATTGAGAAATATAATGATGATATTTATTTCCTTGATAATAATAATACATAGATAGAAGTGGTTGATCCAAGGGTTGCATGGTTAGAGCCAATGGCCTATGAAATCAACATTGACCAAGAAAATGAGGTCATTGAAGTACTAGTGAACACGCTAGAGAATGGGAAGGATAATCTCTTCGAAACATATGGATAAGAAAATCACAAAATTAAACTTGACAATATTTTTTCTCGCAGAGGGAAGATGAGAAGATATCATAAAAAATGAAGGTGAAGGAAATCAATTAGTTGTTGCAGAACCTAAGGACTAGAAGGGGAAACTAAAACTTCTAGCTACACCTCAGAGCCCAAGGGTAAAATGATCTAGGATTGGAGATGCGATACTTCACACTCCACCACTTAATAATGGCGTTGCCAAGAAAATAAAAACATCTTAGTCACAAACAAAGACTTATTAGGAAAGGAAAATTGGGCAATGATCTTAAGTTAGAAAACCACTAGAAGACCAAAGCTAATTGATGAAGAGTATAGTGATAAGACCTAGTTATATGGCATATGTCAATTTAGAGTTATTCTCATTAAAAGGCCTAAGATCGTTGATGAGATAGTTGAGATCGTTGATGAGATAGTCGATTCCCTAAGGAAAACAAAGGTTTGTCTACTTTTAAATATATTAAGTACCTTCCATTAAATGATGAGGACAAACAAAAGATTGAAAATATATTAATTGATATGATGTATAAATTTAGATATGCACCTATAGAGATAGGTAATGTGATTCCTATATGTGTGTGTGTGTGTGTGTGTGTGTGTGTGTGTGTGTGTGTGTGTGCACTAGATGTCAAGTGCTAAATGAGGTAAATAAGTTTGTCTATTATTATGCCAAAGTTACATGCATCATAAATGATTGAAGCAATGGGAAAACATAGGAAAATATTTATTTAGTTGTAAAGGGAAATACAAATCCAAACTAGTAGAACTAGACATGCTGATGTTGATGGTAAAAGAGTGTTGAAATATATTTTTGACATCAAATATGCCAAGAAGTCCATACAAGTAGAAGATGTCGATCCTACCCAACAATTTCAGCATGATAATCAAGAAAATGAATTTGAAAATGCATTTGTTCAAGATATTGTGGATAATGTACATAAAATTGTAAAATATATATCTTGAAGTGTAACTATTGAATATCTTACTAAAAGAGGTATAAATGATGGACAATAAAAGGATGAATATGTGATGGGTGACACTGAGCCCAATACTAAAGATAAACCACTTACTAAGTTAACTATCATGCACACAAAAGGCTATTCACTTCTAATATAGAAAATCAAGCCATATAAGAGGCCTAAAGTAGAAACTAAACTATCAAGTTTAAATACTTATCCTAGTGATTCTTTAAATTCATTAATTATTAATGTATGAATCCATACATACATAAAACAAACTAAGTATCACAGTAAAACCTCTAAAGAAGGAGATAAGGGTATGGAGCAAAAAACTAGAAATATGAAAATAGTATGACATAGACCAAAGAAGAAATAAAATATAACAAAGAAGATGCTACTATTTGAAATAGACCACAAGCCTAGGGATCTATGATTCAACTAATGATAGGGCAAGGTCACCATGCTCAAGTGGAGAAAAAAAAAGAAGTGAAGTAGACAAGAATAGACTAAAATAATTTGATGATAAGCCTCATGTGCGAAAAATTCAAATTGTTAACGACCTAGAATCATAACAAGAAAATAAGGAAGGAGAGAAAAAGAAAAATGATGAATACATATAGAAAAGCTAGGAGAAGAAGGCTTTATGTCCACAAAATATCTCACCAAGCACAAGAACTATTGCATCAAAGGATAATAAGTTAAAAAGAAAAAAGAAAAAGACATCTACAAGGTCCAATCCTATAATACTTGATGGAGTTATTGTTGGAATAATAAATGAAATGGCCATTTGCCCCTGTAGCCAAACACCCACCTACCTCCATGATAGCTTGCAAAATGATCAAAAGAATTTATTGCTTGGTAGGTGAGTTTTTTAAAATCTAGAAAAGAGGGGGAAATTTTTGTGGTAGATGACAAAAGGAATGATCAAATTCATTTGACTAGATAGATCAGTGTTCAGTAGAGCGGATCAGAGAGAGAGAGTTGAAGTTGAAGAGCTCAGAAGTTGCAGAGAAGGAAGAAGAAAGAAGTGATCAATAGATCCAGTTGTTAGAGTGCAAAGACAGAAGGATGTTCATTTTGTGCCTGTAGATGCACATGCTTCTTGTCTAGTCATTCTGTAAGTTTATTATTTGTTTATTTTGACCTATTAAAGCAGTGATTGCTCTAGGCATTATTGTAAGTAGTCATTATAGCTACAAGTTTAAAGTTTTTGTAGTATTGAAGTTGTTCAAGTTTTACTAGTTTAGGGTTATTTTAGGGTTTCTTGGTTGAAGCTAAATGCTCCTAGATTTTGTAATATTTATAATCAAAGTTGAATAGAAGGCAAGAATAGAAATCAAGTAGGCATACTTGATTCCATTGTCCTTCTTCTATTCATTGCATTTGTGAAGTTTATTTAGAAGCTTCAAGTTTTGGTTCTCTAGTTTTAATGATGGAAAAGTTTACATTATAGTTTTGTCACTCGATATTGTCTTTGGTACAAGTTATTTTCTGCAGTTCAAATCAAGCTCCCTACAATGGTTGCCAAGCTCACTCACTGCCTTCTTCTACCAAGCTCCACCCTCATGTGGCTACCAAGTTCAGTCGGCATCCACACTACTGAGCTCACTCGACATCCATTGGTGCCAAGTTTTTGTTCATTTGCCAAGCTCACTCGGCACTCTCCTGCCACTTGGTTTATTAAGGTACCAAGTAAATTTGGCACTCGACAATAGTGAGTGCTAAGCAAAAATTAAAGGTTTTGAATTTATTTTAATATTTCTTCACATGGTATCAGATCTTTGAGGCCCAAAATCCACAGTGAGTTAGGGAAATTTTTTTTTGGGATATTTAACATGGCAAGAGATGTAGGAAATATATGGCAGCAGCCACCACCCTTCAATGGAAAAAATTATGATACATGGGCAAAGAAAATGAAAACCATTATGGTTGCAAATGATTTGTGGGAGTTTTTAGTTAATGGGTTCAATGATATGATAGACCCAGCTCAATATGCTGCCCTCACAAATGCACAAAAGACTCATTTGAAAGAGTCAAGGAGAAAGGATGCAAATGCATTAAGTCTTAATGAAGTAGCAATGATAGAGATAGTATTTCCCAAGATTGCAGCAGCAAATTATACAAAGGAAGCATGAGAAATCATTGAGAAAAACTTCAAGGGGATTGATAAAGTCCATATAGTAAAGCTATAGAATATAAGGAGGGAGTTTGAGAACCTTCAGATGAAGGAAAATGAATCAGTTGTAGACTTCAGTTCAAGGACCTCGAATGTGATTAACCAACTAAAGTCAAATGGAGAAGTCTATCAAGAGCAGAGGATAGTGGAAAATATTTTGAGGACTTTACCTCATAAATATGATAATTTGGTCATGATCATAGAAGAGGAAAAAGACCTCACTATTTTGACAATGGATGAGTTGATCGACACTCTTCAAACCCATGAGCATAGGATCAATAGATCTACATCTTCTTCTTCCCAAGAACAAGCATTCAAGGCTTAGTCAAATATAAGAGGAAGGGGGAGAGGAAGAAATGGCTTAGGCAAAAACTCTAGAGGCAGAGGTCGAGGTAATGGAGGACAAAGAAATGCTGTAGCAGAAATCTCAAGAAGAGCAGATGGAGCAAGTAGCTCACAAAATACTTCAAGAGGAGGTAAGAAAAACTACAACTCAAATAGGAGTAATGTAAAATGCTACTAATGTCATAAATATGGGCATTATGCAAGTGAATGTTGGAAGAAGCAAAATGATTAGTCATGAGAAGAAAATGTGGTTGATGTGAACATGAGAAGTGGAAACAATGCCACTGCCTTCATCATGTGTAATGTTGGTGAAGAAGGAAGCCCTAAGATTTGGTACCTTGACAGTGGATGTAGCAGCCACATGAGTGGTAATGAAACCTTGTTTTTATTCATTGACAAGAGTTTCAAATCTGAGATTAAAATAGGTAACAATGGAACCCTACCAGTTGTGGGCAAAGGATCTATTATGGTTTGCACCAAGAAAGGTGAGAAGAAGGAAAGACAAAATGCATATTTTTCTCCTGGTATGAAGCACAATTTGATGAGCATTGGTCAGCTCATTCAAAATGGATACAAAGTGTTGATGGAGAATGACATGTGTGTCATTCATGAAAAAGATGGGAGCAAGAACTTACTTGTAGTAGTTCAAATGACAAAGAACAAAATGTTTCCTTTGAGAATAGAGACATGTTTCTCATCTCAAGTTGGTGCTGCACCTCCCACACAATCAACTCTAAGGAGTGTGATTGAAGACCCCTTACAGCTATAGCACCTCAAGTATGGTTATCTTGGCTATGTTGGTTTAAATTTGTTGTCAAATGAAAGAATGGTAGAAGGTTTTCCACGTATAGGATATTCATGTGACAATTGTGAGGCTTGTATTTTGGGTAAGCAACATAGGCTTCCCTTTAATTTTGGAAATTTTAGGAGGGCTAGATATCCATTAGAGTTAGTGCATACTGACCTAGTCGGTCCTATGCAAGTTACTTCCATTGGGGGGAGTACTTATTTCATGACATTTATTGATGATTTTAGTCATAGGACATGGGTTTATTTTTTGAAATCTAAATCTGAAGCACTTGATAAGTTTCTTGAGTTCAAAGCCCAGGCTGAAACAGAATGTGGACACTATATCAAGGTCCTAAGATCAGATAGAGGAGGGGAGTATACCTCCAATTCTTTTGTAATTTTTGTAAGAAACATGGTATAAAGAAAGAGCTCATAGCCAACTACACACCACAGTAGAATGGAGTGGCTAAAAGAAAGAATAGGACCATTTTTGAAATGGCAAGGAGCATGATGAAAGAGAAAGGTCTCTAAACTGAATTTTGGGGAGAGGCTGTGTCAATAGAAGTTTACCTAATTAATAGGTGTCCTACAAGGGCAGTCCGTGATAGAATTCCAATGGAAGCATGGTCACGAAGAAGATGGATAGTTGAACACCTAAGGGTGTTTAGATGTGTTGCATATGCACATGTGCCTAAAAAGAAAAGGAAAAAATTGGATGACAAAGGTGTGAAGTGCATCTCCATAGGATACAACTCAGAATCAAAGGCATACAGTTTATATGACCCATTGAACAACAAGATGACTCTTTCAAGAGATGTAGAATTTCTTGGAAATCAGTCTTGGTATGGTCCAACTAATGAGTCACCGAGCACTTCAAGTCAAGTGCCAATTATGAGTGAAGAGGATGTTGATGAACAACAAGAAGAAGGAGCAGATAGAAGAAGAGGCAAGCAGCCTCAATCATTGTCAAGCTCCTCTAGTAATGATCGAGTGTTAATGCAAAGCAGTAGTAGTGAAGATTCTGATCCCACACTCACCTCCCTATTACCAAGAAAGACCAAGAGTCTTAGGGAGGTATACCAAGATGAAAAGTATGAAGATTATGATGAGAGTGTTAATTTTGCATTATTTTCTCATAGTGATCCAATATATTTTGAAGAAGCTATAAGGAGAAGAAATGGTGTAAGGCCATGGATGAGGAGATAGATGCTATAGAAAGGAATGACACATGGGAGCTAACTGAATCACCTCCCAAGAAGAAAGTGATTGGAGTGAAATGGGTCTACAAGACCAAATGCAATGCTGAAGGCAAGATTGATAGGCATAAGGCAAGGCTGGTAGTCAAGGGCTACAAACAACAGTATGGAAAAGATTATGATGAGACATATGCCTCAGTTGAAGGAATGAAAATAATGTGTCCTATCATAGCAATTTTAGCTCAACACAAATGGAAGGTATATCAAATGGATGTGAAGCCCGCCTTCCTAAATGGTGTATTGAAAGAAGAAGTCTATGTGGAGTAGTCACCTAGTTATGAAGTTGTAGGTGAAGAATACAAAGTATATAGATTGAAGAGAGCTCTTTATGGGATCACGAAAGCTCCAAGGGCATGGTATAGTAGGATTCTATTCCCCACATGAACAACTGGCTTCAAAGTTTCATCCTTGCAGAGGAACAAAATAGTGTGAGAAGCGTAGACCTTTGTTGACACAGCATTTATCCAGTTTAGATAGGCATGAAGGTGTTGTGATGATCCAATATGAATAGTTTGTTTTCCTCAAGGGCTAAAATAAATTATAAGTAAAGATCAATGTTACCAAATATCTCAAAACAATGAAAATCTAACCAATCATCACAAAATTGTAATTGATAAATGTGTACTTTTTCTAATGTAAGGCCATCAAGGTTCTTCTTTATACGTGTAGTAGCGATATAGCTTTCTTGTGGACCATATAATCCTTGGTCTAATTTGCTTCTTGTGGGAAAACTCTACAAATCAGAAGGATTGATATATTAGAGCAAGGTAAAGCTCACCAATACAAAATTGCTCAAACAGATTCATTACCGAGAGCTTGGAGTGCATTTACACTATCCCATTCAAGTGTTATTTAGCCACTTCATGCAATTATCAATATATTCAGTAAAACTTGAAAAGAAATAAAGATCATCAATGTCCAACTATATCAGTAATGAATCTAATGAAACGACACTAGCTGGGGAAAAACTTTATGCTTTCCCATGAGCAGTAAAGGAAAATAGAAAAATGAAAAAGGAAAGCTTTTATTGTATTTGAAAAAGCTTTATGGAAAAATTGTGTAGAGATATTTAAAATTGATATATCAACTTTGAAATCTGTCATCATCCATATCTTATTAGAAAATGATTTTACTCAAAACTTGAGCATCTGAATTATACTAGCAAATTGAGGAATGTTAATTACTTGGAGACACCTGATATGCAGAGGATTGATGCCAGAGAACATTTTCCAAGAAAATTCTTCATCTTTTCTCCATGCGAATTCATCAGCTGCATCGAACAAATTTTTACCTTGACTTGTTTGACATAATGCCAAAATAATAAAAGGGTTGTGAGCATGAACATAACATATAGAGTGCTAGGAAAGTGTTCAACAAAATGAAATATTCATTCCCAACCTATAGCTCTAAAAGCTTCACTCATTAATTTATTTCAACTTCATATCAGCATCCTTACTTTCTTAGGCAATCGACAACCTAGAGCATCATTAATGTCATGCAGATTTATAAGTAAATTATAGTCTGGGCAAGATCAAATTCTTGTGAATGTTTATTACAAGACATGGTAATTTTCAGTCCAATGTAATATTGATAGATCTTTTTAGTTGAGTCATCGATTTGTTACTTTGAAGTCAGAAGTAAAGAGTGCGGCACAAGGTTGAAGGTATCTAACATATTTGATAAAGAAAGATTGATAATCAATCATGAAGTACAAGTATTAGAGGTCAGATTATGCTCTTGTTTTAAGAAGTACACTTCCAAATATCGGTGATACCATTTTAGGAAGTGTATGCCTTCAAGACTTCTAGTCATCTCTTGTGAATGAAGAAAGGACCCCATTAGCTAGAGAGATATTAGAAAGTGGCTTGGCTCGAGCAGGCGAACATCCCATTTTAGTATAGTGCCCAGAATTAGTATTGGAGTGCATGAAGGCTTATCATCCCAACACTAGAGAAGTTATTTCACCGAACAATGAAGTAATTTTCTGTCTAGATCCTACCTCTATTGTTGTTATATTCTGATTGCTTACCAGGACATAATATGTCAGCATCAATCTAAGAACTGCCAAGGAATATTTTACTGCAAATCAAACCCAATGTTTAAATACTGTGGTGAGGTCATGGTTCTTGCAACCAAGAAGAGGAAAATCTCAATTAGGCAAATCCATTCATAGATCGTTACTAAAAGAAGATGTGGCAAACATGGTAACTCTATTGAGCAGGATCATTGGTCTTTGGGATTCACATGAGTTTGAAGGTTGGATGTTCCTATTTATCAATATGGTCTATGAAGGAAAACAATATATTGATTGGGCTGAAATTATCAGTGACTCATTGCATAGACAACACATGGGACTTCAAGAAAATGACTACTTTTATATGACTTCATATCTTTTCTATGCTATTGCAAGTACCAAAAGTTGGCCAAGACTTAATCGATAGGGTATTTATGATGATACAACTATTATTTACAATCATTTTCCTCAAATTCAATATGATAATAGACTACACCATTTTAGAAGAGTGAATGATGCATTCACAATGCTAACTGTTAGGGAGATTCAGGGGAATACTGGACTCGAAATTTCACTGGAAGCAGCGATGAAAGTGCAAAAATATGGAAGTGTTTTCATACAATTCTAAAGTTTACTTATATTAGGTTAGCTACCTATGATGGGTGTCCAATGATGCTACCTAGATTTGTTGATGATAATTTGGTCTTGATTGAGATGTGCAGGGAGATTAGTCAAATCAATAAACTTTGCAAAAATAAGAGGATAGATGAAATACCTTTTCCTATCAGCATCAAATATTATAGTTGTGATACTGCATTAGATACTAGGAAGATTGAAAGATCTATTGCCACAATAAATTTGCATCCTTACACAATGTGTTTCCCTTATGATAGTAAGGATTATGCAATGAATGAATTAAAGTTAAATCCTAGTCTTGGTCACTTCCCAGCTCTAGAAAACTTTTGGGAGGACTGTGAAAATGATTTCAAAGTCAGGAAGAGAGATTGGATGCAGCTCATAGTACGACAAGTGATAGACTTCAAGTTGGACTTTGATGTGATGGGTGTTGATGATGATGAGGTTTCTCTGGTTGATCCTTACTATTATGAGGAAATTGAATTGCTAGATCTCCCTCCTATTGATTGGCCAATTCTTGAATTAAAAATCTTGAAAGAGAGGTCTACCTTTGTTCTTAAAAGGACAAGAGACTGGATCAGTATATTCAGAGCCGAAAAAGCAACTAGTGAATTTAAAAATAAAGAGAGGAGAAATAATATAGGGGAATCATCTCAGATGGCAATAGAAGCAACTTCTAGTGAGAAATAACAACAACTGGATATAGGTGCCCAAGGTCGGGATGAAGATCTGAATCAACTGGATAAGTTTATAGTCAAAAGAAAGAGGACAAGAATGAAAGGTAGAATGAATCAGGAAGCAAATGAATCTAATGAAAAAGATCAAAGAACTTCTCAAATTGTTGAATCACATGTCCTTGTTACATCCCCTCATGATGTAGTGATTCCTCATTTGAATCTCTCTCCTCTTGATATGCCATTAATAGACATCATGTAGTTAGATAACCCATTATCTAATTTAGAAGACTTAATCATGATTTCTGAAAATATAACAAGTGATGTGCAAGCTTCAAAAATTATGCATTCATGGTTCCAAAACAGTCTTCAAAAGAAGAAGAAAGTTGTTCAAATGATCCCGCCTCTATTTGATGTGATCTTGAGTATTCTTTAGAAGCCTCCTAAGGTGAAAAAGACCAAGGTAATGTCTAGGTTAGCTATTGATGAAACTTTCGGCAACTTGTGTGTGGAATTAGCCAAGCCTATAATTGAAAAGATTTTTGGTGAAGCATCTAAATCAGATTTTATTCTAGATAAGGTTGATCTTGGCCCTTCTAATGCAGAAAGAGATTTTCAAAATTTTGAAGTGATTGCTACTTAGATGTTGCAAAGGGAGAAGAAAGAGAAAAGAGCCAAGGAGCAACTGAAGGAAAAAGTTTAGATGTTGGTATCTTATATTAATTCAATTAGCAATCCCTCTAGTACCCAAGCTGTGGTCACTTGCCAATTTTAGTAGGCCCTAATGGTATTTTAGATCATATTGTTGTTGAAAAAATCGACAAACACAAGTCACATAGTATGATAATCAAAGCTTGGATACATTGGATGATAGGGCATGCTTCAAAACTTATAACTGGAGTGAAGGAGATATATGGAAAAGCCATCAGACAGATACATGGAATTTCTAAAGAACTAGAAAATAGCAAAGAACAAAAATCCACCTGGCAAAAAGTAGCTGATGAATTAAAAGAAATGGCCGAGTTAGATACAAGCATCTTACTTCTTCAGAAAATTATTGCTGATCCAAGTGACAACCAAACACGTATCTAGAGTAAAAGTGTTGGTTGGAAGGTGATAAACATTAGCAAAGGGATCATCCAGTTTGAAAAGCTAGTAGCTTCTTTGGAGCAGCTGAAAACAAAAGGTACAGATGAATTAATCTCTACTATCACAGGTGGGGCACTAGTAAATGACGTTCAACATGTTGATTGTCAATTTCTCCTTGATTCCTTCAGTGCTTAGATTCATTCAAAAATAGAAAATTGTTTATCAAATGTTGAAACTATGATGAAGCTCAGCCTGGTTGCAGTTACTCTGGGAGATTGTAACATTTCAGCCTATCGACAAGAGTTAGAAGAAATTCAAGATAGATACTTCACAGCCAAACTCAGGATGGGAAATGTGTTCATTCCGAACTATGAATCAATGATGATCATCCTAGATGCTTACAGAGCTTTTCAAGATAAATTGATTGTGTACAAATAGATAGAGTTAGTAGCTAGAAGAATTTGTGATTATATATGTAAACATCTTTAGGAACTCTAGCTAAAGTTTTGTTTTTGCAAGTTTCCTTGTATAGGTTAATTTTCTTGAGGTTAATTAACCTCCCAAAATCATGTATTTTAGAGGTGGTTATTAACCATGAAGAGGTAGTTATTCACCTCTATGTCTATATAAGGACTTTTTGGCTTTGTAAAGGGGACTTTTTGGTTTTAAAAAGAAGGGAAAACTATGCTGAAATTTTGATTGAGAGATAAATTTTGGAAAGTATGTACACTTTTTATCTTTGAAATTGAAAATCTATTTTGTCTTCTTGGTGCAAGGAAATGAAATGAGATGTGCTTTGGGTTTCTTATACTGAAATCAAAATTGTCATGTATTGTAGTAGACATTCTCACGGTACAATGTGAGTGTTTATGAATGATAATGAATGTTCTTGGTAATACTGGTTGCTTTCAAGCATAGTCCTTGATCACCTTTGTTATCAATCTTATTTACCCTAGAAGGTCGTGATGGTGTGTGGTGTATTTGTCTAGGATGACTTTCTCTTGAACTTTAAAGTTTTAAATTCTTTATTTGAAAATCCTTTAAAAATTATATCATAAGAGGTAACTGCCCCTCTAAATGCAGAGGAAGGCCATATACCAAGGGCCTCTCCAACTATTGTGAATGGTTTGCCACACACTCTGTTGGGAAAATTCTACTGTGACAAATCTGTTTACCAACAAACATTAAAGTTAAATATTAGATACTTCCATTGAAATATGGAGCAATAATGGCACCTATGTTTTTCTCTTTTAAGAGGGAATTCCAAGGATATTCATCATTGAATTGGTCAAAAGAAATATTTATTATAAAGTTTGCAAAATGAACATGCAATTGGGAGACATAAGGGATGACCTATTTAGGTCGTATTTCAAAACATTTCAAAGGGGCATTCACCAAAATGAAAGAGTTCCCTTTACACTAACTAAAGAGTATATAAGTGAATTGTATTTTCGCATGCATAGACTCTTGTATGGTACAAGCTATTGAACCTAGAAAATATTGGTTGATAATATTGTAGTATGGAATGATAGAAGAAGAGGCAAGACCTTCTATTGAATTGATAGTGGAAATGCAAATTGATCCAAATTTTCCAAAGCTCAGGATGAGTATAATGAGAATGGGTGTTCTCATTAAACAAAACAAGGAAAAAGAATTGGCAAATAAAAATGCAATAAAATATAGTAAGAAGAAGAGCACAAAGAAGACCCAAACTAGCATGAGAGCAGAAGTAATCATGGAAGAAGAGTTGGGATTAATTTGTGAAGCATCATCAAGTCCATAATGATAGGTAAATGCTGAAATCAATATTGATTCTGATAGAGGTTCCTCACCAGAACTAGAGATGATCATGAAGGGCACTGGTAAGTGAGAAAATAGAAATGCTCAATCAAAAAATAGGAAATCACCCTCTCTAGTAATTAAAAGGAAAAAAATATCAACTCAAGAGTCATGTGCAAGGACATCGAAACCAATAAAGAAAGGAAATAATCTACCTTATCCACCATCTATTAAAGATATATAAAATGACATTGTAAATAAAAGAGATGATAATATAATATGAAGTAGATATACAAACTTGAATAGAGAATAGAAAATTTTTGGTTCTACTTAGTTTAAGAACCTATTATTAAATTCCATAAATTAATAAAGATAAAATCCCAAATAAATGGCGCTAATCAATTAAAGAAGATGGTTAGATGGAATTAGTAAGTATAAAGGGATACTAGATGATGCACTAGAAAAGGATAGACTAGAATTTACACCACTTTTAAGAAGATTATTTGTGGAAGTATACAAAGATGAATTCATTTCAAAAGAGAACAACACACTCGTGATAAAAGGAGCATAAAATGTTGACTTTGAAAAGGATTTTTAAAAAAAAATTATAATCACAAAACTAGAAGAATTCTAAGTACAAAGAAAGGAATATTAATTCAATTCCCAAATATATTGGTTTACTAGTTCTAAATGAAAAGGAATTTTACAACAAGAAAGGCTAAGTAAAATCAAGCCAATTCAATCTAGTAGAATTATTGAGGAAGAGAATATATGTTGAAGAGATACAAGAAATAACTACTAACTATAATCCCACCACATCACCAACAAGAAAAGAAAGCACTAGAAATCATAGCATGGAGGTCACAAAGAAAGAGAAATCTCTAGAGCTAATAAATCCACAAATGGATTTAGCAATAGCTGAAAAAATAGAGAATATAACACAAAAAAAGTCACTAGAAAGGGAGTACACTTCAACTAGGGAGAATTAACATGCAATTCTAGGAGAGGAATCGGTCCCTCTTAAATGCTTATCTAACAAAAAACTTTACGACCATAGGTAACAGATCCTAAAAAAGATAAAAATGTTGAAGAAAAGAAACAAGATGGACAAGTCAACTTGTCGATGGTGCATGCATCCACACCATAATATGATTAACTAAAAGTTTCCACCCCTATAGGATTTCAAACAAATAAAGATTAGTTACTGAAGAGTAGGGAGCTACATAGATAGTAGCATTGACTAAAAACACCACACCAGCCATGAATACTAAACAACTAGTAGACACCCAAGTACCATCAATGGAAATAGTTCCTACAACTGCAATAATAGGTTAATAATAATAATGCACTAACTATGATGGCATCTCAATAAGACACTATTTCTATAGATGAGAATAGCCCAGAAAGAGATGTGACTTAAGTAAAGCACATTGTACCTATACAAGAAGAAATATGACTAAAAGATAGTTATGACCCATCAGTCAAGTGGGTAACACTAGATAGGTTGCACATGAATAAAGGGACACTTAAATGTTAAAATATTTCATGCTATTTGGTTGCCCCTTGAGTCAAACACCCACCTACCACCCAATAGCCTGCAAAATAGTTAGAAACAATGAATGCAGGTAGGTGAGTTTTTTAAAATTTAGAAAAGAGGGGGAAATATTGTTGGCAAGAAAAAAAAGGAATGAATTAGTCTCATTCAATCAATTCAAGAAGAGGGGATTAGAGTAGAGATTTTTAGAGTAGAGAAGAAAAGAAGTTGATCAGCAGATCAAGTTAGAAGAAAGAAGGAAGTTCTAGTTTTGTGTTTGCAGTTGCACATGTTGAATCCCTTTTTGGTTATTCTATAAGTTTGTTGTTTGATTCAACCTATGAAGCAGTGATTTCTCTAGGTGTTATTGTATGCAACCATTAGAGCTATAAGTTAAATTTTTAAGTTTTATCAATCTAAACATTTTAGGGTTTTCTGGTTGAGGCTGAATGCTCCCAGATTCTGTAATAGTTTTAATCATATTTGAATAGAAAGCAAGCAAGCAAACAAACATATCTTATTTTTGTCACTCTTTTTCTATTCATCATTACATGTTATTTTGTATTAGAGAATATCATTATTGAAATATTCATACTTCGGCTCTTTGCATTTTAATGATAGTTTGTCACTCTACTCACTTGGTCTAGACTTGCTTGACTTTCCTCTCTACAGACCCTACCGAGCTCAGTTAGCACAGTCTTGTGTCGAGCTTCATCTCATAGAGGAGACCACTCAGCACCCTTTGGTTGTCGATCTCACTCAGCATTGTCATGTGCCAAGTTGCCTAAGTACTGAGTTCACTCGGCATCTTCTTGTGTCAAACTAGCTCAGCACCACCCTCCTGTCACTCTTCATCCATTGGTGTTGAGAAAAATTGGTACTTGCCACCTTCATGTGCCGAGTGAAATTTCAAGTTTATGATTTTAACTTTTTACATGGTATAAGAGCTTTGAGGCCCCACATCCACAATGAGTTAGGGAATTTTTTTAGAATATTTGACATGGTAGGAGATATAGGAAAGATATGGTAGTAGCCACCATCCTTCAATGGACAAAATTATGATACATGGACAAAGAAAATAAAAACCATTATAGTTACAAATGATTTATGGGAGTTTGTGATTAATGGGTTCAATGATGTGATAGAGCCAACTTAGTATACTACCCTTACCAACAATCAAAAGGCTTAGCTAAAGGAGCCAAGGAGAAAGGATGCAAAGGCATTAAGTTTGATTAAGATAGCAATGACAGAGACAATTTTTCCCAAGGTTGCAACAATAAATTATGCAAAGGAAGCATGACACATATTTGAGATGAAGTTCAAGGGAATTGATAAGGTTAGAGTAGTAAAGCTACAGATGATTAGAAAAGAAATTGAGAACCTTCAAATGAGGGACAATGAACTTATTGTAGAGTTTAGCTCACGAATATCCACTTTGATAAACCAACTCAAATCAAATGGAGAAGAATATGATGAGCAGAGAATAGTGGAGAAAATATTGAGAACCTTACCTCAGAAATATGACAATCTTGTCATGACCATAGAGGAAGCAAAGGACCTCACCACATTGACCATGAATGAGTTGATGGGAACACTTCAAACCCATGAGCATTGGATAAATAGATTAGCAACTACTTCCCAAGAGTAATCTTTAAAGGCTCAAGAGAATTCAAGAGGTACGGGGAGAGGTAGAAATGGCTTCGATAGAGGCTCAAGAAATAGAGGTCGTGGAAAGAATGGTCAAAGGAATGCTAGTACAGAAAGCTTAGGACAAACAAGCACCTCTCAAAACAACTCTAGAGGAAGTAAGAAAAATTACAACTCAAAAAAGAGTAATGTTGAATACTACTACTATCATAAGTATGGGCATTATGCAAGTGAATTCTAGAAGAAATAGGGTGATCAATCAAAGGAGAATGCTAATGTGGCTAATGTGAACATGGGATATGCAAACAATCCCATAGCCTTCATCATGTGTAACATTGGTGAGGAAGGAAGCCTTGAGGTATGGTACGTGGATAGCAGTTGTAGCAACCACATGAGTGGTAATGAAACTTTATTTTCTTTCATTGATAAGACTTTTAAGTCTAAAATTAAAATGGGAAATAACGGAACCATTCCCTTAGTGGGAAAAGGATCTATTATGGTCCACACCAAGTAAGGTGAGAAGAAGGAAATAAAAAATGTGTATTTTGCCCCCGGTATGAAGCACAAATTGATGAGTGTTGGACAACTAATTCAAAATGGATACAAAGTGCTAATGGAAAATGACAAGTGTGTCATTCATGAGAAGGATGAGAGTAGTAGATTACTTGCAGCAATCCAAATGACAAAAAACCATATGTTCCCCTTGAGGATAGAGACATGTTTCTCTTCTCAAGTCAATGTTGCACCTCCCAACCATGCATGCACAGTAGTACATTAGTAATCAGCTCTTAGGAGCATGATTGAAGACCCCTCCAGGCTTTGGCATCTCAGGCATGGACATCTTGGCTTTGCTGATTTAAATTTTTTGTCCAATAAAAGAATGGTAGATGGTTTGCCAAGCATTGTAGATTCTTATGACAAGTGTGAGGCTTGCATATTGGGTAAGCAACGTAGGCTTTAATTTTGGAAATTATAGAAGGGCTAGGGCAACATTAGAATTAGGGCATTCTAATTTGGTAGGCCCTATGCAAACTACTTCTACTGGGGGGAGTAATTATTTTATGACATTCATAGATGATTTCAGTCGTAGGACATGGGTGTATTTTTTGAAGAACAAATCTAAAGCATTTGACAAATTTGTTGAATTTAAAGCCTTGGCTGAAAAATAATGTGGACACTATGTCAAGGTCCTTAGATCAGATAAAGGAGGAGAGTATACCTCCAATATGTTTGTAAATTTTTGTAGGTAGAATGGCATCAAGAAAGAACTTATAACTAGTTATACTCTGCAGCAAAATGGAGTGGCTGAGATAAAGAATAGGACCATTGTTGAAATGGCTAGAGGCATGATGAAAGAAAAAGGGCTCCCAACTGAATATTGGGGAGAGGCTATAGCAACAGTAGTATATTTGATCAACAGGTGTCCTGCAAAATTAGTTCGTGACAAGATACCTCTTGAGGCTTGGTCAAGGAATAGTTGGATAGTTGAGCAGTTGAGAGTGTTTGGATGTGTAGCATATGCACATGTGCCTAAAGAACAAAGGCAAAAGTTTGATGGCAAAGCTGTGAAGTGTATCTTCATAGGGTACAGGCTATATGATCCAATTAACAAAAAGATCATCATTTTAAGAGATGCAGAATTTCTTGAAAATCAATCATGGGATGGCTCAGTAGAGGAATCCTCAAGCACTTAGAGTAAAGTGCCTACTATTGCAGAGGAAGAAGATGACATTGATGATCAGCATGAAGATGGAGTGACAAATATAGATTTCAGACAGAGGCAAAAAGGGAAGCATCCCTTAACATGCCAAGGAATAGCCCAAGCACTTCAAGACAACTACGAGCTATTATGCAAAATAGTAGTAGCAACAATACTAAGAATTCAGATCCCACTCTTGCCTCCCTATTGCCAAGAAATACCAAGAGTCTAAGGGAGATATACCAAGAGAAGAGGTATGATGAAGATTATGATGAGAGTGTAAATTTTACATTATTTTCTCAAAGTGATCCAATTTATTTTGAGGAAGCTATGAAAGAGGAGAAATGGTGTAATGCCATGGATGAGGAAATAGATGCTATTGAAAGAAATGAGACATAAGAGTTAACTACATTGCCTCCCAAGAAATAAGTAATTGGACTGAAATGGTTTTATAAGACCAAGTGCAATGCTGAAGGAAAAATAGATAGGCATAAGGCACATTTTTTGGTCAAGGGGTATAAGCAATAGTATGGCAGAGATTATGATGAGACATATACCCAAGTTGCAAGAATGGAAACCATGTATGTTTTCATAGCTATTGCAGCCTAGTACAAATGGAAGGCATATCAAATAGATGTGAATTCTGCCTTCTTGAATGGTGTATTGAAGGATCAAATGTATGTGGGGCAGACACCTAGTTATGAATTTGCAAGTGTTGAACACAAGGTGTAAAGATTGAATAGAGTTTTATGTGGGCTCAAGAAAGCTCTGCAGGTGTGGTACAATAAGATTGACTCATATTTGATGAGCAATGACTTTAGCAAAAGTGATGGTGAACCCACAGTTGACATCAAGGCAGCAAATGGTAATGTGCTGATTGTTGTCTTATATGTTGACGATTTAATTTTTACTAGAAATGATAATTTCCTTATTGGTGAGTTCAAAGAGGCCATGAAAAATGAATTTGAAATGACAGACCTAGGTCTCTTGAAGTACTTTCTAGATATAGAAGTAAAAGAAATGCATGATGGCATCTTCTTCTCTCAAGAAAAATATACAAGGCAGATCTTGGAGAGATTTAAAATGCAGAATAGTAAGGCAACCCCAACACCAATAGCAGTAGGTCTAAATTTGATCAAGGAAAATTATAGTAAAAGTGTGAATCCAACCCTATACAAGAGTATGGTTGGAAGCTTGATGTATTTGACTGCAACTAGACTGGACATAATGCATGTAGTAAGTTTGATTTCCAGATTTACAGAAACACCAAAGGATTCCCATTGACAAGTGGGAAAGAGGATCCTAAGGTATGTGAATGGTACCAAGGGATTTGGGATTTTGTATACTATAGTAAATTATTTCAATTTGGTTGGTTACACAGATAGTGATTGGGCTAGAATTTTAGATGATAGGAAGAACACTTCAGATACATGTTTTATATGGGATCCGATGGAATTTCATGGGCATCCAAGAAGCAACCTATTGTTTCTCAATCTATAGAAGAGGCTAAATACATAGTAGCAAATGTAGCAGCTTCAAGCTATTTGGTTAAGGAGGATCTTGATAAATTTGAATGAAAGGCAAGAGGATGGAACAACAAATTATTGTGACATCTCTTCAATTGAATTGTCCAAGAATCCAATCTTCCATGGGAGAAGCAAGCACATAGAGATTAGATATCACTTCATCAGAGAGTTGGTGGAGAATTGGGATATCAAAATGGGAGTTTGCAAGTTTGAGCAACAACTAGTAGACATTTTCACAAAGCCTTTAGGGATTGGAACTTTTGTATAGCTAAGAGAGTGTCCTGGTGTAGTTGATTTTGATCAAGAGTGATCCTTGTTTTTTTTGGCTTAGGACAAAGGGGAGTGTTGAAATATTTCATGCATTTTGGTTTCCCTTTGAGCTAAACACCCACCTACCACCTGACGACCTATAGAATAATTAGAAACAATGAATGTAGTTAGGTGAGTTTTTTCAAATTTGGATAAGAGGGGGAAATATTGTTGTCAAGAGACAAAAGGAATGAATTAGTCTCATTCGATCAGTTGAAGAAGAGGAGATCAGAGTAGAGATTTACAAAGCAGAGAAGAAAAGAATTTGATTAGCAAATCAAACCAAAAGAAAGAAGGAAGTTCCAGTTTCATGTTTGCAGTTGCACATGTTGGATCCCTTTTTGTTTATTTTGTAAGTTTATTGTTTGATTCGATCTATGAAGTAGTGATTGCTCCAGGTGTTATTGTATGTAGCCGTTAGAGCTATAAGTTTAAATTTTAAGTTTTATCAATGTGAACATTTCAGGTTTATTTTAGATTTTTTTAGTTGAAGCTGAATGCTCCTAGATTATATAATAGTTTTAATCATATTTGAATAGAAAGCAAGCAACTAGGAAAACATATCTTGTTGTTTTCAGTCTTTTTCTATTGATCATTGCATGTTATTTTGTATTATAGAGGATCATTGTTGAAATCTTCATACTTCTCCTCTCTACATTTTAATGGCAGTTTGTCACTCTGCTCACTTAGTCTAGACTTGGCAGAGTTTCCTCTCTACAAACACTACCGAGCTCACTCAGCATAGTCTTGCGCCAAGCTTCATCTCACAAAGGAGATTGAGCTCACTTGGTACCCTTTGGTTGTTGAGCTAACTCAGCATTGTCGTGTGCTGATTTGCCCAAGTGCCAAGTTCACTCGGCATCTTCTTGTGTCAAGTTAGCTTGGAACCACCCTCTTGTCACTCAGCATCCATTGGTGCTGAGAAAAAATAATACTTGACACCTTCATGTGCCAAGCAAAATTACAAGTTTGTGATTTTAATTTTTCACATTAAAGAACTCCATAAGGTAATGTAGTACTGGTCAACAAAGAGAAAACTTTTTAAGACAAGTTCAACAGAGTACATGTGAAGAAGAAAAGTAGGCAAGTATGAAGATCGTCATCCTCATCCTCATTATCTTGAAGCTCTAAATATGGAGGAGTATTATTTGAGAAAGATTTAGAAGCAATACAAGAGCTTATCAAGGTCAAAGAAATTGATGAAAGAGTGGGGACACTAAAAGAGATGAGCAAAAGTGAGATTGATTACACCTATAATTTAATTTGTAGATTCAGAATATTAAAGAAATTTACCAAGAAAAATAAACCATGTCAAGAATTGTTAAAGTTAAATGATTCACTCACGAGATTAGCTATTGGTGATTTAAACACAGATCTCATAAGTTAACTAGAATAAATAATTGTGAATGAAGATATTTATAAGAATAAATAATTGGAAATGTAGATACTTATAAGTCCTCCACTAAAATAACAATAGAGAAAATAAAGGAGAGGACTACACACCTAATTTACATCACATAAATGAGATTATCAAAGAAAAGAATACTACGGTGGAAATACTAAGCGTTATTCACGAGTCTTACATAAAGTGTCTAATCCCCAAAGCTATATAGAAAATCTAGAGATTGGATTGAATAATGATCATGAAGAGATAAAGAAAATAGAGAACTCCTTTGATGTTATGATGAGCTCTACAAAAAAGTACAATGATCCAATATATGAAAAGATACATTTGATTAATAGAATGAAGGTAGAATAGTAAAAATATACTTTTACAATCTTAGAATTATGCTGCCTCCTATTTCCACCTAAAGGAATTACAGAAGAGCATAAATGGGGCATGGGTAATAATGGTAGCCAACCTCACAGATACATTACAAGATATGCAGACTAACCTAACCCTATAGAGATATTGATCATGACCCTTAGAAAGCATCATATGTCATGGAAAGCATAACTAGATAGTGCTAAATCGCGGTACCCAAACCTACTATGACCATTTTTTATTGATGTCAAATAGGAAAAGATTATGAAAAGGAACAAAAGGAGAGACAAGACTAAGGTGGGTCCAAAAGCAATTAACATAGTAAAGAGGGACATGTCAAAGAAGGGTATGAATAAAGTAAGAGGGATAACATATAATAAAAGGGGGAGATGAAATATGAGGGGTGATGAAAAAATACAAGGGAGATAAGATTAAGGGAGCAAAAGAAATAAATGAAGATATTAAAGGGGAACATGTGGAAATAGGATATAAAAAAACAAATGAGGAGAATAAAATCAAAATGGGAGATGCCCTACAAGACATAAAGGCCAAGAAGGAAAATCCATAGACAAGAATGGTAAAGGAGAAGATATGAAACAAAATGTAACTTTCAACTAGGCCCTTAAATTGGTGTAGAGTGTACAAGTATCATCAAAGGGATGACAAAGAAAGATGGAGAAAAACTCAAGAATAATAAAAAATTTTCCCATTAATCCCAAAGATGAAGAGTGTTGATCCTACTAGTCTTAATAGCATTATGAAAGATAACTTATTATTCTCACACTTAAAGCACCAAAGTGTTATCATTGATTAGAAATTAATACGAAGGAATAAGTAATTTGTATAACATCTCATGCCCATTGGTAGATATCTTCATTGGTTAGATCAAATATGAAGATGAGGACATGGAAAAGGGATTGTTGTAACTCATTGTACACATGATGAGTCACCATTTATGTGACATGATAAAGAGACATAATCTAGATTGCAATAACATATTTGAAGTTCATGTAGTCTATACTCTATGTTTGTGTCAAAAGTCTTCCATGAATAGCTCAGTTATGCAATTCACATTTTGAATGCATCGAGTTTGGGTGTGATATTTTTAGGGTTTTATCATCGAGAGAATTGAAGATAGTTTAAAAATGTCATTACTAAAGTGTGTATATGTATGGAGAAGGAAATTCATAGGAAATAGTGTGAGATTGAACTAAAAGAAGTGTTCTGCATAAATTCAAAAAAAATCAAACATATGAGCTAATGTAGAGAGGGCAAGGAAGGGAAGGGAAGAGGTGATAGTATTTATCATAGAGAATGCCAACACAATGAGAGAATATCAATATATCTTTATGGTATACACTCATGATCTATAAGGCAAGGTGTACCACATAGTTTAGATAAATCTTTAATTGTTTTCTCATCATTGTAATCATATGTAATCTGTTAATTGGGAAAGCTTCAATACCAAGAATATTGTAAATTATCTAATAAAGTACCTTCTAGAAGGAGAGTTTAAATTATTTTAAAAGGGTCACTTTGACAAGCTCATTTAATCCTAATAGATTGCAAACCTTCATAAATGAATGTGTTCTCAAAAGAAACAATTATAACATCTAACTAGGTAAATTTTTATTTGTATTAAAAGTCTAGTGGGTACATATCATTCCCATCATTTTTTTCATCCTCTTATTGAGATTTTGAACATAAATCTCTATATCACTTGATGTATGATTTTGTATGTGAGATTATATAATTTTACCTATCTACATTTATCTTTGTTATATTAATCACATGGTCATTGTTTAGTTTGATAAGAGCAATAGTCAATAGTCTAGTTAGAGAATTCATACTGATTCAAACCCCCTCTCAACACTAGTTGGGACAAAAACTTAAATTATTTGACAAAGAGAGAAATTTAGTTATATTACAAATGTGTTTTATGTGAACAAGATAGAGAAACCATTTCATGCCTCTTTTCTCGTATCCTTATGGTTGGTAAATTAGACAATAGATTCTAGAACTTTTTAACTTTAAATGGTGTTAGAGTAATAAACCTAGTGAGGTGGCTAATTCTTGGGATCCTCCATCTAAACATCCCTTTGCTAAAGAAATCTTGTAGCAATCTCTTCTTTATGTAAATTATCCCCTATGGAAGGATACAAATCTCCTAAGGTTGGTATAAGAAAAAACATAAAATAGAAACACCCTTGATAGTAGGTCAATCAAATTTAGTTTTGATGGTTTTTTATTTGGAAACCTATAGGTATTGAAGGAGGGGTGGCTTCATTAGGAACTCTAGAGGAAATATGTTGGTTGTGTATCCTATGAATATTGATTCCCAAATAGCATATGTGATAGAGATATCAGCCCATTTTCATGGTGTCAAAATTGTGAATGAAAATAATTACAAGAAAAATGTAGTAGAAGGTGATGGCCTTAATGCAACAATATCTTGAATAAAAAAGATGACATGGTTCAGTTTGGAAGGGATATCATCAGCAAGGCTATTCAATTACTTGACATGATGGACGGGTAATTAATATTATGAATAGGTTGGTGTATTTGGGGAAGTACACTAAGTAATAAAAAATATTGGAGGACATGCATTTGATTCCCATGGAGGCTCATGAAGTGATATTGCAATATATTGTGATTTCATATAATAGTTACAATGTGATAAAAAACCATAGTTATGGGGATAACTTTTTAAATTATTTCTTATCTTTTGGGTTGGCTTTCCTTTGAAATTTTGAACATTAATTTTTCCCTAGTAGGTCTATAACGGTACCTTCTTTACTATGACCATGTGTTGCCTAGGCCACTGTATTTTGTGATATCTTGGTTTTACCTTTACATTCTCTCAGAAGGATGGTATATCGATTACCATAGGAGGAGAATCATATTGAATAGAACATTATGGATATGAGTAGTGTAAGAGTAGCATCTAGGTTTGATAGATTATTGAAAAAGGAAATATGTAAAATTATGTGAAAGGAATGAAGGGATTTAACACAAAGTTATCCAAAAATATTGTTGAATCTTGAAAAGATGGTAAGGTCACCATGAGGGTGTTTCTTTTTGGTGATGCTAGAATCTATTGTTTTTGTTAGTGCTGAGTATGGAGTGGTCTAAAATTATTAGGATAATGAAAGTATATTTCAAATAATATTTTTGAGATTTCTTGGGATTAGGGTAGAAATATCAAAACTACTGAGTGGTTTTAGCCTTGAGAAATTGTTGGGTGAGTGGAAAGTGGTGGCCAAAAGTATCATTAAGTTCATCACTTTAGAAGGAAGGTATAAATAATTTCATTCCCATCTTTTTAACATGCTTAGTTAATTAAGAATTGGAAAGTGATGTTTTTTCCCTTATTGGATGTTATCATCTCTGTCACTTTATGGTTAAGGGTAAAGCCCCTCTTCACCAAAGTTTTATTTTCAAGCTTTATGAGTTTTACTTTGTTTTAACCCCTCAAAATGATCCTACCCCTACTCTATCTATTGAGCTCAATAATTTTGTCTAGACCCATGTTTATGCCTTCAAAAAAAATTATAGGATCCCACATCCCCCAAAAAATGCATTCTATTTTGGGTACTATGGTTAATGTAGACTATAAATATCTATATAGGAATACTTCTCAATAGGATAGAGGACATTATGGAAATATTAGATTACTCAACCTCTAGTACTTCCTAGTCTATAGTTAGCCTAGACCTTAGATATCTCCACCCCTTTTAGATATCAAATTATTTTTCATATGAAAGAAAAACAATTTTGGTATAATATTTTTTTTTAATCTAAATTAAAGATTGTTGCATATGACATTATTCTATAACTGGACCTTTTTTATTTAATAAGACTTCAAGAAAATGCTCAACTATAGGAAAAATAATAATCAAAAGATATTTGCTATCCTTAAATATTGTATGCATATTTGATATTTGATAGAATAATATTTTATTTATTGAAAATGAACATTATTTTTTCTCAATTTCAAGGAACTATGAAGAAAATTCAATGTAATCTATAAAGTTGCATTAAATCAATTAATACAAACATGAAAATACTTGAGCTATTGCAAGAAACTTCCTGATGGCCTAAACGAATCCCATTTCATTGTGCTGTCAACCATTCCCTAGATTTGTAGAAAGATCAATTACTACACAACATTAATGATGAAATCCTATAAATTACTCAGATATGGCACCTTTGGTGGAGCGCTTGGGGTTGTTCTTGTCGGCATGCTTCCTCTTTGCCTGAGTTCTAGGCCCGCTTGAGTAGTGCTCCCTCTAAGTCTTCTTCTCTCCATGCTGCTTGGATTGCTGGCCCATCTTTCATGCTTTGGCATATCTGGTTGGAGAGGAATCGTCGCATATTCCAAGATGTTTGGCTTGGTGTTTTGCATTTTTGGTGGAAAATATCACATTCTCTCCAGGAAACAATTCTTGTGAAGTGTGAGCTTGATGGGGGTATGGATCCGGTTGATCTTGCTATCTGTAATTGCCTCAATTTTCATCTTCAGGATGGGGCTGCATCTCATAGGTTTCCTTCTAAGTCTAGGCAGCTTCACCATCAGAGGAAGGGTCAGGTTAACCGGGATGGGCACTGGACTCCTCCTCCCTGTGGAGTTCTGAAAATTAACACTGATGGTTCTTCCCGTGGGAATCCTGGTCTAGCTAGTATTGGTGGAGTGGCTCGTTGTAGTTCTGGGGATGTTAAATTTTTCTTCTCAGTTCATAAGGGTGATTATACTAAAAATCTCATGGAAGCTCAGGCTATTTTATATGCTGTGGAACAGTGTTGCTTGTGGGGATGGAGTAAGATTATCTGTGAGTCTGATTCCCAGGTGGTGGTGAACATGCTTTCTTCGCAAGAGCTTGAGGATGTTAGTTGGCAGCTGGCCACTATTGTTAAGCAGATTCTTTTCTTCTCTTCCTCTTTTCAGTTCATTAGGTTCACGTATATTCCTCGTGAATGGAATAGAACTGTTGATTGTTTAGCGAAATGGGCTTCTAGTCATGATCCTAGTTGGAATATTAGGGATAGGAGGCAATTGTCATCTGAGATGGTGCAAGAATTTGATGATCTTGTTGCTCAAGATCGAGCTCCTTGTTGAGCTCTCCTTGTTGTATTCCTTTCTGTCTTAATAAATTTTTACCCCTCTTTTTGCCGAAATCCTATAAATTCAGCAGATTCAGAGGAGCAAGAGTAAGTATAGTTCGCATCCTCTTCGCTTTGAACAAAGTAAGGGCTTCTTCAAGTATTATTATTTTAAGAAGCCTAAGTTTAAGTAGAACTGAAGCTACTTGGAGATATGAGTTGTGATAAAGGTTTCTATGTAGTTAGACATTCATCTTAATTGAATCAATTAAATGTAATGCAATAGACGAAAGCTTACGAAGAGAATTACTAAGAATTTTGAGCTCCCAGGGTTTGGAGATATAAGATCTTCATGCAATCTCTCATAATCTAGTGATGACTGTTTCAAGGTTTAAGTTGTATTAGTTCTACGAGCTTGTAAAAAGGATGAAGTTGGGATCAGTAAAATGAGTCTCTCATGCTCTTGCAAAACTGAAAAATAAAAGATGAAATGCAATTTTTAGACATCCTGCGTTCAATCATTTGATGCATAGGAGCCTTATAAAATGAGAGAAACAAGCGTAAATTGGCACTAAATCCACAATTTTGCTTCAGCAATTTTGATATGATTTGGAATGGCTAGATCGTAATAGGTTTCTTACTCCGTTGTTTCCATCACTTTAATGATAATTTCTAAACTAAACCCTGAAATATATTGTTTCAACTGTTTCATGACAATTTTTTCCAATTTAATGATAATTTCTAAATTAAAACGCTGTGACAATTTAAGGATGATGCGTGGCATCAGATTTTTGACTGTAGGAAAGGTTAGACAATTCATAGATGAAAACCTAAAATGAGGAAATGAAAGTCGTCTTTTAAATTATCAAATCCTTTAAGTTTTAAAGAAAAATTAATATTTCCCAAACATATGTTTAAATCACCATGCTTTTCTTCATACAAACCATGTCTCTGCGTAAAATAACAATACAGACTCTGAAAAAGATAGTTGTTCATGGTCAGAATGTAAACTTTCATTATTGAATTCAATCATGGTTGTTTTAGTCCATGCACCTAAAACTAATACATTCGAAAGTAAAACTCAATTAGGAAACTTTGGAGGAGCCCGCCAGAAAATAGAGCAAGTTTCAATTGAATAGAGTTATTGCTACAAACAATACAACCAATAGATAATAATGATGTCCACTGTTTTAAAAAACAAACTAATGCCAATATCAATTATAACCCTCTATTTTTTTGATTTTTTTCGGCAAAAGGTGAGTGTACATATCGATAAGAGGATACATGTCAAAATTGTATTGTGGACAGAACTCGGCTGCAAATAGTGTTAGATATGTAGATTAATTATCCCACATTCTGGCACAGACCATCACCGACCAAACCACCAGCCTACCACGCTTTTCATGTTCTACGCACTATTTCACCTATCTCTGATTAAGGGTAGATCTAACTGTGATCTATGACATCTGTACTAAAAAAATATGCATTTTCCTATAAAAGATGATCTGGGCCTGTGATCAGCACAGCCCATTTTTGGGATTTTCATCTCTTTTGATTTCTTTTGTTTCTCTGCTGTTCTGTGCTATGATTTTCAACTTGGTATCGAGCTTATAGTAAACGATCCAAGAGACGTGAGTAAAAGAGTGTGACTGAAAAGTGTGGAGTGAAAGATGGTGATTGAGAAGTGTAGAGGATTGCTTTTGCCTTGTGAAGAAGACTGTTGATGTGAGAACGTTGCCCATTACAGAAATTGATTGAAGATTGGTGAATGCTAATTTGTTAAGTGAGCTGAAAGAGCTGAAAAGTGTTTTAGTGATTAACATTTGTTTATGCAGCAGTACATCATATTCTGCATTTGATTACTATTGTGTTCTCCATTCACCACAATAGAATGAACTGGTATGGAGGAGCTGTCAAGGAATCTAAGCAATGTGAGCTTAGAAATATACATTCTGAGTTGGGTGAAAAGAATAAAATGAGAGATTGATGGTCTGCTATAAAATTGAGAGAAGCCAAAGGTGAAGTGTGTTTGAGTTAGCATTGTGTGAAGTTGTTATAGATAGATTAGAAGCATGTGAAGCATCTCTGTGCAAGTAGGAGTGCTAGAGAATGCATACACATGACATGGAAAACATTAATCATGAAAAATATTTATTATGTCTTTGTGTTTGAAATATGTGTCTCATGTTATAGATTAGTTGTGAAAGTTAGTGTTGGTTATCTCAAGTGTAAGATGTTGAATAAAAGGTAAGATGGTGTGTTAAAATGTTGGAATCTGGAGTGAGAAAATCTTTAGTTAATTGTAAAAGCTTTGTCATATCAAAACTGGTCATAGAAACTTTTGGATTGATATCCCCCAACAAACTTGTGAAGATTGATTTAGTGAATTTTAGTTGATGGGCTATGTGAAGGTATTTTTGTTTACCATATTGATGAACCATGTATCTAAAAATGATTCCTATACAACTAGCAAGTACAATGGGTGGGTACCCCATTCCTGATTCTAGAAGGATATTGGAAAATAATTTGATAATTAATTTATGGGGGGATGTTAGATATATAAAATAATTATCCCACATTTTGACACATACCATCACAACCAAATTGTAGCATTAGTAGAAGTAATTATAAATTATGATATGTGAATCTTGTTCTTCACACACACTCACACACACACATATGGATTATTATCATTCAATATTACTATTGGTAGACATTGTGATGTTGCTGATATTTAAATTTGTTTACTCTAACTAACAGAGGGTTAGTTATGCCTCCATAGCGGCATGACCCTATGTGGCCACATGGCATCATGACTTTAGGAGGATATGGCTTTTCACAAACATATAAATGTCTATGTAGATCATTGAGGATGTTATATCAATATACGACATTATAAATCCCAGTAATCTACATACTCTCCTTGCAGGATAACTCTCAACATTCTGCTCAACAATCTCCATTGAAGGACAATCTACATATTCCTTCTGCAGTACATGTTGTTAACAATCTTCATTGAAAGATATTCTTTCTTAATTGTAGACTAAAGTTAAGAACTCAATGATCACCATTTGAAGAATAATTTTGCATCTCTAGTTCAGTGGTTATTCAAGTAAGGATATCTATTATTGTTCATACATGTTGTAATAGTTTTGTCTATTAGAGATCACTAAAACTAACATGGTATCAGAGCCATTTTGATAAGAAACTCTATTACTCAGAATAAAAATCTTAAGTCTCAAATTTATAAAATTTAAATCATATCCTTAAATCAAAATGGTGCATGTAAAGCTAGAGGATATACTTGAGGGAGTATCAAATTTTTCATCATGGATAGTTCAAGTCATGATAATATCAAGGGAAATGGAATTCGAGGAGTATATAGAAACAAAGAAGTCCATGGCTAAAAATGATCCTTAAAAAATGACATGGAAAAGACAAAATAACAAGGCAATGAAAATTATAATAGATTCTATAAAAGATCATATTCATCCATCCATATCTAGTCTGAAGACTGCATTTGAGATGTTCTATACTATTAGAGATACATTTGAAATAAAAAATACTAGCATATTGTTAACTCTAAAATAAGATCTACTATATATAAAGATGAAAAATGGATAATCTATTACATCCTATTTGCTAAGAATTTCTAAATTAAAAGATCAACTTGTAACAATAGAAAATTGAATTGATGACAAAGAACTTATCATGATAGCATTAAGAGGACTTCCTCTTTCTTGGGAAACATTCATTTGAGGCCTAAGATCTCAACTCAAGCTTCCTGAAGATTAGTCTCAAGAGGACTATGTATAAATCAAGAGGGAGACACTCAAGTTCATCATGCAAATTCAAATAAGAAAAGAAAATTAAAAAATAACAGGAGAGAAACTGAAAAATCATATAAGAAACATGATTGGTCCAAAGTTAGATGTTTGAAATGTGATAAAATTTGTCACTCTCATAGCTTTTTCCCTAAACAGAAGAGAATTCAAGTAGCCCTAGCAAAAATCAAAGGAGAAGAAGTAGAGAAGGAAGAAAAAGAAAACTATGCATTTTATTTAGCTCTTTCGAGTGAATTAAACTCAAAAAAAATACTGGGATTATAGAGAGTGGAGCATCTCAGCAGATAATTGGTTTTAGAAAAAAATTTGAAGACTTCCGAGAATACTCCTTAGAAGAAGTTACTATTGGAGATAACTCCACTCATCCTATCAAATGTATTGATTTCTGCTCAATTTTTTAAAATTTAGGAATTACTCTCCAACTCAAAAATTTTTTATATGTACTTGGAATAAAAAGAAATGTGGTCTCTATTTCTAGTCTTGCTAATCAAGAGTTCATAATCACTTTTCAAGAGGACAAAGTTCTTTCTTGGCTAAAGAATTCTAATATCAAGAAAACCATTTCTATTGGATTTAGAGATAGAAGTCTATATAAATCGTGTAACAATCAAAACTTAGCTCTAAGTAATGAAACATCAAGTTCTACCAAAATTTGACATAGGAGGCTAAGTTACCTTCACTATCACGCATTATCATGTACATGAAAAATTGTAGAAGCTTTACCTAGCCTTAAAACTGATCACTTAAGCATTTGCAAAGGATGTGTGCTAGGCAAAAACACAAAGCAATCATTTTGTAAAAGTGTTCACAAATCAAAATCCATCTATGAATAGATTCATAGTGACCTTTATGGTCCTATATCTATACCTTCTCTTAACAAATGTCTCTTTTATGTAATTTTTATTGATGAGTACTCTAGAAGAACTTGGATCTACTTTCTAAAATAAAAAGAATCAACTGAAGTATTATCAACATTCAAAGAATTCAAAGCCCTAGTTGAAAATCAGTCATAATAGAAAATAAAAATACTAAGGTTAGACAATGGAGGTGAATACATCTTTAAAATTTTCAAAAGCTTTTGAATTGCTATTGGGATTAAGAAGGAGTTTTTTGTACCATATAATCCTTAGTAGAATGGAGTTGCAGAATGTAAAAATAGATCAATTATTGAATTATCTAGAGCAATGATACATGACCAAAATCTTCATACTTCCTTCTATGCTAAAGCATCTAACACTGCAATCTACATTCAACATAGATGTCCAAACTTAGTAGTAAAGAACACCACTCCTAAAGAAGTATTTATAGATATTAAACTAGATCTAAGTCATTCTAAGAATATTTGGATTTCTTATTTATATCCACATTCCTAAAGAGGAAAGAATGAACCTAGAACCATCCGCAAGGAAGGGGATACTCATTAGATATAGTGAAACAACCAATGGCTATAGGGTTTTTGTTCTAGGTCAAAGTGAGATTAGTAGAGATATGAAATTTGAAGAAGATATCACCTTTAATATTTCTAGAAACAATGATGAATCTCTTACTAAACCTATTCTTGAAGTAGATGAAAATCACCCAGGAGAAATTGAGAGGGAGAATGATATTGAATCATCTTCTACCACTACATCTAATCCTAAAGAATCTAAAAAAGTTAACAATAAAATGAAGTTTCTTTGGGATAGGAAAATGGTGGAACAAAATCAAGTTGAACCTAATGAAGTGATTCAAGAAAGTGAAAGAATGAGAAATCAATCATGTTATGTTGCATTATTAACTAAACTTATAAAAATAGAACCTTCAAATTCTAAAGAAGCAAGCCAACTATGGAAAGAAGCAATGATTGAAGAGTATAATTCCATATTAAAAAATGATGTATGAGATTTTGTACTCAAGCCTAAAAATAAATCAATTATTTATTCTAAATGGTTGTTTAAAATTAAGCATGCATCTGATGGTAGCATTGAAAAATAAAAAGCTAAATTTTTAGCATAGGGTTTCTTACAAAAAGAAGGCATCAATTATCACAAAACATTTGCACCATTTTCTAGATACACTTTAGTTAGAACCATCTTATCTATTGCAATATCAAAAGGATGTCAAAACAATATTCCTAAATGGAAAAATTGAAGAATAAGTTTATATCAAGCAACTAGAAGGATTCTATAGTTATGACATAAAAACTCGCATTTGTAAATTCAAGAAAGCACTATATGGTCTCAAACAGGCTCCAAGAGCATGGTATGAAAGTATAGACAACTATCTAATGAAATTAGAATATTCCAAAAACCAAGTTGATACTAACTTATACTTCAAAATAGATGGCAATGATATCATTATTCTTGTGTGATATGTTGATGATTTTTGATAACAAGTGAAGAAAATCTCATAAAGAAATGCAAACAAGAACTCACAACAGAGTTTGAAATGAAAGATTTAGGTCTTCTACACTAGTTCCTTGGATTGAAAGTTTGGAAAAGGAATAAGTACATTTTTCTAAATCAAGGAAAATATGTGGTTGATATTTAAAAAAAATTTGGAATGATGGAATGTAAAAAAACTCTTACTCCTATGGAAGTCAATCTACACAAGCTAAAGGATCATATGATCAAATCAAAATTTACATATTTTACTTACTATAGGTAGATCGTCAGGTCTTTAATGTATTTGGTGAATACTCATCCTGACATATGTTATGCAACTAACACCTTGAGTCAATTTATGTGTGCACCAAAGAGGATACATTTACATGCAACTAAATACATTTTGAGATATCTAAAAGGTACTATTGGCATGGGAATCAAATATGATCAAGTGAACATCAACCTTCATGGATATTCTGATTCTGATAGGTAGGTGGTCCTACTAAATGTAAGACTACTTTTGAATGTTGCTTCAATCTAGGATCTAGAGTGGTTTCTTGGTTCAACAAAAAGCATTCTTTAGTTGCAATAAGTTCTACTAAAGAAGAATACATTGCCTCTTCCTTGGCTGCTAGAGAAGTTGTATGGCTACAAAAATTGTTAGTTGATTTGTTCAAAAGAGCTTTGAAGCCCACTGTGATTGATTGCAATAATCAAAGTTGCACCAAGCTTATAGCTAACTCAATCTTTCACAATCATTCCAAACATATTGAAATTCCTTACTACTACATTAGAGATATGGTTGATTAAGGAGTTCTTCAATTGGAGTATGTCAGTACTAATTTGGAAACAATAGATATCTTTACTAAGGCTCTTGCTAAAGTGAAGTTGGAATACTTCAAAAGAAAACTTGGTATGATTAAAGTGTAATATTGAATATTGAATTTAAATTTTCAATTCATATGATTTTATGCTTCTATTGTTGTTTAGTTGCATAAGATACGTAATGAAAGGTGATGATATATATATATATATATATATATATATATATATATATATATATATATATATATATAGACACACACAGAGGAGGTAATCATTTGTAAGGAAATGATCTTGCAAATGATAGGCTTGTTATCATGAAAACTCTAGATATTGTTTTGGATAATTAAAGATCATTGATAATGAATCCATTATGATTGCTCTAGATATTGTTTTAGACAATTAGAGATCATAATATATGTTATGATAGTGTTCATAGCATGGTGATTTTAATTATTTGACTAGTCACTATTTTAGAGTGTTAAGATTATATATGTGTTCAGAGATTCTATTTAGAAATCTATTAAAAGATGTATTACTTCTCCCTTGCTAAGAGGGAGTGTTAATGTATAACATCGGTAGAAGTAATTATATATATAGACAAACACATGCATTTATATTATTATCATTCAATATTACTATCAATAGACACTGTGATATATATGTTATCATTGGCCTTGTGCTCCAACATGGTTGTATAAACTGTGATGTTGATATTTAAATTTGTTTACTCTAACTAACAAATGGTTAGTTATGCCTCCATAGAGGCATGACCCTATGTGGTCAAAGGCCACGTAGAGTCATGACTCTATGGGGGCATGGCCTTTCACAAACATATAAATGTCTATGTATATCATTGAGGACAATATCAATAAATGAAAATATAAGTCCTAGCAATCTACATACTCTTAGTATTCTCCTCAACAATCTCCATTGAAGGAAAATCTGCATATTCCTTTTGCAGTACATGTTCTCAGCAATCTTCATTGTAGATTAAAGTTAAAGACTCAACCATCACCATTTGAAGAACAATTTTGCATCTCTAGTTCAACAATTATTCAAGTAAGGATATATATTATTGTTCATATCTAATGTAATAGTTTTGTCTATTAGAGATCACTAAGACTAACACAAACCACCGGCTTGCCCACGCTTTTCATGTTCTATGCACTATTTCACCTATCTCTCATTAATGGTAGATCTAACTTTGGTCTATGAGATCTATAGCATTTAATATGCACTTTCTTATAAATAAGATGAACTAAGCTTGTGATCAACAGAGCCCATTTTGGGTTTCTCATCTCCTTTGGTTTCTTTGGTTTCTCTGTTGTGTTGTGTTATGATTTTTAACTAATAGGACTACTATTCCACTTCCTTGTTATGCACAATGATATCTTGGGAATTATTTCCCTTTTCTTTTATAAGAGAAGCATCTTAATAGAGGTCCATAATTGCTGCATCACAACCTAATAAAGCTAGCTTCCAAAGCCTCAATGTGGTTGTGGTCCTTTCACAATTCTAAACTACTCAAATTGAAGGAGGAAACTCATTCTAAAATGGAGAGACATGACTATGAATAAAAATAATAGGTTGGGTTAGGTCCATGGTATAGTGACAAACATGGGGAGCAGTAAACTTTGAAATAAGATACAATGAGGCATAAGCACATAAAATTCCTCTTTATTTTTGCTGCTAAGATGCCTGATACATTTCTTATAGTCATAATTGAGGATTGTACCAAGATTTGTAGTAGAGATTTGCACATTAAACAAAATTTTGAATTAAGCACTCTATACTTCATTTTTGAGCTCTCACAAGCACTAACAACATTCCTAACAAAGCCAAAAGTCCTAGAAAATAAAGGTAAATCAATCACTATATCCATTTTAGCCTTACTCATGTCTAATTGGTTTTAATAGGAGATTGAACATAGGGTTGATGCTATGGGTGCAAGGAACAACACCCTCTCTCTAATGTGCTTCAAATAAGTGCACCTACAAGATGTAGAAATACCTGAAATAGATTACACTAGTGGATTTGAAAACCAATCTCTTGAGCCTAAGACCTTGTGATAGACTATTGTAAGCCAATACCTATTAAATTGTTTGTGTCAAAGAATATGGAACCTTAATATTGGCAGAGTAATTTCTCCCACCTACCCTGTTGTCCTCAATGTCAAAAAACCTACCCAAAGTAGCAGACAATGTGTCATTTAGCACTATCAGTCAATAGCCACCCATCTTGAATTAACATAATATTATGTGGACATCCAACTCCAACCATCCAAAAATACTATTATAGTAATGTTGTAATGTATAAACAAAATGTCATCCAAACATACTATTATAGTAATGTTGTAATCTATAAATAAAATATATTGAGAATAGATCAGTAGAGCCTTTTTTGATTTCTCATCTCTTTTGGTTTCCCCTTTGACTTGAAAATGAAAAATAAAGAAGAATATTTTCCATTCATGTATTTACATAAAATTGTACAGGTACATATGTAGTTGTATCCCAAATACATAAAGTTACACGAAAGGAAACAACTATAGGAAAAAAAGGAAAGAATAGTTTAGGAATGAATCAAGTCAACATTTGAAATAATCCAATATTGCAACACTCAACCTCAAGTTGGTGCACAGATATCCTACATGACCAACTTGCCAAAAAACTTTGAGAACGCTTGACTTGAAGCTACTTTGGTAAGAATATCGGCCAACTGATCTTCTTATCAAATCTTAGATAGCTCCACAATCTTCTTATCCAACTTCTCCTTAATAAAGATTTTTTCTACCTCCACATACTTTGTATGATCATGTTGAACTAGATTATGAGCAATATTACATGTTTCTTTATTGTCACAATATAGTTGAATTGACCACCTAGATGGATAGACCAAATCTCTCAGGAGAAGTCTTAGGCACAACGCTTCACATACTCCAAGTGCCATACCTCTCAATATTTCCTCCACACTTGATTGTGCAACAACATTCTATTTTTTGCTTCTCCATGTAACAAGATCTACAAAGGTGAAATAACCTAAAGTAGAACACTTGTCATCTACTACTCTAGCCCAATCAGCATCAATATATGCATCCATAGTTTGATAATTCTCATTTTTAGTGAATAAAATTCCTTTTCTAGGAGCAAACTTCAAATACCTCAAAATGCACATAACAACATTCATATGTTGCTCTCCAAGATTATGCATAAACTAGCTAATACTACTTAATGCATAGACAAGGTTTGTCCTTGTGTGTGCTAAGTACATCAATCTTCCTATGAGTCTCTTGAATCTGCCTTTATCAACTGGTACCTAATTAGACACAATACATAAGTTCAATCCTTCTTCCATGGGTGTATCAGCGGGCTAGCATGCTAACATAACAATTTTTTGTAACAAGTATAAGGTATACTTTCCTTGAGATAGAAAGATCCCTTTACCAGATCGAGACGCTTTGTTTCCAAGGAAATATTTCAAGGGATGCAGGTCTTTTATTTCAAATTCTCTAAACAAGTAATCTTGTAGAGCCCTCCTTTCTTCAAGATCATTTCCTGTAATTATTATGTCATCCACATACACAATAAATATAGTGATCATACCTTGCTGATTCTTTATCAATAAAGCATGGTCTAAATTGCTCTTACGACAACTAAAAGATTTCATTGACTTTGTGAATCTTCCAAACCATGCCCTCAGAGATTGTTTCAACCCATATAGTGACTTCTTTAATCTACACACCTTCAAACAATGTATTTTTGGTATCATGCAGCTAGGTGGGAGTTCCATGTAGTTTTCTTTGGACAACTCTCCATGTAGAAAGGTGTTCTTCACATCAAGTTGTTGTAATGGCCAACCCAAGTTCATAGCTAGAGACAACAAGGCTTGTACTATATCAATTTTAGCTATAGGTGCAAATTTCTTTGTATAATTGATCCCATGGGTTTGGGTCTACCCTTTTGCTACCAATTTTGGCTTGAAGCATTCAATTGTACCATCTACTTTGTACTAAAAAGTATAAATCCACCAACATCCAATTGGTTTGATTCCTAGTGGATGGTCAACAAGTTCCTAGGTATTATTTTCCTATAATGATTTCATCTCCTCATTCATAGTGGCTTTCCACCTTGGATCAGCTAAGGCTTCCTCCACATTGTTAGGAATAGATACAGTAGATAATTGATTTACAATGACTGATTTGATTGTGACAAACAATGGTTAGACACATAATGACTCATAGGATATTTAAATTTACTAGAAAGTTTGGGTTCATATGTGGATTTAGGGATACCTCTGGTGAGACATAGAGGTAGTTGTTTTCTAGATGGTTTAGGAACATCTTTGGTAAGTGATTGGTATGGGCTTAGAGACTTGGATAAAGGTGGACCCACAGCTTCAGTTTTTGGGTGTTCATCACTATTTTGATCCAAAGCTTCACCGAATTTTTGATTAATTGTTTTAGAGAGTTCTACTTCTTTAGAGATGTCCAAGCTACCCACATCTTTAGGGAAGTAAAAATCTAGATCTTCAGAGGTGTTATCCACATCTTCAGAGATATCCAAGCTACCTACATCTTTAGAGATGTTAACATCCACATCTTTAGAGATGTGATCATCATATTCTAGAGTCTGAATTTCCTTCTGGTACTCCCCTTAAAGTTTAGGCTCAGAGGAAAAATACATCGAGTCTTCATGAAAAACTACATCCAATGTAATAAACATTCATTGGGTTGGAGGATTATAGCATTGGTGCCCCTTTTGATAAGAAGCATATCCTAGAGAGACACATTGTAGCGCTCAAGGAGATAACTTGTTGTGTTGATGCTTATGGAGGTTTACAAAACCTACACAACCAAAGACATGAAGAGGTAAGTTTGGGACAGCTAGAGCAATAACCACCTAGGATGGCATCTAGAAATCAATAGTGTTGGAGGGTACCTGGTTGATCAAATATGCTATAGAGGTATGTTCTTCACCCCAATAGGATAATGGGATATAGGATTTGATCAGAGAAGCACACACAACCTCTAACAAATGATGATTTTTTCTCTCAGCTACCCCATTCTGCTAAGGTGTATTGGAACAAGTAAATGATGAATAGTTTCATGCGCTTCCAAATACTATTCAACTTCAGAATTCAAATATTTGCCTCCATTGTCACTATGAAGAAATTGAACTTGTGCATTGTACTAAGTATGAATCATGTTATAAATTTTTTAGATTTCATTAAGCATACCCAAGTCATCCTAGTACAATCATCAATAGAAGTAACAAGCCAATGTGATCCACCCAAGGTAGTGACTTTGGAAAGACCCTAAACATCAGAATGTATGATCATAAATGGAACTAGACTTTTATTCAAATTTAATAGAAAAGAAGCACGATGGCTTTTTGCAAGTTCACAAACTTCACACCGAAAGCTAGAAACATTAAATTTTGCAAATAAACTAGGAAATAATTTCTTCAGGTAACCAAAGGAAGCATGTCCCAGACGTCAATGCCATAACCAAATTTCAGGTTTCTACCTATCCCCCTTAGAGTCATCCATCACTAGAGCTTGACATAGCTTGTTCGAACTCTTTGACACCAAGTCCAAGTAATAAAAATTCCCTCACCTAACACCACAACTAATCATTTGCCTCATTTGGATGTCCTTAAACACATAAAAATCATGCCAAAAAATTACAACACAAAGTAAAGTAGTGGTGATTTGGGAAACTGACAACAAATTATAATCCAAAGATGAAACCACTAAAATAGAATCTAGATTCAAATTATCAAGGAGAGGTAAGGATGCTTCTCCAATAACTAGGGCTAGAGAGCCATTCATAGTGGAAACAAATTTTTGTAAGGACAGTTTAAGGGATGCGACTGGTCTAAAATTAAATGTCATATGACCCATAGCACCAGAATCAATTATCCATGCACTATTAGAAACAAGTGTAGACATATTTAAAGACTTACCACCAATACCTACTACTGCTGCTAATGCTAAGATCTATCTAGCAACATTATCCTCTATCTTTGTTTCAACAAACGATGCACTGGAGGTCTTCTTGGAATTCTTCTTCCATGAATCGCGGCTACAATCCTCACCATTTTGGATACCCAATAAGTTCAAAATAATAACTTTTGGTATGACCAGTTTGATTGCAATGGGTGCATTTGTAGGTGGATTTATCAACACCATTAGCGATCTTAGGCAAATTTTGAGGAGGCCCATTCTAATTAGATTGGTTTTGAGTCACCATGGCTAAAGCTTCAGTCTTTTCTAGTTCTCCAATTATTGTTTTGCATCGAACAGATTCAAAGTGGACCAAGGCATAACATGCTTCTAATTCAAGAATTGGATCCTTTCTCAAATTTTCACCACAAACTTGTTCAAGAAAAATATGAACCCTTTGTCGCTAAACTGATTTTCGATAAGATTCAACATCATTCTCACTTTATCACAATGATCCAACTCACCAAACATCTTAGTTAATTCTCCATAATACACAAAGAGTGTTCTGCCATTCTATTTGGGAGAGAAAGCCCTCTGATTCAAGACAAACACCTACAATTCATCTAGTGCATCATAAAAAACATTAGAAAGAGCTTTTCAAACATCTTGAAGAGTGGGTAAGCAAATGTATTGCTTCATAATTTCTGGGACATAGATATCAATAGCCATCTTTTGACTTTTTAATTGTCTACATACCACTTCTCATATCCATCATCCTTCTCGGTAGGTGGCTATGAGTTACCATGAATGAAAAAGAGTTTCTCCTTCTCAGCAATATGCATCTCCATGATTTGAGACCACAAATCATAGTTTGTTTCATCAAGTGTAATCCCTGCCTTGAACGATGCCTTTGGATTGAATAATAATGGCAGCAGATTTGCTCTCAAATACTTCTGAATCTAAATCAGCCATTGTTCAATGAAGGGATACAAATGATTCAAGCTTCAAAGCTCTGATACCAACTTGAAAATAAAAAATTAAGAAGAATATTTTCCATTCGTGTATTTACATAAAATTATATAGTTCTGTGCCAAATACATAAAGCTACAGGAAAGGAAACAACTACAGGGAAAAAAAAGAAAGAATCAATTTAGAAAATAATAGTTTAGGAAAGAATCAATTCAATGTTAGAAACAATCCAATATTGCAACACTCCCTGCCTTATTTTTTCAACACTTAAATCGAACATTACTCTCATATCTGATAACCAATCAGCAACTAAGTTCACTTCCATGTAGCAGTGGGTAATTGAAATTTCGGGAAACCTTGGTAGCAGCTTCCGGACCTCCCCAATACATACGGCAACTCCCAGCTAACAATCTTATTTTGACATGAGAGCTGATGTTATAATTAAGGAGTCACCTTCTATGACCAATCTAAAAATGCCCATTGACAGAAATAGTTTCAGGACTTCAATTAAAGCTCTTGCCTCTGCCACGTTATTTAATTACAATTCGGTAATTGTTCACTATTTAGCGTGTTATTATTTTTGTTGTTAGAAGGATCTAATTGAATCTTTGTGTGTCCTACAATCTTGACTGTATTTTTATCAGATAGGCGTGGCGATTAATGGATCTCCATCACTGAGACAAAGATATAGTTTCAAGCACATATTTAAGGAATATGGTTTGCTAAACTCTAAGATTCAAAGCCAACACCTTTACCAATAACATATTGAGTAGCCATACGAATGCGATACACGTAGAAGAAAAAATAGAAACTTCTCTATCTAATCCAAGAGAAACTTCTCTATGGAATCCAAGATGTTGTTTTGGATAGCTCTCTCTACCTAATAGAGAAAACTAACCAATAAATGAGGACTTTTTAGATGAAATAATGATCCCATTCCAAATTAGAATACTAAGTATTAAAATACATTCCTATTAAGACTAATAAATATGAAATTTAAATACATATTGAGATTGGGGAACGAATGACTATTTTTTTATCAATTACAGGATTCCAAACAATTACAACTAGGCTAAATTAGAGACAATTCCTTGTACTACTATTCACTCCATAAACAAAGTAGAGAAGTCCAACTATGAGGATTGATAACTCTTGATATAGGATCCTCAAAAGCTCCACATTGAAAAAAAAAACCATTTGTCACATTTGGAGTGCTTGTAGTTTAGAGAAATCTACTCTACTTTTAAATAAATTCCTCTTCAAGATCATCTTAAATGAGGGACGTTTTTATTGATTTCTTTCACCCACTCTCATTGATTCTTCCATTGCATCAAGTTTAAAAAATACCATAGTAGGGTAAATCAACTATGAAAAGTTCTATGTATTACAATAATTTTACCTAAAGATATCGTGAAATTCATCTTGAAAGTCTAAATATTCAAAATTAAAAAGGAGAGTATATTTAATAACATGGCTAATCCATATGATTTGTGGAAAGATACATAAGATTTTATAGTCAAAAGCCATAACAAGTCTTACTTTGGAACAAGGAAGATAAGAGTTGAAATAAATGAAGAAATGTTGTTATCATGCAATTTCTTTGTAAGCATTGTGATTTTAGATCTTCAATTAGATCCAAAGCCTATTGTAGAAAAAAAAAATTTGTATGTAGGACTTCTATAATGAAAAATGCTGGTAACCTTGCATTACATATTCATCTATTTTCCAAGAGACAACTATGAATAATGGTGTATGAAGATGAAGACCCTACTCTCATCACAAGATCTTTGTAAATTAGTATAAGAAGGACACATAGAAACTAAAAACCAAAATGCTTTGAATGTCTTGAGATAGGTTCAACAAAATTAGTTGAAATAAGACAAGAAGAAGGATAATTGAGCTCTTTCAATCATTCAAATTACATTGGGTATGTCTATGTCAATGTATAACTAGTATGAAAAAGTCAAAGGATGCATTAGAGACCCTTCAAACTTCTTATTAAGATTTTACCATGATAAGATTTATGAGAATTCAAACCCTTTGAAGATATTTTGAAAATTTTAGGATGAGAGAAGTTGTGTTCACTCATGAGTGTATTATGAGGGCTCAAACTATTATTAACTATGTTCCTCGAGGACGTGTCCCCCCAAAAAAAGCTAGCATTTTGAGGAGGGGGATGTCCTCGTACTAGACTTTGTTGGGGACTTGCATCCATCTCCAATTGTATAACACACAAGAAATTAAAATAATAAACACAAATGCCACTTTTGTCATCCCTTATTGCTGTCCTCCATTGCCAAAATCAGCAAAAAAGAATTGTCATCTCAGAAATCGGTCCCGCTGTACCCTATCCCTTGTCATCCCCATCTCGAAAACTTAGGGAAACATAGATTATGAATCATCTTAAAGCTTAAGGGGAAACTATCACAAAGCAAAAATATGTGAGAAGATTTTGAGATCCCTTCTTCCAAAGTTTTATTTAGTGGTCATAGTCATTGAATAGAGTAATGGAACAACTACATGGCACAACTACCTTTGAAATTAAAGAGTTATTAGGTTCTTTGCAGTCACATGAAGATTGTATGCAACATTCAATAGAGAATCTAGTGCAAGCCTTCCAATCCACAATAACAATTGGAACAAAACCTACAACTTTGTTTCAACAAAAAAAACTCAAGGGGAGTCTTTTGCATCAAGAGGAAGTGGTAGAGGAAATAACTAGGAAGAGGAAGGAGTTGTGAGAATCAAATAAGCATTAAGGTATTGACACTATAATCTGAATGTTGAAAGAAAAAAATCTGATTTGAATAAGTCAATAGCTAACTATAATAAAGAATCTCTTGAAGATGCAAAGTACTCCACATTCTTTCATGTAGTTTGAAAAAAGAAAATGTAGATGACATGTGGTTTCCTAATAGCAGGTTTTCAAATCATACGGAAGGTAAATATGATCTCTTTGTAAAATTAGATCAATTTGTTAGAAGTCAAGAGAAATTCAGCAATGAAAAAAGAGGTTGATGTTATGTGAAAATGTACCATTACAGTAAAAAGTAAGAAAAGAGAAACTACTTATATTCATGACACATTGTATGTGCCCAAGATTATAGCAAGTATAAATCAGGTAACCATCATCTTGTAGCAAAGGCTTGAATGACAGAGAGTCTAGTTTATTTCCTCTCACATTAATTTATGCTAATATGGATGCTCTTGAGGTAACTAAAAATAAGCCATAGTTATGGAATCAAAGGTATGGTCATTTGTATGTATAGGGCTTAAGTTTTCTTCATAAAATGGATGTGGTGAGAAGACTTTTCATTGACACAAAAGAAGAAGTTTGTTTAAGGTGTGCCTTTGGTAAGAATCATTGAGAAATTTTTCCAGTGAAAAGATCATACAGGGTGAAATCTCCTCTAGAGATTGTGCATGTTGACATTTGTGGTGCTATGTCCTTGGGTAAGAATTTCTAATTTTTGACATTTACTGATGATTTCTTATGCCACACATGGGTATAGTTTCTCAAGAAGAAATATGAATCCCTTGGTTGCTTCAAGCATTTTATAGCTATGATAAAAGAAAAATAGGTATTCCACTAAAATACTCAGAATAGGTAGAGGGGGAGAATTTATCCCCAAAAGATTGCTCATTTTTTTAGCACACATGGTATTCAAAGACAACATACACCAACCTTTACCCTAATGGAATGGTATTGATACAGAATGAACTCTATCATAATGGAGATGGCATGAAGTATCCTGAATTCTAAGAATCTTCCAAAGTCCTTCTTAAGAATTGAACTAGAAACTATGATTTATCTTTTGAATCAAAGCTCAAAAAAGTGCTCTAGAATGTCACTCCAAAGCAAGAATTGAGTGGACATAAATCCTCACTAACTCACTTTTGTGTATTTGGTTTCCCTACACATGTTTATGTTCCTGTTTAGAAGAGAAAGAAGCTGGATGGAAAATCCCAACTTTGTATCTTTGTGGGTTATTCAAGTTCTAGTAATGGATATAAATTTTATTAATCTAACACAAAACAATGGATTATTAGTCAACATGTACAGTTGAGTTACATATTCGTCCAATTTTTGAACAAATTGTGATACCTTCACTAAAGTTCTTATTGCAACCAGTTTTACTACATTAAGGAATCTACTGGGTCGCATTTTCATTGTTCATGAGGGAGAGATTGAAGACATGCTTGCACCACTGTGGTTAATGCATTCACACAATGAAGTTTTAGTTCCACTGCATAGCTTAGTTCCATCGCATGAGTTCCACCACATCAATTTTTTTAAGATTATTGTATTTATGTCATTTACAACAAAAATACATTATACAATCATTCTTATAGGCATCAGTTCTGAGTTAGTTTTAATTAGTTTGCATAATATACATAAGTGTTGTTATCATGCAATTTCTTTTCATGTTCATATTTTAGAATTTTTAATGTAGTTAACACTATCTTCCTTTCTCACCATACAAGAGCTAAAACCTAATTTTATTTATAATGTACTTTTTTCCTTTAGCATTCAATACAACCAATAAAACTAAGGTTTAATTTATATATGTGCTATTAATTTTTCTTTTTAAGTGTTGTAATTCTAGATGTTCAATAAACTGGGTCATGACAATTCTAATAGTGTTGTGATGGTTTTTGGTCTTGATGACATTATCTATGAAAACCAAAAAATAGCATAATAGAAAAGTAGAAATAGATGGGCTAGGAAAGATCCTTACATGCAAATATCATATTTACTAGCTTGCAGATTGCTACATGAAACTCTTAGTAAGAGACATGTATCCATGAATCGCCATGAATCCCCTCGCCTTAGTTGTAATGGTTACCCTAGAAATAGCTCTGATTCCACTATTATGGTTACCCTAGAAATAGCTCTGATACCACTGTAATGGACACCCTTGGATGTCCCAAAAAACTAAACCAAATTGCTGAAAGGAATTATGTCAAACAGTTTGCATTCAACTTCTTAAAACCCCTTATAACTCCGGAAATCAAACGTTTATTTGTTTGTTGTGTTTCATGCATGGAATTGGTATCATACAACATAAACAAGAAAGGAACTACAATAATATGCAAAGTGGAAATGAACTGCTGCTAATAAAATGTTATTTTCAAAATTTATAAAACCAAATACATGGCAGATTTATCAACTCACTAATTACTTCAGCAATATTGTCATAATACTCCAGCCCATGCTTACGAACTTGCTGCTGCAATACTTTGTCCTTCAATCAGTCCACTACTTTCGTAATACCATTCCCCCAAAGCGGCATAAGCGTCGGACAAGTAGTGAAGAAGAGATGAGCAAAATAAAAAATCTGCCTGTAGCCGGAAATGCAACTAAACTGCCTGATAATGAAGCCACAAACAAAGAATTCCAAAGGCCAAACCCCAAGGGAATGACGTCTAGAATGTTACAAGAGAGGATAGACGTCCTCAAATGCCAAGAACTGAGCTGCAACTCACATACCAATTTCTTCTCATATTCAACCTGCCTAATGAAGCCACAAATGCTTCCTTTTATTCTATTTCCAAGGGTCCGCTCAACTCATATGGGCAATGTGGGATAAAATATGTGTAATATATAAAACATATATTAAAATACCCCTTATGTCTCCCTTGGGTACACACTACCATAAAATAAATATTAAAGTAACACTTTAATATTTTACAATTAAACTAGACGTTACTTTAATAAAACTTCAGGCATTAAAATGTATTAGCAATCGGACTCCGAATAATGCAAGTGATAGCTCATCGGAAAGCTCTCACCGAGGAGTATCGAATTCCAATCACCAAAATTGACTTGCACTGTGTCCTGCTGGCTTACTAAAAATAGTAAGTATGCCTGAAACTGAGTAAATCAACTTCGTTTTGGCCCAAACTGAAAATGACTAGGCCAAAACACTCCAGGATCCCATTAAACCCTTCGTTAGCCCTCGGGACCATGTAGAACAAGATTAACGCACACACACTTGGTCAACTGCTAAAAGATGGGATCATTACATTAGTTTTGCTCAAATTTCCTGTAAAAGAAAAGAAGACTACAACTTAATAGAATATAAACAATGCGAATGTAGAAAATATAATATAAAAATTTGATTTAAGTAAACAATGAATAGATTATTTTATTTCAAGGTCAATATTTCAGCTCCAACCTTTTGGTAATAGATGCAAAAGTTTCAACATTTTTGACTTCATGAGAGGCATCTATAGACTTCAAGAACACCAATATGCCATTTTAAGAAGGGAATCTTAAATTGTGGCATGAGATAATTTTGAAATAACATGAACATCAAGGTAGTCATTACTAGAAAATAATCTATTTAAAAAATTAGATTCTACTTTTTGAAGGGACTAATAAAAATAACAAATAAAAAATAAAATAAATCACTAAATTACTTAACAAATGATAAAAAATAACCACATTACAATTGCTTCAACAAATAGACATCTTTGACAATCTTAGAAGAACTAAACAATTAAAGATAAAAGCCTCACATCTAAGTCCATGCAAAACTTTAATAATGTAGTACATTCAAATTCCATGTTTAATACTATGTTAAGAAGTTCATATAAATCATCCAATACAAAATGAAAAGAATTACTTTTATACAAATAAATCATAATAAAAAGTGTTTATTGAAATGAAGTTTTAAACATATCAAAATTAGTCACCATCTCCGCAAAAATACATAGTTTTCCACTTTCAATTGTAATATCAACTAAAATTCCCAACTAGTTTTCCAATTTCAATTTGTAAAAATAACATCCGTCCTTCCAAATGTAATATCAACTAAAAAGCCCGACTAATCTCTCTGTTTATAGCCAGATAAATTCCCTGTTTCTCTGCAGTACAAAATTCATCTTCCTCTCAAATAAGTTTCCCAAATATCACAATTCACGCATCTCATGCCCTTCGTTGCTTTTCGTGATATGAAAATGCTGGTTTCTCTAGATGGGCGCGGATGATTTGTCAATATGTTGACATATTTCCGGCCTCTAAAGCCATCAAATCCCTTATCCCGACAAACTAATATAGCTTTAATGGCAGGAGCTATTTCGAAAAGACAATTTAGCAAAGGAATAGGACTAGAAAAGCGGGTTATGTTCAGATGAACCTATTTTAGATTCTCCAGTGGAATAATTTCCATACAATCACGCTCAGACAAGTATTTCTGCATTACATCAACAGACCACAGAAATAAACTTATTAATTCAGAAAGACTGAGTCGAAAATAACGAAAGAAATTTACTGGATATGCAATTCGAAGGCTCCTATCAAAGAGTTTTCCTCTTATGCCATCTAATTTCTATGACACAAATAAAATATTTATAACCCTAAAAAGATTTAGTACTAGAAAAAGGTGTATAACAAATAATCTAACACACAGTCACCTTTGCATCGAAATGCCCTCCGCCGTCTATGCACAGTTGTCTTAAATCTGGAAATCCCCTAAGAATCAGTGCATCGCTTCAGAATAAAAATCCATTCAGAATAGTAATTTTTCTGAGTGTTTTCAGAGTTGTAAATGCTTCAAGATGTCTATTTGTGCATAGACTTGTACATGCTGGAAAGAAAAGTTCCATCTGAATCTCAGTAATCATGACATCCATATCCACCCTAAGATTCACTAATCGCGGACAATTTGCTAATAATGCTTTTATTGTAGTGGAGAGATTGAGAGAAGTGAGTTTGTCAGAATAGATCTTTAATCTCTCAATTCCACTGCAGAAGAATTTCCAAACCTTTACATAAACGCATCATCAGATCCATGATCTTTTCATTCAGCCTAATACTACAAAGATCCAATGTTGTCAGATCGGCAAACCCAGAAAAACCATCTGGTACTTTTAAATAGGAACTTACTCAGAGCCAAAGATTTGATCTTTTTGCACAAAAATATGGTTTTAGGAACCTCCGCTTCAAAAAAAAATTGTGAAGTGCTCGCTTCAATCTTAATATCTTCAACAGATTTATGAGAAGCCATCTGAACCCAATCAGAAATTAACTCACTTGTACAATCTATATCATTGCTAAACTCAAAACATTGAAGATTACCAGAATGCAGATATAACATTTGGTCTATTATATGTTGTATCTCATGACGACTACGACGCATTGTAAAGAAAAAGTTTCCTGAAAACTTTAAGTCTGGTAAGGATCTCGAAAACGATACCCATCTTTTTGAAATAAGAGAGCAACGAACTGCTTCTTTGAGAGGAAGTTTAGTGAGAATGGTCTTCAGTATACCATCCGGCATATCATTTAGGGTTAGACCTTTCCTCTTTCCAGCCATATCTTCACTTGCGGAACACACAGATAAAACTTCCCACTCTTATAAGCATTTAAATAGAGGAAGAAAAGCTAAAAGCTCAAAGCTCTCTCCTCTGGGATCTTATCCCGACCTTAGTATACTTTCAGGCATATCATTTAGGGTTGGACCTTTTCTCGTCCCAATTATATCTTCTCTTATGAAAAACAAAGACAGTTTAAATAGAATAGGAAAGGCTCAAAGCTCAAAGCCCACGTGCTTTGGCAATAACAAAAACCTTATATGACCTTATGGTGACCTTAGTATACTACTAGACATATTGTTTATGTCAACGTAAATTAATTCCAACGCAAGGCATGGTCAGCACCAACCAAGATGCTTCCAGAAGGCATGTGCGGCCATCCTTCCAACTGCCAACTACTCACATTAATAATTCACCAAAAACCACTTCCAGAGATTTCTGTACATTTATTACATTTGTTGTTATAAATAGACTTGCTGGGCCTGGAGTTTTCAGCGCTCATTTCTTGCATATTCTGCTGTGTTATTTTCTCTATGTGTTTTTCGATTTAGAGTTTGGCCTTTCCTCCTCCAAGCCATCTCTTCCCTTGCAGAACACAAAGGTATGTCTTCCCACTTATATAAGCATTTAAATAGAAGAGGAAAAGCTCAAAGCCTAAAGCTCTAGAGAATAACAAAAATCCTTCCGGAACTTAACTTGACCTTAGTATACTTACTATTAGGGATATCATTTAGGGCTGGACCTTTCCTCCTCCCAACTATCTCTTCTCTTCCACAACACAATGACGCGTCTTCTGATTTAAAGCATCTTCTGATTTAAATATAACAGGAAAAGCTCAAAGCCCACATGCTTGGGTAATAACAAAAATCCTATGCGATCTTATCCTGGCCTTAGTATACTATAGTCATGTCATTTAGGGTTTGACCTTTCATCCTCCCAGTCATCTCTTCCCTTAGGGAACACAAAGACATGTCTTCTGACTCCTATAAGCCTTTGAATAGAAGAGGAAAAGCTCAAAGCTCAAAGCTCAAAGTCCACATGCTGAGCTCTCTGTAATAACAAAGATCCTCCACGATCTTATCCTGAGCTTAGTATACTATCAGGCATATCATTTAGGATTGGACCTTTCCTCCTTCCAGACATCTCTTCCCTTTCCGAAACAAAAAGAGAAGTCTTTTGACTCGCTGATAATAATAAAAAATTCTCCGTGACAACTCATCTTCATCTAGATTTAATGAGTGCTGAGTGTTCTATTTATCATTATAAAATAATGAAATTATGGATCAATGAGTCTCCTAGACTTCACATTAAATCCTAACAAGATTACAATCAAAGTAGTCAATGATTTCCTTTATGTCCGTATTTAGGGGCAGGGGTCATTGGGTGTATTGAATCCCTCCCGGGCAAACGAAGCCAAGCAGGGAAAGCACCGCCTGTTTACAATATGTATAGGGTAATTAGCCCGATTCTCGTGGCAGAATAGCCGCCTATAGAGACAAAAGGCAATGAGCCCTTCCCTTACCTTACAATAGGACTGGGTAGAGGCCCTCGTCTAGATTACTGTAGCGTTATATTTTTTTGCGTTTTAATAAAAAGTTATATTAAAATTAATGAAAATTATTAATAAATTATATTAGTATAAAAATAAAATAAAATATTACTTTATATGCTATTTGTCTTGTTCAATGTCACAAACTTTTACATATATATTTTATTTATTTCAAAATAATAATGACAAAATTGATTTATAATATTTAGTTATACAAGGCAAGAGTCTATAATATAATGGTAATTTGTTAATTTTCGATGTGATAGGTTTTAGGTTACGTTTAATTAAGCTTAATAATAGTAGTAGTAGCAGTAATAAAATAATAATAATAACTACTTAGGTTTTACTCATTACATTTGAGAAAAATTAAAAGTAAATTTTCTCTGTAATATTTATTTGTCAAAATAAATAAAAAATTAGTTATGTTGCAACCACACATCAAATCTCAACTTTACTGTTATATATCTAACTAGCCAAAAAGGTATAAATTTTAATTGTAAGGTTTTAATTATTTAAAAATAAAAAATATATATTAAACAAAACTTAATAATAAAAATATTTTTTAATTAATAAATTCAAATATAATGTGATTTAAATTGAAATTAAACTGATTGATTCTATATTGAATTTTTGAGATCACTATTATACTACAAATAACTCAATAATATTATAAATTCTCTTATAGGATATACATATCTATTGTCAAGACAAACCATTTTACTTAGGCCTATATGTGGAAAAATGAGAAAGGTCTAGTCAATTTTTTTATAGAAAGTTATTAATAATCATTGTAAAGACATCATTAATGGTTTCTAGGAAGTTTCGATCTAGTTTGAGTATTGATAGTTAAATTTTGTGGAATATTTTCTTGCTGAATCTTGGCATCAAGGTAAACTTTGAGAAAGCAGCCTCCACAAAAAAAAATATTAAATATTGGTCAATCTTTCATTATTTAAAAAAAAAAAAATTTCTTTTTGCCAATATCTCAAATTTTTATTCTAAATATGATTAATATTGGCGATTATTTTCGAATCATTTTTTTTTTTATAAAATATTTACCACCATATCATGGAATATTACAAATCAAAATTGAACATTTTTTTACCTCATGGAATATTATAAGGATCATTACACATACTTTAAATCAATAGTGAAAACTAAAAATTGGTGATATATACCTATTGGTTAGTTAAATATAATTTCTCCAATAATATATTATATTTAGGCAACTCAAATCTAATCGTGTAACCAATATTTGAGTTTAAAATTTTCAATAAAATAAATTATTGAGAGATTTAAAATATTTTAGAACTAAATTTTATAAAATGATAGCAATTTAGGTTGTATCAAATCTTAAATTATTAGCCAAATTACTAGCCAAAAAATTCTAAAATTAACCGCTAAAATATACCTTGCTTGAATCAAACCAAACAATACATTGGGAAGTCCAAGATTGACTCCCAATGGAGTTGCATTTGTACCTATATAATAATGAACATGTGTAGCTATATGTGGAGTGATTTTTTCTCATTAATATCTTGCATGTGGTTGAATGAAGTCAAACCTAAGTTATTGTCAAATGCCCTATCTTTTTGTTATATTTTTGGGTGATATTTAGTGTATGTGATAGGTTTTATTTAGCTTCTATTACAAGAGAGGGTTGTCCTCACACCAAAAGAATGACCTGTCAATGCCCAATGCAATAGCTAGACTTGTTGAACACAAAAGGAGGTAGCCATGTCACAAATCTAGAAATGAAATGTCAGTGATAAGTCAAATAATCCCCCCCTTAGCGTTAGTAAAGGAGATTTGAACATGTGACCTAGATCTAATACCAATTATTACAAGATAGTGTTGTTGTTGCACAAAATGATGAAACTATCAATGCCTAATACAACCACTACACTTATAAAACACAAAAGAAACTTAAGTCATGTCACAAATCCCAAAGGAAAAGATTGGTGGTTAGTCAAGTAACTTATACTATGGGAAAAGACCATAATTATTTCCAAGGAAAATTATTTATGAAAAATGGTACAATATGCATATAGTTTGATGCTATCTCATTTTTAGTAGGTAAGTTCCATACAAGGAAACCCTATATTATTTGGATGTAGTCATCATTGAAGCCTTTGAGGAAGGTTGATATTATTGTCATATGTGATTTTATTGGTTGGACATGAATGCTAATGAGGAGTTGGCTGCTATCTTATCAAGCATGTAGAGAAATCATACAAAGTTATACAAAGATATAAAATATGACGCTGAGGTGGTCAAATTTTTATTTTCCTTTCGGGGTATGTGAAAAACCTATAAAAATTAGGGATAACATTTTTTAGAGAATATCTTTTCAAAATCTCAAGGTAGATGTTGAAAACTTTATTATGCACCATATGAGTTTGAATGGAAAATTTGGTAGTCTATTCAATTGTCACTTTGTTATTTTGAACCATTTTTACCATGATTGTTGAATTTCTATAACCCTCTATTTGGCATCCTCCTTCACGAATAGTATTGAAAATAATAATAATAAAACCTTAGTCCTAATTTTGCATGAGGGTTGAATCCATGTAGTTATGGAGAGTGCTAAAACCCTAAATATTGTTAATACCCTCTAGCTAAAACTAGATAGGAATTAAGAAAAATGTAAGGATACATTATAATGAGGATGATATTGATCATAACGATATCAATTCAACTGGGGATGAAATTTTTCATGTCTCTAAGAAGAAGCACAAAGCCCTTATGCCTGCTATTTATATTTCACCATCCTCTTCTATCTATTAGTTGACTAAAAGGGTGGGTGGAGGGGGAGTGAATTAGTTATCTTAAATTATCCTACAACCCCTTCAAACACTTTAGTACCAAATCAAACTTCATAAATATCATAAGCAATCACTCGGTATAATCTCATTCAACTTCACAATTAGTACTTATAATCATTTTATTCCAAACATGTTCATTCACTATTTATTTTGTTACGCACCATCAATAATTATTCTATTATATAGTTGTTACTGATCATTTTCTAAGATGGAGTAAAAAGTAACTATCATGAAAATAAACTTGCACAACATAAGAACAATCAAACATTTGACACCTATATTTTTAACATGGAAACCCTGTAAAGCGAAAAACCACCTAGGACCAACAACCCAAAAAATTTCACTCTTCTTAAGTGAGCTTTTTTAGGATTCGACATTGTTAAAGGTTTACATACACATTGTCAATGCAACCATGTTAGAGGATTTGCACCAAAAGATCATCTAGACCTTATCACTCCTTGACCCTTATTAAAGAGTGGTCTACTCTAAAAGGTTTACAAACATCACTAATTGATGTTACTATATATGATTTCAGAGATATGTTAGGTCCACTCTGTTAAGATTTTTTTTGTTACAATGGTAAGAAAGTAACTATATGAATTGATGTTTTAGATTTAGCAATACCTTGCTTGTTCAGATCTCTATTTTTCTTGATGTCTTCCTGATCTCTTTCCTCTTATCTCTTTTTTAGCTGATTCAGTACTTCTAGCTTTCACTTTTCCTTAACTCTTCTTTTATTTCCTCTTTCCTTTGCTCAGTTTACCTCGCTTCTTTTCTTTTCCTTTTTTTGCACAGATAGAAACTTACAAATCTCAATCAATATCATTAATAGCCAAAAACTTGTCCTCTATTTCCATATTGTTCTAGGTTTCATTTCTTAAACACAATTGTCGATCTAAGGTTCATTGCATTTAGTTACATAGAAAATAGAACTTTCATATAACTTTGTGTTCATCATTATCCTTCTTTAATCTCTATCATTAGAGCTTTTCCATATTTTTCTAGCCATAGATCTTATTATAAACTTTGATTGATACCTTTAAACTTTTTGAACATTCTTTATTTTCACCAAAATTTGGCCTCAAATTCCATCTTTACAAATTTGTTCTTCTAATTGTTTCCCAGTGAGTTTAACATTTCACTAGGTTGAAACATCACATGGTCAATACCAAAATTACTCAGTTCACAGTGAACATTTTCTTCGCCTTTACAACTACTCGATGATAACCACAATTTCTCAATGAGCACTATCTTCCTTATTTCACCTTGTCACACTCGTAAATTTGGACCTTTTTTTTGATGCTGGGTGGTCAAAAGTTTGATGCATCCACATTGGAAAACAACATTCCTAGAATTGCTCAAAATTTTGACGCACTCCAATGCTATTGATTTATCGAGGTCTACCCATCCCCGAAGTACTAAATTTTTGTTTTACCATTTAGTGGAGAGGAGTATATAGTCAAGGGATAATGATCTTTTTATCTTGTCACACAAATAGTTAAGGGGTTAAACTTTGAGTCTTGCAGTATGAAAGAGAGGTCTATAAATATTTTTGCATCTTAATTGGCTATGAGAACAGTTGGGTTTTGAGTTACCATATCAAGGGGTATGAACCTAGCTGCCTATATAAGCATGTTTGTGTACCCATTACTCAAGTGCACATAATGCAGTCTAATCATCTCCTCATCACTAAGAATTGGAGTACATCATTTTGAAATGAGCTATAGAAGAATATAAATAGGGTGAGGATAGGCTATTTTTAGGCATGATGTGGCTATATAGCCTAAGAAAAAGATTCTCATTGGTTATGGATTAAAATTAAACCATGAACCAAGTATGAATCTAACCACATCTATAAAACAACCAAGTAGACATTTAGTGAGGTTTATTATAGGAATATTCATAGATCCATTCAAAAGGAATCCATGGCCACAATTCTTTAAAACATAGTGCATGAAATATTAACATAGCCTTACTAGATATAAATCTTAAAAAGGCTTTATTGGGAAAAAATGCATAAATATAATCAAATTCCTATTATTGTGTAAGAAAAAAATGTTTTTTCATATAGTGCATATGTCCAAATTTTAAAAAGAAATTGCATAATTAGATTATACCAACAATGAAGGGAAGAGAAGACGATCAACCTCTTTTGTATTGATTATAATTTGATCCAATTGAGCAAACTTAATGATCAGATCTCTCTAGAACTAAAACCTAGCTTCCCAATCTGACCTTTGCCCAATGAATACCTTAAACCTTGCACTTTTTATCACATCATCATCCTAGTCTACTACTTGACATTTTATAAACTCACCCACTACAATTCCCATTAATGCCAGTAAGGCTATAACAATCCAATCTCTATTTTGTTGATAGTTTCATACCCAATAACTAAAATTCACTCCAAAGCCCTTTCTTCTTGAGCTAAAGTAGCTTGAGAGATGAATATATTGATCAGAGCACATGTTAACTTGAAATATTATGAACACTTTTCTTCATGATTTTGTTTCTTATCCTTCTCCACTGGCTTTACAACCATTACCTAATTGAGAAAATCAATTAAGTAGTAAGTATCTCCTAAACAATGGTTGAACAACCACATAACTATAACAATGAATGAAGCTAATTAGAATTCTAATGGACTTTATAATTTATATTTTGATCAATCCTACAAAACTATAATGTACAAACAATAAAAGTTATATTCAATGGAAGGGTACACAAGAACAAAATTATTTGAATGGAAATTTTAAAAATAACCCACATCTTGAACTTAGGACCTTTATCAGGACCATCAATAGTTTTTCCATCAAGTTCTTCGATTGATTTATCATGGTCCTATTACAAAGTAGATGGTACCCATTTAACAATGAACCATTCAGAAAAAAAGGCTTAGCAAAACATGGGAGATTTTTTGAGCTTAATTACCTTTTCTAGAAGGACTCAAGTTCATGCATGTTTATCAGCCCAGTCGAATATATTCACATTTTCCTTAGCACCCAACATATGGACATTTACTTGAATGTAGTTCAAGTAGGATTCATTTGCAATATGGCTCTCTGCAACCATGTTTCTCCCAAAGCAATTTGTCCTACATAAATTTAATGAATATATATCAGGCATATTCCAATTTTGTTCCATTAGTTAATTTAGAGGGTTTATGGTAGGATATACTTACATGATATCAAGAACAAGAGCAATAAAATGGGCAAGTGTTAGACTGTAATAAGTCACTATATGCATCTTTATATTTTTCAGCAAACTTAAAAACCTGGCCACCCATACAAACCATCCCATTGTCATAGTAACAACTAAGAGAATCAATCAGTATTGAGATGGTTTCTTTAGAAATCAATTTTATATAATTTATTATAGGACATTTTTACATGGACAAGTATTCTATATAATGGTTGTTGTAACAAAATATAAAGAAAACCTATATAAAAAAATACTAGAGTATAAAGAAAAGTCACTTTAATAATCATATCTATCACCATACACAAATTCTTCTTAATAAAAATGATAGTAGTATTATGGGTGTTTTCTATCACACTCAATATAATCATTAGAAAGTGGCCAACATGCAAAATATTGATTGAAAGCTTGATCAAAAGGCATGAGACATGTCATTGATTTAAAAAATAATCTCTTGAATAATGACACAAAAGATTATGAAGAATAGCTAGTTAGACTTCATCATCACACACATACATTGTATGAACTTATGTTGAAAGCATACAATCTATAGATAACAATGTATACAGTTTTGATTTTTTATTTATGTTTATGAGATAAGATTGTATGTGATTTTTAACATTTTTGATCATACTCAATGATCCATTATCAGAATGAGAGAGCTAAAAATATGAAGAGTTATAATTTCTCTACCTGAATCGAGGTTTGGAGGAGGAGCTAAGAATAAGGATGGTCTGTCAACTTGAAAACCATGGAGGCCATGGTGAGAGCCACGATAGTTTCAAAAAAATATCAGAGCTTGGATTCTGAGCATCCATTTTGTACACATTGTGAGGGATGTCCATGTCCTTTGGTTTCTCCCAAAATTTGTGTTCTAGGTTAGGGTCCCTGACCTAAAACCCATTATAAGTAAGTAACAACATTATCACTGAAATCCAAGTAAAACAAATATTCAAAACTTAAAAATCAACACTAGAATACATGTACATAAATAGTCTCTGGGTGAGTAGTGGCTTTGAGAAAGTAATTATTTTCTCAATGAATGTCATTCCTCACATGTGGGAGATCATCACCCATTTGTCCTCTAAACTCCAAAATACTCGATGATAGCATTGTGGTGGTGAATGCCATTGGTAGTCAAAATTTCACATTGTCTCCTATGTCATAATATCCTCCTATCAAATCCACGTATCACAACAACAATGGAAATAAACTATATAAAAACATCTCAACTACTTTATTTTTAATAGAATAGAGCACCTCAAGCTAAAAAGATAAGGTATTGGACATAGTATTAGACCGTATCACTTAAAAGGCTTACCCACTTCATTATAATTTATTATTAAACAAAAACTATCAAAACTTAGTATACTTAAGATTTCAAATAAATTGAATGTATCTTTTTAGCAAACCCATCATAAAGGCTAGAATCTCCTCACCATCTCATTCTTTGATCAGCTAGAAGTTTCTCAAAATGTTGGCCTTCAAAGAAAAGAAGAGATTTAGTGAGAGCATCTCTATAGTTATGAGACAAAGAAGACGCTTGCTTGTCATATACATAGTGCATATTATTGTAATAGTTGGCTTTTATTGTGATAGCAAAAATCAAGAACATTATGACCATAATGCAACTCCCACTTTTTATTGCAATCCCCATTTTTTTCTGACACAGTGGATTGGTGGTGGAATCCCTAAGTCATGAGGTGGTGATTTATAGAAAAATCAGTGATGATAAAAGTCAACGCAAAGCAAAAAGTGTCTAGTTTACTTTCAACCCAGTCCACTATAGGATGCCACTTTACTCCAAGGTTAAAGTCTTGTTTGCTCCAAACTCGATAGGTTTAGTTTGAGCTTCATTTCGTTTCAAGAATCCTTTCATATTCTCTACTTAGCAAGGCAAACCAAATGAAGGTGGAAGCTCATTTGGCCTCCTCCCCCTATAATCACTCTAAATTCCCTATTAATAACAAAGTAAATATTTCATCCATTCATTTTAGAAGTATATCATTGAATCATTATAATCACATAACGTTTATTAACATGAAATACGATTAATTAATATGTATAAACATTCATCAATAATTTGTGGATATATCAATCATTATACTCACATAACATTCACTAACACGACATATAATTCATGAACATGTCAATCATTATGTTCACTTAACAATATTCAAGAGCATGACATAAAGTTTATTAATAAGCAACATTCATTAACATGACATACAATTAATTAATACATATAAACATTCATCAATAATATGTGAACACATCAATCATTATACTCACATAACATCCATTAACACAACATATAATTCATTAATACTTATAAACATTCATCAATAGTTTTTGAACATGTCAATCATTATAATCACATAAGAATATTCAACAACATGACATTAAATTCATTAATAAGCTACATTCATATAAAAATCATCAACACATTCATAATCAAAGGTTTTTAACATTCGTTTCTTCTTTTTTCTTTTCTTTTTTTGAAGATAAAGGTTAATAGGCACATTATAACTATCTTTGACATTATCCTATGCCTCTTGTGGTTTTGATCTTATGACATGAGGCTTCCTCTTCTTTTTTCAAGGACAAGGATGATGTGCCCCTACAATAAGAAATAAATGGGTTTAATTTTAAACATTTTTTAGTAGTATAAGTATTTCATTAATCGAAAGAGCATAATAGAGATTTTTCTTTACTAGATAGTGCCACATCATCTACTCTCTCATTTTGTTCAACCCCAACCTCAACATGCTCAACACTAACATCACACTTTGCATACTAAAAAATTATCACATAAAGGTTACACCAATTGCAATTTAAGATGTTAAATTTTATTAATAATTATGTGATTAATTTTCAATAGAAATTGAATATGTACCTATATCATTATGATGCACATAAAGGTCTTCATCATGTGTAGGATCTGTGCCTTTGTCATCATGAGTAAGATTTGTACCAAGAGTAGTAGGTTGTAATGAAATGTCATCCATGCATTGTTATCATTGTTCAAAATTAACATCAAATAGATTATTTCTCATGAAGTTATCAATTACTATTATTATTCATTAGGCCTATTTACTTGGATGTGAACTAGTGCACTAGAATCTTCTCCATCTATTTGGCCATTAGAATCTATGCAGTGATGGACAACCACTACTTTATAGCCTTGCTTGAAGCCAATTTGTTTGTTTTCTTCTATGGGTGCTAGATTAAATTCAATGCCTTGAATTTTTTGCATAATATCGTCAACATTGAACTTATTGCTTATTTGTAATTTTATATTGAAAAAATGATATAAAATTTCATTTACTACTACTTCCAAGGCATGACTTAATTTTCATATATCCACTAGAATGAAGATGGTGTTGACCAACCTTCTCTTTCCTATCTTGTGTCACATTTGATGTGTCCTGCAACTTGTATATGTAAACTTTGAAATATGTTAGAAATATGTTAGATTAAATCAGATTCAAATGGATAAAATTTAATTTAAAAGATATGCATAATAGATACCATATTCATATACCCATAAGAAAGTAGTTGTAAGCTTATTGATATTGCAAAACATCACAGAGAAAAATAACTGTACAACTACTTGATGGACCTAAACATTCAGATTTAAACCAGAACCAACACACTGATCTCAAACACAACAGAAGGTAATTTATGTAGAAAGAGATAGAGTGGGGTAACAAAGAATCCTAGGTCTTTGGATGTGCTCTCCAATTGTAAAATCTTAAAGTGGTCTTTTATTATAAGATATTTAATCAATACATTACTTAGATCAATCCAAAGCATACAAGGAAATTTGTAAGAAAATTGTAATCAATGGTAAAAGTCGAAAATGCACTAGCCTCCTACATCAAAGATGAAAATGAAGTTGCATATTGATAAATTCACCATGCTCTTCGAGATCAAAATAAAAAAAATCAACAGAAAAGTTTTAACAAGAAGAAAGAATAGATTCAAATCTATACTTGATTTTGTTTGTTTACATTGATATTGAATTCTATCATGTTCATTAAGCTCTTTGATTAATCAAAAAATATATAAAGTATTGATTTACATATAGAAGAATTTTTCAAATAAAGAAAGTGATGCCCATGCAAAGTAAATGTGAAGCTGTTTAGAAATTGATGTATTGATAGAGTTGTAAGAGGGCTTCAGAATTTCACATGGCTGAATTTCAATAGCAAAAAAAGAAAATATGGTATGAAATCTTAGAATGATCAAACATGTACAAAATAAATAATGTAATAATTAATTCATACTAGAATATTCATCACTACCAGATTTCCCATCGCACGAGAAAAATGCACCCCAAAAATTGGATTCACATGTTTACACACTTCCTTATGTAGTTCTATCAAAATGTAAAAGTTGAGCATTACGAAATCTAGGATATAAAAGAGACAAGAACACTTGAAATCTTAAATAAGAAGCAAAACACAAGAATTCCTTACAAGAGTCCTAGTCCATTGAAATGGATTCTACTCATCTAAAAAATATAGAAAAATTTTCCATAAAAATTTAATAAGAGAATGAATCTTACATAAAAAATTAAAAAATGCAACATTTTTTCAAAGGTTGAACTTTCATAAAAAGTAGAGCAGTTCTAAACTCCAAATCTGGTCACATCATAGTCACACAATAAAATATTAGATGACAAAATGCCACATCCACCTAAATCCAAGTCTTGAGCTCCTACAAGAACTTTGATCTCATAGGTCAGATTCAAGGGTCGGGGAGATGCGAAAGGCTAGGAGATTTGGGGGGAAGGGGGGGGTTCTACAAGAGAATAATAAGAAGGGGTTCTAAAAGTAGAGTGTGTAGGGTAGAAATTGTGCTAAGGAGAAGACACTATTTTGCACATTTGACAACCCACAATAGTCTAATACTACATAAAGACAATGAAACCTAAAAACAAAGAAATTTTACTTGTTGATTCAATCAGATTCAAATGGATAATCTTTTCAACTATTAAGAGTTGAATTTAAACCACTAATACATTAGGGGTGAATTTGTGATGCCAATTTGCGATGGTGAGTAGATGTAATGTGTATTTGGCATTTTTTTTTCAATTATAACATGACAACGTCACAATTGCAATGTTATTTTTTTATAATGTCGCAATTGCGACGTTATTGGGTTATAAGGGGAAAAAAAAAAAGGTGCATTGGTCAGAATGTTTAAGCTTATATGCATAATGTTTAAGAGTAGCCAAAGAAAAATTGTGAACCAGATCTCCCAGGGTTGGGGTATCATCTGTATTTCCAAACAGATACACACAATTGCACTCAACTAAATCTTGGGGGCTCTTGGGCTTACATAAAGGAATCCAAATAATCGAATTCACTCTAGAGTAAAGCTAAATTTGGAAAAGATGTCATTGTAACTCATTTGGATATAGGTAAGAGACTTATCGTAAGAGAATTGAAAGTAAGATATTTATCAAGTTACCAATTATTTTATCAAATAATTAATTAATTAGAGCTGAAATGATTTGGTCTCTATCAGGTGTCTGGCCAGAATCTGCAAGCTTCCATGATGAAGGGCTTGGCCCTATCCCATCCCGATGGAAGGGTTTCTGTCAAAGTGGCATGAACTTCACCATAGCTGACTGCAACATGTATCTGCATCAACACCTACATTTCAGAAATACACCATTAATGTACTTGAAATTTTTTCTTATCTATGTTTAAAAAATGCCCTTGCATAGAATTTTTTTGGCATTGTTGCTTCTCTTTTTGCAGCACATGTGTTTTGATAAATATTACTGTGGACCAAGAAATTAATTGGTGCTAGATACTTCTACGCGGGACATGAGGCTAGAGATGGGCATTTTGAAAATGGACATCTTGCTACACCATGAGACGTAGAAGGGCATGGATCTCACACTTTTTCCACATCATCTGGGAATTTCATGAAACATGCGAGTTTGTATGGATATATTGAAGTGGTTGCAAAGGGAGGAGATCCTCATGCGAGAGTTGTAGCCTAAAAAGTTTATTGGAGCAAGGGTTGAACTGTTGCAGATATTCTTGCAGCATTTGAGGTAGGAATTGATGAAGGAGTGGATGTATTCTCTATTTCTCTTGGCTCAGATCCCCCTCAATACTTGGTCATTTGGGTAATTTATATTTTTGGAATCCATCGACTCTGCAGTCTGTGGCGAAACCAAGGCATTTGGTAATGGACTATGATTATGTTCCTATTAGAGTATATAAATGAGATGAATTGGAAGGATTTTGTATTGGTAATTAATTTTTCTATTTCTTGCATGACTCTCAGGATGACCAATCATAGTTGAATTCTCTCTTGTTACATACTTTCATCAAGCTAGGGAGAATGGTTTCAGCTTGTTTCATTTCAAAAATGTTCTATTTTACTATAGTTTCCTGATATTTTCCCTATGGACGTTGCCCATTATTTCTCATCAGCATCGTTGATAGAACACCACAACATGTGCAAAATCTTGAGGTACCTCACTTTCCATGGTTTCGCTAAGTTTTTCTTTTTAGAGGAATCTGCACACATCTAGATCAGCTTCTTGTATTTTAACAAATTCTAGGATATTTATGTTACTATTTGTTAAGGTATTGGTTGTATGGTGATATCTATGGTTGTTTTCATTTGTGATAATGTTATAATATTTAGTATTAGATTCCTTATTTGAATTTTGAAATAACTTTTTTCTTCTTTTCTCGATAATGAGATTGTTTTATTTAAAGTGAGAAAAAAATTATATTGCAGAAGATAAAGCCTAAGTAAGCATAGTTTAGGTTAGTGGCCATCTACCATTATGGAAAACCAAAAACCACCATTTGGGGACCATTACATCAAGTATAACAGTTATACACAAGAAATTTAACATTCTCCATGTCATCCCAGTAGCTCAAAATAGACATTCCCAGCCCAGCTACAAAAAAAAAATGAAAAAAAATGCCAAATACACATTACATCTACCCGCCATCACAAATTGATGTTGCAAATTCACCCCTAATGTATTAGTGAAAGTACATAGGTGGTGGTTAAACATTAGCTTGAAACTTGTACACTTGAATTCTGAAGTTTCTACCTTTGTGGCATGAGAGAAATCATTAAAAGTGTATGTTATCTTCTCATCCCATATTGTAATTCTAGATTCATACTACTTTTAGAAAAAATAGAGGTTGGGTGATTGAAAATGTGTTAATTATTGGTGCCCATGCTATACTTAATTGATTGAAATGGCTCTTGCAATTATGTGGCCTTGTGAATCCTTCTAAAGGATTTAAATCCTGTGTCTTGGAATCTCATTTCACACAGACCAAGTCTTCATCATAATACTAGAGCTCCTCTTCTTGCAAACTTTAAGCCTGGATATGGATTTTCTTGAAAGTCAAGTGGTTCAACAACAAAAAAGGACACCAATGAAGTCTAATACTCTGGTGGATGTTGATGATCACCTCTTGATTCATTGCCAAATCCTATCTTGAGATAGTAAGTGGAGAAAGGTGGTAATGGAAGCTATTGCGAGTGGTTATGTTGTGATGGTCAGTTTTTAGTAGGGTGTGGAGCATGGTTTGATTCATTCTAGTAGGGCTTTTGATAGTGTGAGTAGGGGTCCACTAACTAATCCATTTTCTAGTCTGGACATGTACATCTCTCTCACTCCATCTTGGGAAATTCCTCATTGATGACCACGTCATCATCAACTTCACCAAGGAGGAGATAAAGCATTAGTTCATGTAAAGATGTTTGGGGCTCTTGTCTCTTTCTTTATCTTTTCTATGCCATGGTTGTCCTATTTTGATCACCCGATGATCTTTTTTCCTTATGACATGTAAAGGGTAGAATCTTCAAGGATAGGTGGTTGTCACTATGGGGATCTTACTTATCAGATGATGGGACTATGTTGGTATCCTAATTTTGTACTTCTTTTTTAATGTTTAATATAAATATATACCATTACCAACCAAAAAATAAAATAAAAAGAGAGCATGAGTTTGAATAATAAATTTACATTTCCCAAACCTTTACATTATTTTAATCAAGCTATCTATAACAATGATATTGATTTTACTAATAGAGGATAGAAAATATTTAAGAACAATTATTTTCTACATAAATAATAATCATGGACTCAATCTACTCTTCATAAATAAAAGCCTAATCTACTTTAAACTAATTATTGATCCTTACAAAAATAAGGATTTCCACACTTTGAAAGTTAGTCTATAGATGTAAATCAATACATGATGGATATGTAGTCATTAGAACCAAGTCTCCATGGTAATTAGTTGATTAGGTTTGAATCTCAAATGTAGGATAACTCAAGTGGATGAGTTGGAACATTAAGGAATATTTTTTATTAAAGAAAAACTAGTCTTTGAAGGGGATCCAAAACCCTTTACAATAAATTTTTTAAGGGGACTTGGTACCCCACTAAAATAAATAGCTACAATAGAAAAAGTATTACAAGACAACAACCCAAAACAAGAAAACAACTGACAACTAAAATTAGGTTAAACAAAGATCCACTTGCCCAAAAGTTAGCACAAGATTAAAGCCACACATAACATAATGATTCTATCTATCAAGGAGACCCATGGGGTTTAGAAAGGATCCTTGAACCTCATCATTGGGTTTTGAAATGGCTCCCATAGCCACTACTATGGGTTTTAACATGGCTCTGAAAAACATCATCACCCACAACCTTAGAAGATCAATCATAAAAAATCCAACTAAAACTTTAGGGTTTTGGAATGCTCCCAAATTTTGAATTGGATTGCACAATTATTTTGATAGGATTCCCAAGTCTTTTAAAAATCACATACCTCATAGAAATGATCATTACAAAGTGATATGAAACTCTAGGGTTTAAGAAGACTCCCCAAACCTCCATGGGATTTATTTTGGATCCCACAACCATAATGGGATTTTTAGAGGATCTCCAAAAGAACACAAGTCTTTTAAAGGATCCCCAACCCTTCAAAATGGGATTAAACTTGGCTCCCATAACCAAAATGTCACCAAAAAAAGAGAGACCCCACCAATCATCCATAGTTGTAATGTGTATTTGGCATTTTGTTTCAATAAATTCCCTATGTGAGCAAAATCATGACTAATTTATCATATCTCTGGTTTATGCAATCTGAGGCAACTTTTCATGGTTTTGTTTGATCAAATACACATGGATTCTTGTCCATGGGTTCCTACAAAGAAGAGGGAATATCATACACCTTTTTCCCCACCATCTATTTGAATTTGGGGCCTTGGTCCACATTTTATATTACAGATTTATTTGTACAAAGTTACAGATTAACCTAGTAAGGGTTTGGACAGCTTACACAAAAAGTTGAATATCTTTTCATCCACATAATGAAATTGAGTGCTTCAAAAACCAAAATAAAGTAGATTTGACCCTCTATCATCTACAACAATGGATCATCAAATGGGTACCAATAGTGCTAGAAAAGGACACAGAAATTAGACTTTTTTTTTTACTAATTAAAGTAAGGATTATGTAGGAAACCTTGTTTGCATTGATTGCCAAACTTCAAGTATCAATTTGGGTCCCTTTGTTTGCTCATTACAATATTATTTAAACTTTGGCTTAAAAATATTGTTTTCCATTAAATCATTGGTCTAAATCATTGATGTAATTTATTATACTTATTATGCCCTGCTAGGAACTTAATTAGTTTTGGCCTTTAATCTAAGCTTGAGGTGTTCTTGCATGATACTCCCAAAGAGAAGAAGTCTAAAGTCCTCTTAGAGAAAAATTGATCCAAATCAATACATTTCTTCCTAATTTCTTCATCTAGCATCCATGTGGCTTCCAAGTTTTATAGTTTTTTTGATGAATAGTCCTTTTCAATTAATAAAATTTACTAAGATTACAATTCACAAAAAAGGGGTCGGGTGATACAAGATCACCCCGCGAATGAGTTCAGATGGTCGAAGCCAGAAAAAACAACATGGCCTCAGCCAAAAACTATTAACTATTCATTAAAAAAAAAAAAAAAAACTTTTAAGCTACCAAGGTAGTACTTGCAGAGGGAGGATCATCTTTATCAGGAAATCCCCACGCATCAGTGGGATTGTGGGGTGGACTGGGAATAGTCCAGCCGTCAGCAACATCAGTAGGATCTAGGGTAGTCGCAGTCTCTGCATCCTTCTTATCTGGCCATAGAGGAGAAATTACCAAGGCCAGCTGAGGAAACTTGCTAGAGTGCGCCCATCCAGGGGGAGGAGCCAAGGACCGGCCAGAAGCCCGCCCAGGGAGAGGAGCCAAGAACCAGCCAGAACCACCACGCGGTGGGGAAGCAAAGCGACACCTCCAACCGCCATGTCCACTGCTGGGAGAGCGATGGTGGGGACCCTGGGAGTGTGGCATGTGTAAATGGAAACCAGAGGATTGGCGTCGAGAACGGTGACCGCGAGATGAAGAAGCATCAGCGGAGGCATCTGAAGGCACTCTATCAATGGTGTATGGAGCATTGCCCCAATGATTTAACAATTACTGTAAGTGCACAACTTCTAGGGAAACTTTATTAGCTTGTACCTGTATCTGCATAATGACATTGTTACAAATGCATGCCTTAGTGTACATTGCAATGTTAACATCCAAAAAATTGTGAGTGAATAAAACTACATTCCTATCTTTCCATAGAGAAAACAAAATTTCCATCTTAAAGGTATGCCAAATCTAGGAGAACTTTCGAGGAATTCTGGGGGAATCACCCAGTAGGATCATGTGCCATGAAAAAGGTTCGGGCCTGAAAGGATTGAAAAAATCATGAATCCAATGCCAATAATTTTGAGCACGCTTGCAAAACCAAAAAATATGCAAAAAGGACTTAGGTTGACCACATAAGGGGCATCTAGGATCAGGAACCCCAATGTGCTTGAGCTAAGGCCCTAGAGGAAGACCTTGGAAGGTAAGGCACCAAGCAAAGTGGGCAATCTTAGGTTTAGTAATGGCACTCCATATGGTGTCAAAAAAATTTCTCCATTGAGAAAGTGAAGATTGCAAATGCCACCATTGATTAAGCATGTCCACCATTGGAAGGTGGGGTGAAAGCCATCTCTACCCCATGTTGGGCTTATAATTAGTAAATGGAGTGGTAGGATACCACTTCTAATCATGCCACAAAGGACAAACAGACTGAATCCCCACTTTATGAACTAAGTGCACAAGGATGGAACACAACAAAAGGTCATAAGTCTGGCAATTAGAACTAACAAGGTGGTACTAAACTTGCATATCCTCCCATGACCTGAAATTCATGGTGACTCTTGAAAAAATATCCTTGGTAGTGTGGATGCCATGTTTAAAGAAACGCAGAGCACTGGCATCTTAAGTCTTGGCAAGAGGAGTACCCTGGATGGCAAACAGGGGAGACCACCAAATGTTCTGTTGATTTAAGGATAGCCCATTGCAAAACTCATCACCAACCCAACAAAGCCAAGGTTTAATAGGTTCCTAGGCTTTCCAGATGATCTTTATAACAAAATAGCCCTATATGACCACTGGTTCACGCATAGTGACAAGGGTCTAAAAACCAATCCCCTTCCACGCTGGTCTGTTAACAGGGAAGCCAGAAAAAATGCAATGCCTTACTAGTATCTTCCAGGTTTCATCTCCAAAAATAGCTCTAATAATCCATTTAGCATAGAGGGCAAGGCCCTGCTTTCGAGTGGAAAGCAGGCCGAGACCCCCAGATTCCCTTGGGAGACAATAGAAATCCCAAGAAACTCTGTGAAAATGATGATGGTCATAACCAGAGGCCCAAAGAAAATATCTGAGCAAACGTTCTAGTTTGAGATAAGAAGCTTTGGAGGGAGCCCAACAGGAAGAATATTACACATGGGTGGCAACTAGAATCTTAGAAAAAATCTAGAATTTACCAGCAAGAGAAAGCGGCTTAGTGATCAAATAATAAAGCTTTTTGCTAATCTTTGCAAGCACAACATTCCAAAGTTCCACAGGGGAAGCCTGGAAAGCAAAGGTAATGCCAAGAAAGCGGAAGATTTCTCCATGAGTAACCCGTTTCCATTGAAACTGGTTGAGCCAAGGTGGAGCTGGCAAGAAAGACTGGCGGTAACAGAGCATTTTATGCCATTGAATGGCAGAGCCAGAGGCTTGACAAAAAGTGTCCAGACAATATAAAGAATTTTTGATGTTTTCTTCATCTTCAAGAAGAGTAAGAAAAGAATCATCAGCAAAATCACCATTGACTAACTGGGAGAAAGAATCAGGCAAGGAAATGCCATGGACCAGTCTTGAAGACACAGAGTGAGCAAGTAAATAACTAAAACCTTTAGCAGCAAGGACATAAAGCACTAGAGCTAGCGGACAACCTTGCCTGATGGAGCGAAATTGTCGAAAAGCTTTAGATTGTGAATTATTGATGGTGATTTAAGCATTAGTGTCACCAAAGAGGATCTCCACGGACTAAAGGAAAATGGGACCAAAACCTAGAGCTTGAAGCATAGCCAAAATGAAAGGCCATTCAATGTGATCATAGGCTTTAGCAAAATCTATCTTTAAAAAGATAGCTTGCTGCTTGGACTTACGGGCCCATTCCATACCTTCCTAGATAGCAATGATGTTGTCAAGAATATATCTTGATTTGATGAAGCCAATTTTTTTAGGCTGCACAATTAAATTTAGCATATGGTAGATTTTGAGAGAGAGCGCCTTGGCAATGATCTTATAAGACACATTTAGGAGGGTGATGGGCCTCCAATTGCATATGTCCTCAAGATCACCAGCTTTAGGTATGAAGTTAATATTTCCTTTATTTATGATCGCTCCTAAGCTTTTAGAATGATATGCTTCAAGATAGACTGTGTAGATCAGGACCAATTTTCTCCCAAAGATGTTTGTAAAATTCATAGGGAAATCCATCACATCTAGGGGATTTTTCATCTGCCATGGAGTAAACTGCCTCTTTAAGGTCTCAAAGGGAAAGAAGTTTCTCATAGAAAGCACGTTGCTCAACTGTGAGGTGGTTTGGAGTAACAACAATACACTTTATGAGAACCTCCTCCTGAGCAACTGAATTTCCCTACAAAGCAAAGACGTTCTCATAGTGAAGAACAAATGCTTGCAGGATGTCCGGTAGACTGGAAAGAACATCAGTTCCCTATTTTATATTTTTAATCCTAACATTGGTATGATGGGCTTAGAGAGCCTAGAAGAACTCCTTCGAGGCTTTGTCGCCAACCTCCAACCAGTGGAGATAGGCTTTGATTTGGTCTCCTCAAGCAGCATAGTTATCAACAATTTGCTTATCATGGCGAAGCTTAGAAAGCTGAATTTGTAACTCTACATCAAAGGTGTTTAAGGTGAGAGCTTTAGAGGCTTTTTTGAGGGCAAGTGTGTTGGCTTCATAAGATAGTTTTCTAAAGATTACCAGTCGATGCTTGTAGATGCACAAAAATCGAGCAGTTCTGGTAATGGCATCATTCCACCATTGAATCCAACCTCGATGGGAATGCAGACGTGGCTCAAAATTCCAGACACATTGGATGTGGGAGATGGTGGAAGCATGCAACAACACAGATGTGTTGAAGAAGAATTGAGACTTGGCCACCTTGGGGATAGCTGTTTGCTAAGAAATGCCAAAATAAATGGGATAGTGATCTGACAGCGTCACATCTATTAGGGGAATAATAGGTAAATCACGATCTTTAGAAAAGGAGAAAAAAGATTGCATCGAGATCATAGCATGATCAAGACGTTTCAAAATGCGGTCAGGACTGACTCAAAAATTGGACCAAGTGTGCCAGGCCCCATTCCCATGGTGGCAGTTCGTATTGGGATGAAAAAGTTCCAATTTATGTCACATGTAAAACCAGGCTTCTCTTTCCCTAGCTGTCCAATGGAAAGGCAAAATGCCATCTTTATCAGAGGCCACTTCAACCATATTGAAGTCCCCAACAGGACCCAAGTACCTGGCGGCAAGTTGTTAGCAAGCCAAACCCACATTTTTGCCCTTTCTACAACATCATTGGAGGCATACACATTAATGACTAAAAAAGAATGATTGTTAATGGAAAGCAAAAGCCAAATAATACGATGTGTGGGGTCAAAACCGTGCAAGATAATAGCAGAATGAAGGCAAGGTGTCAAGAGAGTAACTACACCACCTTGGCCAGCTTCATATTGAGAAGAAAACATAACATTATCCTACCAAATGATGCGGCATGCAGCAGAAAGCATGAAACCAGAAATCTTAACTTCTTGCAGGAAAAGAAAATCTAAATTCCCAAGTCTATGATGGGTATCCTGGACATAGAACTTTCTGGGGAGGTTTGTAAGACCTTGAACATTCCATGAGAGGAAGTTCATGAGAACTCTTCCATATCATCCTTGTCCTCTAGAGAGCAGTAGCTATTCTGCAAAATGGTAGAAACTGGGTGGCAGTCAGACGGGAAATCCTCTGGACTTACAGCCTCTCATTTTACCCTTGATATCTCCACACATCTAGGAGGACTGTGAGAATGCCTTGTTGCTAGTGGTACTATGGAAGAAACCGCAAGAGGAGTACGAGCCCCAGCCAAGGGTGAGGCTCTGGCGGCCTCCTTGATTCCCTGTGAACTAGCAGGGTTTGAAACCTGTGAAACCCCCAGAACAAGTGCAATGGAAGCCACTTCCATCTCCATGCTAGCAGGCGTTGATACTTCTGTGGAAGTAGGAGGAATTGTGGTAATCACCACATAGGGTGGCTTAGGGGCCAAGGGATTCAAGGTAGGCTTGTCCTTGCACCCAAGAATAACCCATTCTTCTTTTTTTCCTTCAGCCTAATTGATAGGCACCGCTTTAGGCTGGGGTTTGACCCTAGGCATAGCCAAAGGGAAATCCTTGATCTTGTGTTCTACAGACTGGAACCTATAACAGGTGGTAGGTAGGTTCAAGTAAAGAGCTTCTATGAGAAGGTTTGAGTTCCAATTTGGATTTCCACAGAATCCTTGAGATCTTTGGAAAGATCAACTTCAATGCAAACACGCCGCTGAGGGCGAGCATTAAAAAATTTCTCAGGCTCCTTGGTAACAAATTTGCCAAGGAATTTGACAATAGACTCAATGAAAGGCTAGTAGGGCAAGGGTAGACCTGGGAATTTGACCCATACAGGAACCCTAAGCTTTTTATCATCTGAGACAGTGAAGTCTTAGGACCATTTTTGAAAAACAAGCAGAGAGGAACACACAGACCAAGGTCCATTGGTAAAGATTGCGTCTTCTTGTGACGGGTTAGCAAAGTGAAATAAAAAGAAACCTTTGGTAAGGTTTTGCATAGCATCAAGGTGAACTCCATGATGAGTACAACATTTATTGACCCATTCTCTGAGCATAGCTTCAGGAGGAGTCTTACCTACAAAATACCCTATCAAGGTATGTTGTTCTAACCAGTCACATGCAGTATCAAATTCTTGCAAAGGAAGGATAATATTAGGATTACCTCATGGAAAAGCTTTGGGACAAACTTGCACGGGCATCTATTTGGTGGCGGCGCCATGGCAGTCCAAAGTAGCAGCGTGAATACCAGAAACATCTGGTTCACCACTGGATGGAGCCATTATATCCTAAGCTAAAGCTCCCATAGTAAATGCGGTATGACAAGTGCCGACAGAAGGGGAGTGCAGGTGAAGGGTCGTACATTTTTTTTTTTTTTTGAAAGTTTGCATGTAGCAAGAGAACCCTAGCATAGCATTTTTGTTTTTCCAGCCTCCACAAATGTATATTTTAGTATACTTTAATTTGATGTCAAGTTTTATAGTTTGATCCATTATCAATTATTTTTTCCCATTACACCTTGTGCCTTGTCATTTTGGATTCTCTATTATCCACAATAGCTTTAATCTATGTTTTCTTTGTCAATGGGAATTCAGACACCTAGTCTTCGTCATTTAGAGTTGACTATGTTTGTTTAACACCTTCATTCATAAAATCTTTGAACATGGTCAGATCTTAGATATTTAATATAGGAGAAAGACCTATACAAGATGGTTACAACAACTTGTAAAAAAATTCTTCGTACTTTCCTAGGATCCTGTAGTGACTAGTATTTCCCATTATAATCTTACCCTAACTATCTTTGGAAATTCTCTCCCTATTCAAGTGTATCATTTTTGTATATCTTTTCTCCTAACATTTTGGTCGGTTGTAAACACTTCCCTAAATTATCTCTCACCTTTTCATGAACCTCTCTCATTGCTTCTACTATATCTTCAGCATGAGAACTCCTCTTATCCATACTCTTCATATCCCTCAATTTAAAATATCCTCTATATTTTATGATATACTATCTTAAAAAGACTAATACCATTTCTCCTATATGTCCATTCATTATAGGCATATTGTTCCTATGGTATTAATGCATCCCATTCTTTCGCATGATCCTTTGTTGGACACCTTGACACGTTTTTGTTAAATAACTAAGGAGGGAGGGGGGCTCAATTTTCCTCGACTATCGAATAGGGCCTTAAAAAACTCTCAGAATATTACAAACTTAAACTTTTCCTATATCAACTTGGTAACTATATTAAAACTGCATAATAATATCTAATTCATCCTTCAGTAGTAAATTGTTAGCTTTCACCAAGTATCAGAGTAATAAACTTTTAACTATATACTTCATCTACTGAGTTACATCAACAAGAAGTATACAAAAAATAAGAATAAAATAACATGTAACACAATAATCCACACATTTAAACACAATAATTTTTAACATGAAAACCCTATTAAGATAAAAATCACCTATGACTGATCACATCAAATTTGTAGTATCAGATCTTCACTTCCTTTCCTTTATTGATTATTTTCTCCTTGTTATATATTCATTCATTTCTATCCCTTGTTAATAATGCATATGTATATTTTAGCTCTTCCTTAGCTCGTGTTCAAATGTTCTCTTATACCATGATCTTCCTTCCTTCCATACCTACATATTTCATGTTTAGATCTTCTCTCCCTTTGAAAAAAATGCCAAAAAAAAACTAAAAGCTTTAATATAATGGTAGTTGTACCTTTTACCTTATATATGCTAATACATTTTTGTTTTAATAAATCTTTTCTTTCTTTCTTTCATCTTCTTCACATATTTAGGACTACATAAATAGTGAACTCCTTCTTCAACTCCAAATAGATATTCCCAAGGTATATTGGTTGTAGTGTTTCATTGTTAATTTTTGGCTCTAGTTTTAATAGTCTTAGCTATCTTTTTGTGTACTATTTTCTCTATTTGGTGTGTATGGTTAGCTCTGTGCCATGAATCTCCAACCATGAAACCTGAGTCTACCATAGAAAGCCTGCACTACATTCCTAGTTCCACCAATAAAAAACACTGCAGCTTTCCAATAAACCTGATGAACAGCTTCACAGTTTCTGAAGCCAAATGACAATGCAGATTCCTGTTCTTGTGTCTAATGTCATATGTTGCATAGTAATTAATATCTCTTGTACAGATTACATTGATGTTGGTATATATTATGCTCTCTTCTGTATTAGAACATTCTAACCTTTTATTTATGGTTATGGTGCTCAATTTGGTCACACTATAATCTGTATCTGGTGTCTCATTTGCAATAGCTGGTTTAGTAACTAAATAGATAAGCTTAGTGTGATTGTTATAAAAATATTGTTATGAAATGGTGTTTCATGTGCTGGCCAAGGTTGGTTTGAAGGCCACCCACTTCAATACCCTGCTAGCATTAATAAATATAGAGTTCTATAATACCATGAAAAACAATCAATATAAAAAAATGCATTCTCTTTGTAACATTTTTGGCTTTCATTTTATTTTTATCTTTTCTTCTATTGTGACAGGCAAGCTAGAGAGAAGTGCTATATTGAAAGCCATATGTGTAGGAATTAAAGAAACTATCGAACCTCTAATTTATTTCACTGGAGGTAGATTCCTAATTCTTTGCCTTAGAACACTATCATCTTCAAAATCCTATATGAAATCTATATAACCATTTCGTTTCTTCAATATGCCCTATGGATGTCCCTATCTAACTATATATCTTTTAATTGCATATAATAACTAATTTATGTGCTTTTTCATAACTATGTTTTGACTCATATATTGTGATCTCTCTAGCACTATGATGTCATTTAATATGTCTTGCTAAATCTTGTAAATTTTGTTCCTTTTGCCATGTCATGTAATATGTCTTGCCTTGTAGCTTATATGTTTTGAAATTGCTATTAGGCATTGTAGCTTGTATAATTTGATTGCTGGAGAGCTTCTACAACTAAGCAAGAAGGTCGTTGCAGGAGTTATATAGCCGCACGCTCGGGTATGAAAATTGTATATTTTTTAATCTAATGTATATTTTACCTAGAATTTTAGCTTATATGTTTTGAAATTTCTTTTAGTGGCTTAATGTTGTAAGGTCTTTTGAAATAAGACCTTCAGGTGGTTGGTCAAAGTTTTACAAATAATCTTATCCACAAATTTTCCTAGAGCAATTGACTGAATGTTATAAATGTTGATTGGGTTAAATGTCTTAGGAATAAAGTCAAAGAAAGTATTTTTAAAATACTAAAGTATTTAGCTAGGTCTAAGAATATTTGTGTACTTTTGATAGTTTTTCTTAGTTTGTGAAAGTTGTAGACCGAAGTTTTCATAGGCCAATTTTTTCTTTCTGCGAAGAATGATCATGTCAAATAATATAAGTGAAGAAAAAAATAGAGAGACAATTGATAGATTGTGGTCTAACTTGAAAAGAAAAGGGTATGGAAAATGTTATTTTCCTTGCAAAATTTGTAAGAGCTTAAACCGTAGAAGATTGCTAACCAAAACAGTTAAGAGACATTGTAGGGAGAATGGTCACATTGAAGGGGGGCATGACTATCATCCACTGGTAAGTTGTTCATTATATCATTTTTAAAAATTATATACATATGAAATAACTTGATGATTAGTTGATGATCATGGTTTATTTATGTTAATCAATTTTATATAGGTTGATCTCCCTAGGGAAGTACATGATATGAACAACAACAATCCGAGGAATATGGTTTTTGAAGTGGAGGAACATGGAGGTGTGAATATCCAAAGTGAAGATAATGATCCCATGGAAGATGATGATCATGTACCAAAAAACATAATTGAAGATGATGGTATAAATACATTGATCCATGACATATTTAGTCCAAGTGTATCTGATCATGATGATAGCCTCGATGTACCTCTACTTGAGAAGGCATACAAGACCCTATACAAAGACTCCCAAACAACTCTTCTCTCTAGTGTATTGTTGTTGTTGAAATTAATGGTTATGAATGGTTTATCCAACATAACAATGTCACATATGTTAAGTTATGTCATATATGTCTTTATAGTTAACAAAGGATGAATAATGTACTACTAATATTGTTTATATTAACAACTTATATTTTTTTCTGTAGAATGATAGGCGAGTTTCTGTTACCATCATCAAATATTCTGTCTCACTCATATTGAGAATTATCTACTATTATGAAAGATATTGGAATGGAGTATCAAGCAATACATGCTTTTCCCAATGATCATATTATATATTATAAAGAACATGAATTTGTAACACAATGCCTTGTATGTCATATGAGTAGATATTGAGCAAATCGACTAACAAAAAAGGTGCCTCAAAAGGTTCTTTGTTACATCTCCATTATTCCATAGATGCAACAATTATTTAGGTGTAGTATCTTGGCTCAATTTATGGATTATCATGCACGCAATAGAAGTTGAGATGACATTATTTGAATCCTTATGGATGGTTTGACATTTATGCACATAGAAGAAAAGTGGCAACAATTCAAAGAAGAACCTTGTAATCTCAGGCTTTCATTGGCAACAAATGGTGTCAATCCATTTAGAGAGATGAGATCTGTTTACTCAGTGTGGCCTATTTTTGTTATTAACAATAACATTCCTCCGTGGATGTCAATAAAGAGGGAGCACATTATGTTGGCAATGATTGTTCCAGGTATCGTATCATTTGATAGTTATTAATTTACATGTACTTACAAATCTTGTAGTAAAATGGTCACAATAATTATGTAATGTTACTATTCATTCAAGTAGGTAAATATCAAGTTAAAGATATCAATGTATATATTGAGCCTCTTATCGACAAGTTGGTGGAGTTATGGAACGGTGTCACTATGTATGATGTGTCTAGACCAATAGGACAAAGACAATTTCAATTTCATGCAATACTTGCATGGACAATACATGATGCCCCAGGGCTAACATATTTTTTTGGTATGTTATAGTGAATTCAAGTTGTGCACGATAATTCTAATTATAAAAATCAACATATTTAATAATCCAATTATATCATTATCTTGTAGGTCTTCAAACAAAGGGAAAATTTGCATGTCCAGTTTGTGGTCCAAAGATGAAATCTTGTCATTCAAAAAGTTTAGGAAAGTAGGTGTTTGATGAGTGTAGACATTTCCTCCACAGGAATCATAAGTATCGAAGTACACAAAAATGTATTTTCAATCGGAAAGAAGAGACTACATCAAAGCCATGAAGAATGACACCTCACCTATGGAAGTTGGAATATAATAGAATTAATTGTCGAGGTAATGTCGTTCCACCTAATGGTTTATGTTTGTAATTTATAAATTTCTATTGTGATTTTTGTTTACTAATTGTGTAATTGATGATCGTGAAGGTCGTCAAGGTAGTACTGAAAATCTTCCAAAGGTACTTAAAGCTATCCTAGACAATTTAGCAGGTTTCCCTACTATGAGCACTTACAAATTGTGAATTTGTTTGATACTATGCATATTGGAAAGAATATAATAGAGACATTGTGGAAAATATTGGATGGAAGGTGTGACAAAGAAAAAATTGTCAAAATTTGTAATGACATTCATGAATCCAATCATGCATTGAAGAATTTCATTCACTCAAATAGCAATAGAGATCAAATTAATATAAGTGCCCTTCCTTGGTTATTAACGGAGCAACAAAGTGATGCCATAAAAGAGGTCATACGAAAAATTCAATTTTCCATAGGATTTGTTATGAACATAAACAATCTCATATCAAAAAAAAGTGAATTTGGGCCAGGGCTCAAAATGCATGATGGGCATACTTTCATCAAGGTAAGTTATGTTCTTCTATATTTACAATATATTCATAAACTACGTGTACTGTTCATTATGTTATGTTAGAAAACAATGAAATGATTGGTTTATAATTACTATAGTATGTGCTTCCTCTATCTCTCCCAGAGCCCTTCAACAATAACATCAAACAAGTGATATACGATCTTGAAAAATACATGAGGTAAGCAGTAATATCTGTTCAATTTATTGTATATATTTATTATATTCATGATTTGTTTTTCTTGCTATGTATCTATTGTATATTATTTTGTAAATTCTTGTATCTATATATTTTTTGTGACTTAAATCTCTTAATGTAGGTGGTTTTCATCTAAAGAAATCCATAAAGAAGATATAAACTATTGGAAGAGAAGAATTCCTCATTTACTCTGTGAAATGAAAAAGTGTCTACCTCCAACTTTTTTCAATGCACAAGAACACTACCTCATACACCTAGTTGAGGAGATTTAATTGTGTGGACCTATACACACTAGATCAATGTGGATGGTTGAGAGGCACTTGAAATCTTTGAAGGCCTTAGTTCGACAAAGAGCACATCCTGAGGGTTCTATTGTAGAGGGATATATGGTATACCAGACTATGGTGTACATTATGAATATCTTTCTAAGTTTGCATCAAATATCCATGTAGATCACATTTGGGATCTCGAGCCTTTTTAAAAATTAGAAGGGGAGTACTTGATGGGGAAAGGTACATTGAGGAAAGTGAGAGGTAATAAATTATAAGATGTTATTGTAATAAATTATTTCTTAATTTTCAAAATAAATCGGTTGTAAATTGTCTATTTTTTTTTTGTACAGGTGCTCGAGAGTGGGATGCACTACATTTGTATATTGTAAACAATCTTGATTGGATGATGGTATGGATTGAACAATATCAACATTTTGGTCAGACATTGACATGGGAAGGTGTATCTTCATTGGTTAAAGAAGCTCATCATAATGGAGATTCCAATGTTATGCAAAGGGAAATAGATTTAGCACATGGTTTAAGAGATTTCTAGGTACGTACAAATTTATTAATCACCTGTATGTTTATCAACTCATGATACAATAATTTTGACATGTTTCACATATTATTATAGGTTAAACACCACAAGGCTATGTTCTGTAATGGCCAAAAATTTTGCATCAAAGTTTTGGATCACACAAAGAAAACTTGTGATTCAGGAATAACTACAATTTTTCAAGTGACTAATATTTCATCTAGAAATGACTTACATCCTCGAGAGTTTGAAAATTGATACTATATATTGGATGATATACTTGAGTGTGACTTTAGTTCCTTCAATTTAGTACTCTTCGTTGTTAAATGTTATAGGCTACAACTTAATCCAAATGATCCTGATAGAACTGTTATTGAACATGATAACATATTTACAATGGTTAATACAAGGTCATTTGAGCCAGTTGGAGATGAGCCCTATGTTCTTCCAAGCCAATGTGAGCAAGTATTTTACTTAGAGGTTCCACATAAACCAGGTTGGTCATTTTTTGTTAGACATGAACCGAGAGGAAGGCTAATAAAGTATAATGCGATGGAAGAAGAAGATATCAAAGAAGTAGAAGATGGTGTAGATGTTGCTACTGATGATGATGATGAAGATGATGTTGATGTTGATGATGATGATGTTGATGATGATGACAATGATGATGATGACGACGACGATGATGATGGTGAGGATGATGATGATGATGATGATGATGATGATGATGATGATGACGACGAGGATGATGATGATGATGATGATGATGATGCTAACGATGAGGATGATGATGATGAAATTTAGAGGTATGCCATCAATCCTTAATCTATTTAATATTCATTTCTTGATAGAAATATATTTGTCTTATATGGTTACATAGTTTATTCATTATCTATTTAAAACCTACAAGTTTCAACTAGAAATAGAATACTACTAATCTAAATTAACTATTAATCTAAAATAATTAAATAAAAATATTTAAAACACATATTGATGTGTGAATGTATTGAGCCTTATTTTCTTTCAGGCCAAAAGCATTTGTAACTGTTTAGTTTAGAAAAGGGAATTCATTAAATATCTATAAAAGGGAGTTATACCTAGAATAAAATTCATAGGGAAAACATAATATAAGTGCTTAGCCCTTCACTACCCCTACTTCCCTAGTAGGCTTATAATGTGAGCCTAATTTAAGTGTTATATTGTGTACCTTTTAATGTTTTTAATTTTTATGTGATGCTTATGATGGATGTGATTATGATTATGATGTGATTATGGTCACAATAATTGAATTACATTTTTAGGAAATTGAACCCCTTTTAGGAGCATCCCGCATAGTCTCATGGATCGATAGGTATAAGTCAATACTCCTTATAGATAGTCTATTTAATACACTTATCAATAGTAAGATTGATTTCTTCTAAGATCTCTCCCATTTGTAGGTACCAGTGAAAAGGTATTTGTCAAAAGTGTCTTCCTCGAGTGAGGGAAATATAAGAATATAAGAGGAAAGTGAGACATGCAATTTATCTAGAATAGGGAGATTAACTAGAGGTCAAAGGACTAGAAGGAAATTCAATAAACACATGAAATTTTTCCTTGCTCAAGGGGGGTCATGTTCTTATGATGATGAGATAGAAGGTGACATCAAGGTGCCCTTGAGGTACCAACATCTACAAAAACATTGGGTACCCAAGGAACTTCCTCCAATCAACACTGATTTTTGTGTTAACGAGAGGATATATCGCATAGCACCATCAACATTACATGGTTTGGGCCTATTTTCTATGGATGGCATAAAGGCGTCTTACAAAAAAGTTTCTAAATTGATGGAGTATGTTGGACCATGTTACGATTAGAAAAGTTGGATGCATATTGTTCAATATAAAAAAAGTATGTGTAGCTATGCCCTCTCAGAAAATTAGATACAATAGCAAGACAATAATCAAAGTAAAAGTGTAGCTATATACATTGATGAAAGGCCAAAAGCAACAGGGAATATTGTAGGTTTTATAAATAGTACACGACTCAGGTCAACTATAAAGCAACCCAATTGCATATTTGAGGTGTGCGAGGCAAATCATGTATTCATCTGTGTAATAAAATCAATACGTGTAGGGGAAGAGCTTCTTATTGATTACAATTTAAACCGCATAGATACAAATAAGGCTACTATCATGGGGGTGGTACATACTATTAAACCAACTTCTAATCAATGACTCCAACATACCATTTAGTCAATAAATTTTTGGCTAACATTTTTATATTTGATCTTTGACACAGGGGCACAATATGGAGCAACCACCCGAAGGGGATGTTGGTGATGTTACTGGCTCATCTACACATGAGCAGGTAAAACTCATTGTAATTGTGCAAACTAGATAGAAGCAAAATGTTATATTTTTAATGTTGATTTCTTCATTGTTTTGGATTAATTTTGATAATACTAATACTATTGTTGTCACAAAGGGCCAATGGTCGAAGGGAGGGAAAGGAACCTGCAGTCCCTCAATAGTGCACCCCTGAGGAAGACCCTTTTTATATTGATTTAGCAAAGACCGATGAACCGATCAGTTCGATTAAAAAGTTGCTAAAGAAAATTGGAAAGGAAATTATACATTTGGCAACCATTAAGCCTACTACTCAAGAAATAAAAAATAGGGCATCTAAATTGTTGCACACCTCTAAAACCTTAAAAGTAAGTATTACTGAATTTTTTAATTATAACAAGAGTTCAATAATGGTTTTTATGTTATGTTCTTTTATGGAATTTATTAAAATATGGATGCATTGTCTTTACAAAGTTTTTGCATGATTTTGAGCCCCATTCCCATGATGAGGGTGCTATAGGTGGTTCAGGTAGATCACATGTTCCATTCCCCACTTGTGTTTTACATTAAATATATATAGGAATTATCATAATTATTGAAAATACATGCAATTAAGATTGAATTTATGCACGTGTTCTATATTTATGCATGCTCTAACAATTTTATTCTTCAGCTTCAGATCCTATGATGACGCCGCCTCCATCTAGGACAACCACAAATCTCTTTCTGACTGCTGAGTTGACAACACATAGCTTACACGCATCGACTATTGCACCATATACTAGTACACAAATCTGTCTTTTTCTCTCTTTTGTTATGTGTTTACGATGTAGATTGTAATGACCCCCCTTTGGTAGTCATTCAACATTTAAACTTTTTCACAATTTTTTTACAACTATTTATTTGATACACATTTGGTTTTTATAATTCACTTGAATGATTAACCAGACTCACATGTCTACTGTCTTTGAACTAAAACATTACTTTTTCATATATTTTTCACATCTTCTTGCATGAATCATCACCTTCTTTTGACTATTACAATTGCCAACTCCTGTTCAGTTGCTATTTCAATGAGTACATCAAGCCTGCACAAATTATACTTGTTCACTATAGCCTGAATAGATTTACACTAACCACTAATGCTATCATGGCTTTTAAAAAATTCTTTATGGCTTAATACATATCTGGTGGGCATGCATGGCCTTTCCTATAGATAGCAATGAATGTGAATGTGCTTCCTATATGCCAAATCTTCCATCTAGGAGTTCCAAAAAATGTCTGCTTCTACTTAACTTATGCTTGTTCTGCCATATCGATGAGGAATGGAGCTATCAGCTTGCATAAAAGGGTATGGGTACACATTCTTGTGCAGTATTCTCAACACTAACACATAGATGTGTAGCCTCATATCCTTGTGATGCCTTAGGAAGCTCATGTGTTTCATCAGATTGTAGCAACTATAAATTTTCCTGTTTGTTCCTTCCTTTAGCTGTCTTGACATTGATCACTGTCTCCATTGGAGGCCACATGATGAATTGTTATACTTTGCTTCTTCATGTCTATTCATTTGACTATCTTTTGCTAATCTCTTTTATTTTGCTATATTTTGAGGTCCAATTCCTTTCTACTTAATCCTATATCCCTCATGTCATGACCTAATATACCTTTTGTGACTATAGAGTGGTCAATTATTTCATAATTAAAATGGTGTGCATACTGAGCTTCAACATCTTCACTATAATTAATTGATCAATACATGCATTATGGCTCCTATTTGATAGTGCATTGCCTATTCCTATCATGTTGGAAGTGGAGTATATTCTTGAGTTGCAACATTGTATAGATGTAATAGATCGATCAGCGTGGAGGTTGAAGCCATTATTTGAGTTGTATAGCTATAAATATCTCTATCCATTTTCTTACCATGTTTACATTTACAAAATTTTCAAAAAATTTGGCCTCAAATTCCCCATGATCTTAATATGATTAGTTGTCCTTTACACTCTCCAGTTGAACTCTATTTAGCACGTAGATGACCAAGCCATGTTTTTGTTTGTGATATTTCATAAGACCATTTGCCATATATATCTGCATGGAAAAAATGTATGATGACTAGCCTTTAAACCATCTTCACATTAAAAACATTTTTTTTCCATATAGCTTAGTTGAAGGCTGAAATGATACTTTAGCATGACAATTAGATTCCACAAGATGGCTCTCAATTTGTTGTGTATGAGGCTCTTGCTATTCTTGTTCAAGAAAAGAATGTGATTGTTGGACCTTGAAACTGAAGGCTTTCTCTTCCTAGATAAACCTCACTCAGATAGCATGCACTTGATGTTTTCAAAAAAAATCTCTTTTAACATTTTAGCAAACAATTTGTATGCATTCTCCCCAACTTCAACTTCTTTTGGCATTATGTCAAACAACTCATGCTTGAGCTGATGCTGCAATTCAACTTCTGATATTCAAATCCCCTAAAAATCAACGTTCTCTATGTAAAATTTATGAGAATCATCATCATAACTAATAGATAATTTTCTGCAAGGCTACTTTATGACATTCTTGGAGCAGACCACAATTGGAATAGCATAACAGTTAGAGGTTAAAGATAATTCCTGCAGTTGTACGTGCTATCAAAGTTCAACAGTTTTTTTTTTACAACTTTTTAACATCAATTATCATTTTTTCTTTCATACTTCATGACAAAGACTTATGAAACTTATGAAACTTTTTGCAATAGGTGCTGCAACATCATTTCTTGGATGTTCCTATGTTCCTAGTACGGGAACGGTGAAGGATGTCATATTGATCGTCATTGACGATGAAGGCATTCCATTAAAAGTAGCCAAAGTTCTAGGTACTTTAAAGTTATTATTCTATAGTGATATAATAGTAATTTAGTTTTTGATCCCTCTTCATCGACTAATGATCCCATGATTGTTTTGTAGGGAATGATGTTTTTTGGAAAAAACTTGGTAATGAGTGTTTGCAAATATTCGGGCCCACTGTGCTTACCTGGTGGAACATCATATCCTAACTAAAATGCCAAACCACTATTTTGATTTCATATCATTGCTAGAAGATTTTTCCTTTTCATCCATTTCTTGAACTATATTAAAGGTAGCTTCACTTCATTTATGAGTCTAACATGTTTTTTTTTACTTAAAAGGTGGAATAACCAAGACAAGAAGTTGAAGGATGATCTTATAGAGAGCATGACCCAACTCTTTGGACCTTGTTCATTTGAGAGAAAGAAACTCCTTGAAAAAGATGGTTCATGTTTGAAGTATACTAGGGACCAGTACATAAAACATTTACAGGATAACCCCAGGTACGAGTGTCTACCCTATGTTCTTGAGGCTGAGTCGCAGGCTCTGATTTTGGATGGAAAGTATAAAGCTGACAAGAAAACTGCAATTAAACCAATAGAGGGTACACCAAGGTATGTGATATTTTTGAGAATGTAATTATGTACTAATTAACCTCTATATTTATACTATCTAACATATTTCAAACTTTTCATAGATTGCCTGACACATCAAAGGAAACAAAGGCAAGACTAGAAAAGCACGAGACACACAAGCTCGACTCTAGTGGTTTTTCAAAACTTCAAGCATGAGTTGTAAGTATTAGTAAATGAAAAATTGTATCAAATTTTTTATATATTGTGATGGGAAATGCTAGGATAGACTAGCTTGTCTATACTCTTGATCCTCAACTTTTACAACTTTTGTATTTCCTTTTGATATTTTAATTACCCTCCATTGGTTGATGAAACAATGAAAGTAAAATTCACCATAACACACAAAAATGTAGAGCTCAGAGTTCAAGAGATGCCTCATAGAAGAGGATAAGAGAATTGGCTTCGAACAAGGCTATAGAGCCGTGCCTGAATGGCTATGAGCTAAAATCAGTGTTGAAGGTTCTAATAATGATGCATCTGAGCCACAGGTAAATAAGCTAAATGAAATTTATTTCAAATTGAATACTTTACCAATTAGTCTATTTGATGTTAATTTCTAATATAAACTGAGTATATCTATTTTAAGCAAGAAATGATAACAATGTGTAGGATGTTGGAATGTAGCCTCACAATCCTTCTATACAATCTATGAATGCTGAAGGTTCGCATGATGTGCATCCTAGTGGTGGAGGTATACATTTGCTATTAAATTTTTTTAATGTAATTTCAATTGGTGTTTGGATTAACATACCATTTTTTTATAGCAGTTATAGAGGATCGAGGGGTCGATGTTCATGAGCGTGTTGATGTTGAGTCTAGACAAAATGATGTGGTCAAATTAGGTAAAGAGTGCCACAGTTATGTTATTTAAAATAATTAAATAATTTTAACAATTATAATAAATTATTTTTAATTTAAATCTTTTATTTGTTATTGCAGAGGACCCCCCTTTGCAACAGCATAGGAATTTGAGATTATCAAGAACAAAGAAAAGAACAACTAATGAGGGGGGAATTGATGATGACACTAATACTCCTCTTAGAGCTTACATAGAAAAAATAAATAGAAAGAAAAAAAAGAAATGATTATCATCTACATACCTTAATTGATAATGACTGAATTTTATGTCTCAATGAATTTAATTATGTGCTAATGAATGTTCATGAGTTATGTGTTAATGCAAAATATTGATGAATGTTGCATGTTTACAAATCTAATGTGTTAAAGAATGTTATCATGTGATATTGATTTAATGTTAGATTTTATTAATGGTTGAAAGAATGAATGAATGTTAAATGTTAACGAGGAATGTAGAGTGATGTTAGGGGGAGAGAGGTGGGGCCAAATGAGCTTCACCTTCACATGGTTGGCCCTATTTAGTAGAGAATATTAAACTATTCTCGAAACAAAGTGAAGCTCAATAAGATACTAAATATTTCTCTATTTTGTCCTATGTTTAGACTATTGTTCTATGCATCTAAGGCTTCATAGGACCACTAGAAGAGACAACCAGAATAGGACCACTAGAAGAGATAACCATATAACCAACAGGCTAAAATGGTAGGGAAATCCTGCACAACGATCTAAGAGATGCTCTTCTTAGAAATAATGTAATGTTCAGAAGAGGCTCCCTTCCATAAAGAAGAAGACTTTTTAGTCTTGACCATTTGTAAACTACCTATATTAAATCATTTTATACATCTAAAGGGAATACCTTCATAGTCCACATTTTGAATCCACAATCCTTTAAGATGCTTCAACCGGATTTTTCAGGCAATCTCTTAAAGATGTCCACCTCTACGAGGATCCCAACATAAGTAGAATGCATAATATCTAATGATTCATCATCAACCATCAAGAAATCACCAATAGCATCTTCCATAGCTTCTAAGAGGAAAAATACCCAAAGATGAAATGGAAGGTAGGGAATCCTTACACAATTGGGAAACTTGGTAAAGGATTAGCTGGTGATGCTTTGTAAACTAAGTAAAAGAAGCAACAAAAAAGATCCTTTTTGTATCAAACTTAGCAATAAAAAATCCCTCAGCCATAGGAAAAATGTGAATGTTACCAGGTAAAATGGATTTTCACACTGAGGAAATCTACTTGTGCAAGACAGAAAGACTTGGCCATAAACAATGTAAATGATAAAAATAATTTGAAAAAATGGTGGAAACATCATCTATGTCTTTCACCACATCCTCCTCCAAAGAGATCCAAATCAGTTTAGAAACAAGAAAAGGACTCTCTTATGACAAATTCATTCATGCGAACCATGAAATATGGATGAACTAATTGAACAAAAACCTTCACAATGAATCTTAAACAATAATTATCTTCTTTTAAAAACTTGATAATGAATCCTACGAAACAAGCATCTACTTAGGAAAATGTGCTCAACTTACCTATATGATAGTCCCTATGATATATAGTAAAGGAAGATGAGTTTTTGTTTAATATTGCTTCTTTCAAATTATCCAAACAATCTTACAAGGAAATATATAATAATTTATCTTCTTAATATTACCTAAGATTTTGTAAATATAATTTTAAACTGAATTTGATCTTGAAGGAAACTCTATAATTAAGACTAATTTTAATCGGAACTATATTTAAATGAGTGATCAAAATCTCAATATTTCATCTTTATGAATAATATTGTCTAAACTTAATAGATATTAAGATTTTACATGAACTATAGCTAATTTGATCTAAAAACTGTAGAATGAATCCTACCATATGGCCTTGGGAATATTAGAACACCGCATAATTGTTTATGCAGTCAAATTGTCTGGCAACTTATTTATGCAGTTAAAATTGTTAGGATTCTCCATACTATATGGGAAAGGGAGATGAATTTGGCCTTTTTTTCCTTAATGAACTCATTGACCTCTATTTGGCGAATCAGCATAGAGCTATTCTACTTAATTTAGTTTTGCTTCAATCAAAATTGAAATACAAGTCAAGACTGTTTAAGCTATTCCCCCAACATCCACACATTTTAGTTTAGGGGTTTAGAATAGATTAGCCAGCTTTTTTGGTTGTGATTAACATATCTCTTAACTTGGGTATGTATGTTTTGTCTAGTTTTTGGTTCAGTTGTCTTATAGTGGCGAACTTGCTAAGTGGTCTCAAGACATGTGCAGATATAAAAAATTACATGCAATACAATGATGCTATGGATACCATGGTTTGTACTCCTCACATTAGTTTTCTAGCCCTTTCTACTCATTATCAATGAACTGTTACACAAGAAAAATAATAATATGACCTGAATATGTTGTCGGAAATTAAGGTTGAGACAAGAAACAAGCATGGGCATAGAAGAAACAAACTTAGGCTTGGAAAGTCTCTAACAAGAAAAGAAAGCCCGAGAGGTAGAGATTGGAATGAGTTGATGCCACAATACACTCCTTACAACTATCAATTTGGTTGTGGCAACGCATGTTCTTGTTTAAAAAATGGAACATGCTGTGGAAAATATTGTGGGTAAGATGAGTATAACTATGTATTTTAGACTAATTTTGTTGCAGAATCAGTGTTCAGATTATGTTTCAAGTTAAATGGTGGACATTCCTTTGTCTTAATTTACAAGTGCTCAAAAAATTGCAAAAGTTGATTCAGAGGGTGTCATTGTGTGAATGACCAATGTTTGAGTAGATGTTGTCCATGCTTTGCAGTTGGTCGTGAATGTGATCTAGATGTGTGCCAAAATTGTTGGCTCGGGTAATTTTCTATCTCATTCATGTGCTTTTCTTTCCATTAAGTTTCTTTGATTAATTCTTATTGGAAAATATTCATTTCTCCTTCATGTCGTCTAGTTACATCTTCACTTCAATATCTTTCTCGCTAAGAGTTGATACATCCATTTATTTGTCACCTTGATGATAGTGGAATTGATGCATTTTGTCAAAGCCTCAACATCTTTTATCGCTCATTATCCATCCAATGTAAACTGAGGAGGCCTTGGGCTTCTTACAGCCTATGTGTTAAATGGATTGTGTATGTTATCTTTATAAGCCAAATATGTATATCATGGGATCATCAATCACATTTGTGATTCTTATTTTTTTGGGTAGTTGAATTTCATGCATTCTTTACTATACAATATTTCTTGATATAATTGACAAGATTTTAATTTATCAAATTTTTAATCATTATTTGTTTTCTTACACTTTTTATATTTGAAATTTCAGTTCTGGAGATGGATCATTGGGTTACTATCTAGATGAAGGTGGCTCTGACGATTGTAAAAATATGACGATTGGACTGTTAAAAAAGTGTCAAGTAAGAATTGTTTTCATTATATTAAATCAGTTTAATTTATTATTATGTCAGTATTCAAATCTAATAGTAATTATCATGTTGATATACTAAATAACATTTTAGTATTGTTTTCTATTTGATTTGTATTGAACGTGTAGATTTTGTAGAAGATTAATTATTCTATGTTTTGTCTTGTCAATATAAACTTTACTAAAATGTGTCCATAAACACAACAATGAAAGTATCCATTGTTTTAATTCACGCTGTGAACAAAGACATACAACTAGATTCTATTAATGTGTAAAGATGATATTATGAATAAACTACTGACAATGTTTTATATGGCATGAAGGTGTTGCTTAGGAGGTCTGATGTCTCTAGATGGGGGGTTTTCACCAAGGTGATTTTAGTTTCAATTTACCCAATGTATAATGTGTGCCAATTTTATTTGTAAGTTATTAACTTCTAATGGGTTATCAGAAAAATGTGAGAAAAGATGATTACATTGGAGACTATACAGGGGAATTGATCTCACATGAAGAAGCTGAAAAGTGAGGGGAAAATAATAACAAAGAGAGTTCTTCATTTCTCTTTGACTTAAATTTAGAGGTAACCAACAACCATTTAAATTCCTAATGAACTAATTACTCTAAAAATGTAAGCAATTTCTTTTTTTTGCATTTTACGGTGTAGCCGTCGCAATTGTGACATCCACCACAAGCATTGCGACGGGCTTGTTGTGCCGGTGAGCCAAGTTCTGTCACATTTTTCTTTTTTTATGGCGTAGCTATCACAATTGCTATGTATGTCACTAGCTTAGGGACAAAATTGCTATGGCGGTGATGCCAACTACCACCATAATGATAGTGGCAGATGTCGGATTTGTGAGATCCACCACAAGCATTGCGACGAGGTTGTTGTGGCGATGTCGCCAACTTCCATTGCAATTGCTAGGTAGTCCATTGCAATTGCGATGTTGGCCACAAGCATTGTGATGGGGTTGATGTCACAGTGAAGGGGTTGTATAGCGATGGATAAGCATCATAATTGCGATGGCATGGGATAGACGTTGGAATTTGTGACTAAAAAACTACAATGTCTATTGGTCATAGTGGCAACACATTGCTATCATAATTGCAACACATAGCCATTGCAAAATGATGCCAAATGTATTAGTGAACAATGATCATATAGTTATTGTAATCAAGTCAAGCATTTTAATGAATAACTAGAGATCACTAATTTGTGCATAATTATATTAATATTGCCACATATCTAATTTTTCTGGGTGGTGGGTTAATTCCTTTTTCTCTTAGTTTCATCTCTCTTACATCTTCAATGATTTTATTCCACTCCAACTCTAGCACCATAGGAGGATGCTCGTACTTTGGGTTGAAATTTAGAGCCCTTATGTAGTAGTCTCTCATAGTCTTTAGATGTTTGCAAGTTTTTTTAGAATTTTGGCTCTATTCAAAATATTTTGACCAAAGAACCCATCTATAGTTTTTATGAGTTGATCTTTTAATTCATGGGATTTCTCATTCCACCTTTTAGCAAAAAAAAAAATTGTTAGATTAAAAAATTAGTTCAAGCTATGTACATTGAAAATATTACAACAAATGGATGAATGGAAAACTATAGCAACCAATTATATCAAGCTACATACTTTTTACGTAATGTGGGCCCAAATATCTTCAATGTTAAATCAAAAAAAGTTTCATAAAAAATATTGTTTCCTACAAAATCATCACACAAGATCATGAGTCAAAAATGAGCTATGAATAAGTAACTACAATTACTCTCTAAATAATTACAAATTTGAAGTGCCTAGAAGTTTACCCAATTTTAAAGGAATTGTATCTTTCTCGGCCATCAACAATGCCATTTCCAATGGTCTAGTACAAGTCACATGGGTTGCTCTAGAAAAGGCTGGTAAATTATCACCCAGTACTAGTATTAGTTCTATCACCATGAGAAGGTGTACCTATCCCTATATAAAGTTAATAAATTTCATAATATACTCAAATGAACAAGAAAGTACAAATCAAATCATATTTAACACATAACAAAATGTAGCAAACCAAGGATTTATGAGCTCTATTTGCAGTGAGTGTGAATGTTTGCATGCTCCTTGTCGCCAATCCTATAGTTGTCAATCTCAAAGTGTTGGCTGGCCTCATGGAACTAGGCTAATGAAAACCATCAACACCTAAAAAATAATCTCACACACACACACACACACACACACACACACACACACACACACACACACACACACACACACACACAATGTATTTCCTTTTTAAAATATAGATTGCTAAAATATGACAAGAGTAATATAAAGCTGTCAATAATAATCATTAAGAAAATAATGTCCCTTATGATTGAGAATTGAAATCACATACCTGTAGGACCTACATTGGTACCCTCATTAGGTGGAACAACTTAGTGTGGTCTCAAAAAATCTCATAACAAAACATACATATTGTGGTTGATGATCCATAAATTAGTATAAAACATAAAGCTTTATTGAGCTATTGTCCTAGAAAAAGACTCATTCCTTCTTACATGCTCTATGACACAATTCATTTCATGTGGCCTATTTCTCTTCTGTTGGATTTGGATTCATCACAAGCCCAAGAATTTGTAGATTGATGTTCTTGAGGGTCTTTCTACAAATTGGGTTATAGGTTCACTAAAATATGCAATACCATAATTGCATAATACTATGGCTGCCATATCAACAACTAATTTCTCTTGTGTAAGATGTTCTTTTCCCTTTCCTTGAGTATCAAATTGTGACAAAAAACATCAGTAAAAAAATCAAAACAAATCAAAAACCTTAATGAAAGTAACATAATAATATGACATTTTGTAAAATTACAATTGCATAAATTTTTATAAAGAAGTTTTACCTAAGCTATAAATGAGGTGTGAGCAACATCCTTGCCTCTATCATTCAATGGATCAGCCATGTCACCTTGTGACAAAGAATTTATATAAAAACATCAGCATAATGAAAGGAATTCTATAGTATAAATATTTTATTTTGGATTTCTAATTGGAAGTAATTAGTTTAAATATTACATATATAGTACTTAAAAGTCCTGTGATACTAACTTTATTTGTATTTGGATGTGATTCAAATTGTAATCTATTAGCAACTCTTTCCCTAAACTTGATGATTTTATCCCACATACAAAAATATGATTTCACTCATGTGCCTAGAAAATGAAATTGGATTGCTTATTAGTTGACCCATGATGCATACTATTTATAAAACCTGTAATGTTCCATGTTGCTTTTTGATTTTGATCGATGTACAGAACAAGTATTTTACTTTGATCATTTTCTTTCCATTTTAGATAATTTTTTGATAGTGCATACCTATGCATACTTTTTTTTATTGAACTATCTACATCTAGTTTTTGTAATTGTAACAAGGTCCTACATACTCCATCAATTCAAAAACTTTGTTATAACTGACCTTTGTGTCATCCATTGAGATAGGCCCAAACCATGTAATGATGTTGGAGCTATGCAACATATGCTCTCATTAACACAAAAATCAATTTTAATTGGAGGTAATTCCTTGGATACCAATTCTTTCTCAAGATGTGTGTACCTCAAGGGAAACTTGATGTCACCCTTTGTCTCATCATCGTAAGAACATGACCCCCCTTGAGAAAAGAAAAATTGCATGCATTTATTGAATTTTCTTCTAATCTTTTGCACTATAGTTTGTCTCTCTTCTGTAGACTTGCTACATGTATCACTATCCTCTTTTATTCTTGCATTTCCCTCACTTGAGGAAGACAAATTTGATAGATACCTATTTGATGGTAGCTGTAGCCATTCAAATGAGAGATATAGTTGAATGAGAAAAACATTTTTCTATAAAATGAGGCTAATATTGATGAAGTTTGCCCAAATTTAATGTTGTTAAGGTAAAGAGAAAGGACACCTATAATAAACTTATACCTCCTGATCCATGTCACTTTGTACAATCCTTGTTAAAGAGGTATAGTTTCCTACATATGTAAATCATATGTCTTAAGTTAGTTACAAATTACATAGAAAATAACATGAACAATATTCATACATCATAAAAAGCATAACATTGTATATTTTTAAATTGGTTATGTCTACAAAAAAACATATTATAAATAACCAACACAAAGAATTGAGCATCATAAAAAATATTTTAACCTAATCAGCACTTGATATATTTCCATTGATCATGTCATTGATCATCTTCTTCATCCATCTCATTGTTATGAACATGATCACTATTGCCATCATCATCCACATCATCAAAATGACCATTGTCAACATCATGATCATCACCATGACCATCACCATCATTGTCATCATCGTCATCATCACCATCACTATCAACACCATCATCTTCGCCACCACCATGATCATCATCAACGTCGTCTTCACCACCATCACCATCACCATCATCTTCTCCACCACCACCACCATCATCATCATTATTGTCAATGCCATCACCATCATCAAGAATATCTTTGCCATCATCATCTACATCATCTCCTTCTTCATCTTTACAATCATTAGCATCATCATCTCCTTCTTCATATTCACCATCATCATCATCTATTTCATCTTCCACTTCTTTGGTATCTTCTTCTTCAATTACATTATACTTTATCAATCTTCCTCTTGGATCATGTCTAATGAAAAATGACCAACCCAGTTTATTTGGAATGCCAAAGTAAAACACTTTCTCACATTGGCTTGGAAGAACATAGGACTCATTTCCAATAGGCTCAAATAACCTTGTATTCATCATTCTAAATTCATTATCACATTCAATAATAGTTCTATCAAGATTATTTTGATTCATTTGTAGCCTATACCATTTGACATTGAATAGAACTTATTTGAAGGAATTAAAATAGAATTCAATCATATCATCCAAAATTCCATAGCATCTATTTTCTGATTGTTGAGGATGCATGTTGTTTCTAGATGAAATATTAGTGACCTTAAAGACTATAGTTATCCCAAAATTACAATTTATTTCAATCTCTTCCACCTTTTCATGTGAAATTTATGGCCATTATAGTACTTAGCTCTGTGGTGCTTGACTTGTTATTTTTCAAACATGTCAAATTTTTTCTAGATAGATTAATTTGTATATACCTTGCCACCTCTTAAACCATTTTCTAGATCAATTACCATTGGTGTAACATTGGGATCTCCATTATGATGAGCTTCTTTAACCAATGAAACAACACTTACCCATGTTAATGAGCAACCATTTTGTTGATATCTTTCAATCCATACCATCATCCAATAAAAGATTTTTTGAAATTTACAAATGAATTGCATCCCACTCATGAGAAACTATATAAAATAAATAGACTAGTTATAAACAACTTATATTGATGATGGATAAGAATTAATTAACAACAATAACATCTTATAATTTTCTCTCACTTTCTTCAATCTACCTTTCCCCATCAAGTACTTCCCTTTAAATCTTTTCATGGAGTTGGGATCCCAAATGCAATCTACAGATCTTTGATTTAAACTTGTCAAGGTATTCACTAATGTACACCATAGTTTGGTAGACCATATATCCATCAACCTTGGAACCCTCAAGACATGCTTTTTGTCAAACAAAGCCCTTAAAATTTTTTAAGTGCCTCTCAACCATCCACATTGACCTAGTTGGTATAGGTCTACACAATTCTATCTCCTCAACTAGATGTATGAGGTAGTGTTCTTGTGTTGATCTTAGATTAGTTTTGACAAGTGAGTGTCAACATAGTTAAGCCATTTACTTAGTTCATGTTGAACTAGTAATACATGTTGAGCAAAACATGTAAATATTAGACCATGCCAAGTTATAATGAGTGCTGAGCCACTTATGTGCTGAGTCACTCGAGTGTCGAGCAGATAGACCATGTCGAGTGGTTTAGGAGTCGAGTAAATAGTGGATATCAAGTGTTACAAATGCCAAGCTAGAGTATAAAGATCAGTGGATGTTGAGCATCATTGAATTCATATGCCAAGTGACATAGTTTGGACACATTTTTTTGTAATGGCACAAACAACTATGCAAATCATCTTTGAGTCGACTTAAGATTCAATTACAATCTTTTAGAGATAAGGTTGAATCTCTATTTGGATTTCCTATACAACTACATGTAGCCAATTAAAAAATGGGAAGGTTTAAGAGGAAAAACGGATGAACCTTAGCTATAGATTCATACCTAACCCTAAGTCACCTAGTCTTCTTAAGGACTACAAAGCCCTAAACTATCAATGAGTGTGTAATGAGTATTGAAGGAGCAAAGAGGATAGTTTGTAAAGAATTCATCAAGACTTAGAAGTTATCAAGAAAGAGTAAATTTTAGAATTAGTTAGAGAAGAAAAAAGGATAGAGAAAAGGAAACAACATTGAGATATCTAATAAAAAAGGATCAAGTAGACATTGTTTAGAGGTGATATGTTATAAGGAAAGCAAGTGCCAATCGTAGGATCTATGCTGAGACATTCTAGCAGGTGATTTTAGTAAAATCTCTTAACTAAGTAGTCCTAGCAAGCTGTATAAAATCCTTTAACAGGATTCTTACTTAGTTTAAAGTTGAAGTCCTCTAGCAAGACACACTTCTAATAGGGTGTTGAAATCCTCTAACAAGGTGAGACCTAATAGTCTTTGTTAGCCTTTAATAGGGTAGACCTTTCATAGGGTAGATCATTATTCATGATCAAAATATTGTAACCTTAATTGGATACACTTTACAACTATAGTAGTGAAGATTTGTGGGTGTCATGTCCACCCCAGTTTTACCTTCTCACTTGGAGGGTTTTTGGGTAATTATATCTAGTGTTATGTGTGTGATTGCTTACATGTTTACATGATTTAGATGTATATGCTTTACATGTTATTTTAGTTTATCGATTGAATGCATGAGATGGATGTGTGGTGAAAGTTTTATGGGTTCAAGTTTTAATTGTTGATTCTCCACCACCCCCACCCCCGACCCCTCTCAAAAGTTTATCTTTCCTATTGTAATTCCAAGAATTGGTCTCAGAGCCATGTTCTCTGAAAGAGAAGCTTTGCAACTTTGAGGAAAGATCTTGAAATGGAAGTCTACAAGTTGGGAAAGACTATTGAGAACCAAGAGATTGAAATACATATTATCAATTGAATGAAGCAAGAGAAGCTTTAAAGAGTTCCTTGAAGAGAACAAAAGAAATTGCTATTCTAGAGAATGACACACAATATAAAGATATAGGCACTATTAAGCTATTTACAGATGGAGAGTTAAATTAATTTGATGCAGTAGTTGTAGATCTAATGGAAAGGAAGAAAATCAAAGCTGAATAAATCAGTAATCTCAAGTTTGAACAAGAATCACAAGCTATACTGGTATGTGAAGTGGTTGAATAAAAGAAGAAAGCCATGGAAGATGAAGCCGTGATTGAAAAGGACAAAAGAGTTTTGTCCAATAGATTGGAAGAGAAGTCATTAGAGCTAGCAAATATTTCCAACATGCAATTGGATACTCTAAGTCAAATGATGAATGCCAATTATGAACTTAATGTCAAAGACATTGAGATAACTACATTGAAGTTGCAGAATGAACAATTGCAAAATGACCTAACGAGAGAAAAGGAATTTTTTGAATGTTTCAAAAAACCAAATGAAGTTATCAAATACTTTGATCAATTACTAAGATCCCCTAGATCCAAAAATGATACATTTGGATTGGGATACACAAGCATTGAAGAAGGAGAGTCATCTAAAAATGTTGAAGAAAGGAACAAAAAAGGTAAGAACTCCAAACCATCTTATGATAATTGTGGTAAGAAAGGACATACTACTAATGTGTGCAGGAGCAAGACTATAAATCATAATGCTAAGTCTAAGAGCATGGTTCATTGCCATAAGTGCAACAAGTAAGGTCATCAGGCACATGAATGCATAACCAAGATCATGAATACACAAAGATTTGAAGGTTGTTGATACAACTATCAGAAGTATGGACATAGAGATTTTGAATGCAGATCCAAATCCATGTGGTCATCAAAAAACCAAACAAAGGTAAGTAAACATGGCAACTCTTATAACTAGAATTATAATACAAGATATATATAGTTGTCATTATTGCCAAGAATATGGACATGTTCCTAAGAATTGTATTAGGACACACTTCAGTGGCAACTACAAAAGGTGGTTGAGTCAAACTACATGTTTTAGTTGTTTGAAGATTGGTCACATTAGTAAATATTGTCCAACTAGGTCAAAGGCATCAAGTTGTGAATTTGATAAAGGAAAAGGGAAGGTAGATGTTGAACACATTAGAGATGAGATGAACAAGACATTAGAAAAGAAAGATGATTGTAGCACATCAAATGGAGAAGGGATCACTTCACCCAATGGGTGAGTTGATCACACCTCATCAAACTAGGCAATCAAGAGGTATGTGGGATTGATATTTAAAGGTTATATCATACATTAGTTCCAAAAGGATATAGTACTAAAAAGACTAAATTACCATGAATAAAGATGCAAGATGTCATTAGAAATCTAGGACAAATCTTCAAGTTTTTCATGTTGTTGCCAAGCATGAAAATTTCCTATATATGCTAACTAGAATGTAAGAAGATGTCAAGCTAGTAGTCTGGCTAGTTGATGCCAAACTCATAGTAGCTACCAGGTGATGGAAATATCAATGGATTCCAAGTGAACCTAAAATTGGTTGATGTCGAGCTTACAACTCTGTAAGCACTTAGCATTAAATGCAAGGTTTTTTTAGGGTATATGATTGATTTTTGCTCATTCTTCATCATTTCAAATTTGAGAGATTGTGAGTAGAGCATAAGGTGATTTAGAAACTCATTCAAAGAATTTGTAGAGATTTTAGCGATGATCTCACACTAGTTCTTCATATTTCACAAGGTATTTATCAAGAGTTGAGCTACGTAGTTTCAATTTTCATAAACCCTAGTTTGACAAAATGGCATCAAGTTCAAAAAATGTTGAAGGGAAGGAAGTTTTAAATGTTTAGCTAGTTAATAATGAATTTAAGCAGCCTATGTTTAAAGCTATTCCTAATATTACATATAAACAAGACCCTTCTAGCACATTATATATGATCCCGCCAAATGTGATAATGGTGCAAGATGTGAGGAGATGCTATAATTGTAAAATTGGTAGCATTGGAAACCTAGAAATTAGGGATGCATATAACAAGTTATGTGATCATAATGTTTTGAAGGAAGAGTTCCAAATCATAGAGAAAAAGGGTTTAACATGAGCCCTATATTTTTCTAATGTATTCAAATTAGGGTGGATACAAATTGTGCTAGGTCAAATACATGATGGTTCTTTATGGCTAGAAGGAGGACCTATCAAAATAACCAAGAGAATAATTCATAGGGTTACTAGTTACTCAACCCTAGATTGGCCTAAGACACTTAGAAGTGATTCTAAGGAAGTAATTAAGAAGAACACTAGAGCAAAATGGAATAAGAGAGGCATGATACTAGATACAATCACTGATCCATTGTTAAACTTTGTTGTAAGGGTAATCTCACATAAATTCTATCAATCTAGTAGATTGAATAGTGTACCATGTATAGATGTGGATGTTGGTTACAAGATTGTTAAGAAAGATCATAAATATGATCTAGCAGAGCTATAATTCAAACAATAGATGGAGAACCTTGGAGCAATCAGGAAAACCAAGAGTGCACAATGCAAGTTTGGTTCCATACTAGTTTGTATATTCTTTTATGTACAAAACGCATTCCACTCATTTGGCACTATAGTATGGAAGACCAATAGATAAATTGTAGTGTAGATTAATGAGTACATTGAGCAAATAGGTGAAAATTTTTAGTCACTAATGACTAGCTACTTTGAATATTTCAAGAATTCAATGATGGAAGATGAGGATACCAATTTCTTTAGATGAGAAACATTATAATGATTTATGTTTTCTTGTTGATGTGGGTGAACCCACAATACTAGTACCACTTTTGTGGCATGAAGGAAATCACGAAATGATGCAAAATTCCCATATTCAATTTTACATATGTTTGCGCAAACTCATTAATGATGTTCACATGAACATAAAAGAATTGCATGTTCACACGAACATATTTAGTTTAAATAAGGGATGTTTGCATGAACATCCCTTATTAATATGTTCATGTGAACATATTTTTACGGTGATTTTGAGCCATTTTACCATTTTCCATTAGATTTGTATGTTCATTTGGACATTAATATGTTCGCACAAATGTATTTTTATAGCAATTTTGAGTCATTTTTCCATTTTCTATTAGGCTTGTATGTTTGTGTGAAGATATAATATATGTTAGCATGAACATAGTGTTCATGCAAACATTTTAATTTATAAAATTTTGGTGCCCTTTTCTAAAAAAAAATTAAAGTTGGCTATTTTGATCCCCAAAATTGAGATTGAATGATCTCCTACTATAAAATTAAAAATGCCAATTTGTGCTACTCAGAGAAAGATTTTCAATGACTATAATTGTAATACATATTATGTTCATTAAGACTTTCAAATATGATTTTAACTCATTACAGGTTCATTATCGATTGAACATCAACTGACTTCAACACTTTAGAAAATTTATAAAATTAGGTCAAAAATATTCTGAAAAATATCTAGGAAATAGGTTGTTAGGATAGCTTTCTATTTAAAAAAGAAAATTAGATTTATGATAAATTGAGTTCAAGTTATCTGTGTCAAAATAAACATATGTGTGAATTACGATTGATGTCAATTCAAACCTTCATAAACTATACAATATTCTACCAAATTGAATCAAACCAAATGTGTCCTCTAGATTTGATGTTACAAATCCAACACTGAAATAATTACCTCATTATCATATCTAGAAAGACTTTATGTGTGTCAAACAGACTATCACTATTTAAAATTATTGATTTTTCATATGTACCACTTTTTCGAGGAGAAGGAAAAATTAACTTAAAAAAAAAAAAAAATTAAAAAATATGGTTACAAAGTAGGAATAGAGTGCTAGAAATAACTAGTGTATGTCATCTTGAAATTATTCATAGTTTTAGAGATATAGTCACTCAAATGTGAGGTTTGTTTCAAAAATATTGATTTCAATGTCAAAGTTGGTCAAAAAGTGGAACCCATTATTGTGGGATCACATACAAGCTGCCACACCAATGGTGAGATGGTTGAGACCCTTAGGGTATGAGATGAATGTTGATGAAGGCTCAATAGCTATAACAACTCTAGTAGCATAGGAAGTAAATAAGACTGTAAAAGTTTTCTGAAACTATGAGATGTTAAAGTCTAAGGTTACCATGGAGTTGAAAACTACACCAAATACTAAGAAGAAGGACAAGATAGTAAAGAAATTGAAAGCCAAATTTGGAGAGGGTGCCAAGGAGGAAGAGGAAGAAGAAATACAAACTCAAACACCTCTAGCATTGACACAGGGTGTCATGCCCAATCTACAAGGGCAAAAACACACAAATTTTTTTTTTATAATAATAATTAAATTGCTCTAAGTTTTGAAATGATTGATTATAGTTTAAGTAAAGGTTCTCTACATCATCTTTAGTTTAAAACTCTTGTGGAGGAATGCATCGTCAGGATTTTGAAATTCTTCGTTATTAGATTTAAATCAATGTTTACTTAATTCGTTATTACATTGCTTAAACAATCAAGTGAAAATTATTTTAATAACAATCTAAATGAAATTGGGTTAAGATTAATCGTAAAATCCAAATCAGTAAACCTGAGTTTAATCCTATATCAAATAGCCAATTAACATTTCATACTTTATCTACTTAGAATGAACTAAAACAATTCTAATAATTAAAACCAAAACATTAATCCCAAACTTAAATTAAAGGTTACTAATGTGAATTATACACTAGTCATAATATAATTTACTAAAAACTAACTAATTAAACTAACTAACAAAATCTAAATTTGATCTAACCATATACAAAATGAGTGTCTAATCTTTAATTAGAACTTAACTTTACAATTTAAATAAAATTAAAACTATCTAATTAAACCATGAAATTAAACTAATATTACAAAAGAAATATAAATATAAAATTTAAACAAATAAATTAACAATTTACAATTTAAAATAAATAAAACTATCTTCTAAAACAACTAACTAAATAAAACTATTAATAATAAATCTTATCAAACAAACTAACTAACATCATAATCTAACCTAACTATTACTAACCTCCACTCTACTCTACCCTAACCTAACCATCCAACTTGGCCACTAGCCAAGTTGATTTGACCCCCAACACCTCTTCCTAGGCCCCCACGCAAATCCAAGCCCTTACATCAAAAGGGTATGCTGATATCATGGACGAGAAGAAGTTTTTAAAGTAGATTAAAATTTGCAAACTTTACAACATACCCCAAAACGTATACCAAGAGTATGGATTATCCATTTTAAATCAATAATGCAATAATTTATCATTTGATTCTAAAAATCATAAACACTAAATCTACATGCATGATCATAATTTTCATTTTCAACATAAAAGAAAGCTTGAAATTTTGTCAAATTGAACATCATCAATTCCATCCTATTTTTAATGTGCAACGATTTAAATTTACTTCACAATTAAATCACATGATAGCCAAATATACTCAATCACCACTTTTATTGGCAAACCCAATTCAAAGGCTAAGCCGAGAATGAACTAGGAAGAAAACTTGGCTTCGTTACCATTTACAAAAAATTTTAAAATACAATTTACAATAGGATATCAATCCCAAATTTCAAAAATTTAATTGAAGTTTCTTCATGACCCTCATCAAGGGATTTATAATGTTTTCTGCAACACATTTCTAGAACCATGGAGGAAACAAAATCTGATCAGGTGACCAAAAACATGACCAAGAATAATTCAAACATACATATTCATACAAGGTTTTCACAATGAGATCCACAATGAATCAACACTAGGGAAAGGTGGATTCTTCCAATAGGAGAAGTCAAGCACAACACCAAATCAGATGCCCAATCGGGGCTATTAACCAAGAACTTCTGTTCTTCCATTTAACCATGCCATACTCATATGAGGTTTGTGCTGACAGGTAGGGGCCCATAACACCCTACCCTCTCTCCCTCTTCTCATCCTAAGAAGAGACTCTACACTGGTTGGAGTCCAACTAAATAGACCTTTCGCAAAATTGGTCACTTCTGGCCTCTCCAAGGGTGAGTAATACCAAAACACCCATGCAAGAAAATCTCAAAATTGCAAACATAAACATGAAAGGAAAACATCCAAAATAACATGGTTTTCAAATCTTTCCAACATACCTGCAATCATACAAACATTCACTTGACAACAAGGTAGCATAAGCATGAAACAAACATGAAAATCTGTACAAGAGAGATGAGAAATTCCTACCTTCACAAAGAGGTAATGGTAATGAACAAGTTTGAGTAGTGTTTCCACTTCCTTCCTTCAATCTTCAAAAGCTCCTCTCTAAATGTAGAAATTGGGTAACAACCTCTACAAGTCCAAGAAGGGCCTCTAAATAAGCCTCCAACTCAACCACCTAAAGGAGCAATAACTATTTCCACCCACTAGCAATTCTAGAAACTCCTAACTCAACCCACACTAGGGTTAAACACTAAGTGGAGGTGACGTGAGGTGACTCAAGATAACCACTTGCAATTTTCGCACAAAGGAAAAATGAGACCTTTTGAGTGGCCTCAAAAGTCAATAAAAGGGGCTTAGGGGTTGGAAAAGACCCCTAACCCATACCCATACCCTTTGGGTATAATAATTTCATGTTTTAAGCCTTAGGAAAAAGGTTTAGAGCTAAACAAAATCTAGGAATAAAATAGAGCCATCTAACTACTCTATCATTGCAGATTAAGCACTAATCTGGATTAACAATTTACGAGTGTCAAGTGACACTAAAAGAGCATAGTTACGAACACTAACATTCACTGAACATAGAAAGATACATACATACATCTCACAATACAATACTTGAATTATGAACAACAAGGTTTCCAAAATTAGCACACAGAGATTAGTTCCATTCCTTTGTATGGTTTCTCGGCTAAAATATTTGCACACTCATTGCACACATCAATAGTCCCGTAAAATCACATGTACATATATGTATACGTATCAGAAATCCACATAAATTGAAACATGCATCAATAAGGGTTTCTTCATCTTGCTTAATTCTTAACTATTTAAAATCTCTTAAATTAAAGTCTCAATCCTACATTACTAATTTCATCAACATACATATACATGAAACATTAAATGTCAATCATAAAATATATCTGAAAGTAACATCGCACAACATGAAATAATAAAATATGTTCTAAGCATCAGATAATTTCTCGACATCTCAAGTTGTGAATATCAAAATAATAGTAATGTACCACTATGCTATGATGGGTCAGGGCGAGGCCTCACATCCTCCCCCACTACGCATGAACTTCCCCCTGGAGTTCATCAAAAAGGTACAGGTACTAAGATCGCATCTGTGTTGCATCCTCCCAGGAGGCCGTGACCTCATCATAACAATCCCACTGGACCCTAACATGGTCCAGCTCTCGGCCTCGAAGTGCTAGGGTCCATCGGGCAATAATGCAGATAGGATCCAGTGCTAGCTATCTATCCGACTCCACCTGTAAATCATCTCAATCTATAATATGAGACTCATCATAAATTTATCCTCCAAGTACATAAATATGAAACACATCGTGGATGTGTGATAGGATAGGTGGCAAAGCTAAACGGTATGCAACAAGTCATATCCTCTCAAGGATCTCGAACGGCCCAACAAATTGGGGTGCCAACTTAGAGCCCTTTCCGAATCAAATCAGACTCTTGTGTGGTTGCACCCTCAAGAACACTCTATCACCAACTTGATACTCTCGATCTATCCTCTTCTCATTAGCATACTTCTTCTACCTATCCTGTGCCTCTCTCAGGCACTATCTAATTAGGGTCACTTGCTGCTCCATCTCCTTTACTAATTGGGGACCAATAGATACTCGATCCTCGATTCTGTCCCAACTCAAGGGTGTCCTGCATGGTCTCCTATACAAGGCCTCATAAGGCGGCATACCTATGGAAGAATGGTGCCCATTGTTATAGGAAAACTCGACAAGATGTAGGTATTCCTCCCATTTGACCTAATGGTCCATCACGTACATATGTAGCATGTTCGAGCCAAAACTTGATTTACTTTCTCAGTCTAGCCATCAGTCTGAGGATGGTATGTTGTACTAAAATTGAGCCTAGTGCCAAAAGCTGACTGCAACTCTCTCCAAAATAAAGAAGTGAACAACGAGTCTCTATCAGAGATGATCTTACGGGGAACACCATGAAGTCTAACAATGTCTCACAAGAACACCTGAGCTATGTCTCGTGCTGTGAATGTAGTACGCATGGGTGAGAAATGGGAAACCTTGGTCAATGTATCAACTATCACCAAAATGGCATCATGGCGACGAGATGACATAGGAAGACCAGCAATGAAATCCATAGATATAGTCTCCCATTTCCACACTACTATCTCATGTGGCTAGAGAAGCCCACCAGGAAGACAATGCTCTGCCTTCACCCTCTAGCACTTGAGGCATCTCGCAACTATGCTAGCAATCTGCACTCTCATGCCTGGCCAATGATACAACTGCCTCAAATCTGCATGTAATTTCTTAACACTGGGGTGCACTGCATAAGGTGCTCTGTGAGCCTCAAGTACAATGAGCTTGCACAAACCCCCAATGGAAGGTACATACATACATCCCCTATGATGAAAAAGTCCATTGGACTCCAAGGAATACTCTTCAAACTTCCCTTCCAAGGGTCTCTAAGACTGCACTAACTGACTAACTTCTGCATAAAGCTCATTAGTTGGTAAGTGCTGTAAGATCCACTCTCTCAAGTCAGTGCAAGTAGTCACAGATGAAAGCTCATGGCGCCTCCTACTTAAGGCATCTACAACCACATTCTCCTTTCCCTTAATGTAATGTACATCAAAATCATACTCACATAGAAACTCCATCCACCTTCTTTGCCTAGCATTAAGGTTTGGCTGAGAAAATATGTACTGCAAGCTTTGGTGATTGGAATGAAGCTCGAATCTATGACCCAGAAGGAAATGTCGCCATCTCACCAAGGCATGAACCACTATTGCTAGTTCTAGGTCATGAGTAGGATAATTAAGTTCATGAGTCTTGAACTTCCTAGACTCAAAGGAAATAGGTCATCCTTCCTACATAAGGACTGCCCCTAATCCATTTAAAGATGCATCGGTGCACACCACAAAATCTGCAACAAGATTTGGTACTACAAGAATCAGTGCACTCATGAGGGCTCTCTTGAGCTCTTCAAAAGCTCTATCACACTTTTCTATCCACTTGTACTTCTTCCCCTTTTTCTAAAGAGATGTGATGGGGTGTGCTAATCGAGAGAATCCTAAAATGAAACGTTGGTAATATCCTGCTAGCCCCATAAAGCTCATCACTTCAGTAACACTGGTGGGTGCTGGCCAATCCATGATGGCCCTAATCTCTGATGGGTCTACTAAGACTCCATCACCTAATATGACATGACCCAAATAATGTATCTCAGGTTTGAAGAATGCACACTTCGACAAGCTGCCAAACAACTGATTCTTTCTTAGCTTTTGCAATACCTATCTCAGGTGCTCTTCATGTTCTCTATCATCATGAGAATAAATCAGAATGTCATCAAGAAAGAAAACCACAAACTTATCCAAAAAGGGATGAAATACTCCATTCATGAGGCTCATGAATACAACTAGAGCATTTGTGAGGCCAAATGGTACCACGGTGAACTCGTAGTGACCATACCTAGTATGAAAAGCTATCTTGGGGATATCACTATCCACAATCCTAAAGTGATGGTAACTCGACTTCAGATCAATCTTTGAAAATACTTGGGCACCCTGCAACTAATCAAAAAGATCATTGATTCTGGGAAGAGGATATTGATTCTTGATGGTCACCTTGTTCGATTGTCGATAATCAATACACAACCTAAGTGATCCATCCTTCTTCTTGACGAAGATCACCGGTGCACCCCTAAGGTGACACACTAGGTTAAATATGCCCCTTCTCTAAGAGTTCCTCTAATTGAGCCTTTAGCTCACTAAGCTCATGAGTAGTCATCCTATATGGTGCTCTCGAAACTAGCCTGGCTCCTAGCACTAGGTCTATGTGAAAATCCACTGCTCGAGGTGGAGGCATACCAAGAAGCTCTGAAGGAAACACATCTGCAAACTCCTAAAGGATTGAAAAATCATCAAGGGATGGCTCCCTCTCTAAATCTTCCTCTCTATCACTAATAGTGATCGCAAATAACTGACAACCCTTTCGCATGCACCGTCTAAGCTGCATAGCAGAAATCATACGAAGGGACACTGGCCTCTTTACTTTGAAGATCTCCCTAGAGATTACCATCATCATCCACACATTCCACCCTCTTCTGTTGACAATCCATCTTAGCACTATGGGCATAAAACCAATTCATTCCAAGAACAACATCATAAGAACCTAGAGGGGTAATGCATAGATTAGTCCTAGTGGACATGTCTCCAATCTGCATCTAACAACTCCGCACCATGGAACTAACTAACACTCTGGCTCCTGAGGCTAACTCTACCTCCTAACTAACATCCTGTCTAATTGCCACTAGCCCGCAATGCTCCACCACAAATGGAGATATAAAAGAGTTAGTAGCTCCAGAATCAAATAAAATTGCAACCATATAGCCTTGTATAATACCTGTAGCCTCGATAACTATGGCCTGATGCTCAGCCCGATGGTTGTCAACCGCTACAAAAACTCTATGGGGTCTACCCATGTCACCAACTGTCGGCTCTGAAAAAGCCCTGCTCTGACCACTAGATGTTTGTGCCTGAGGACACTCCCTAGCTATATGACCCATGCGACCACAAGTGTAGCATGGCCCTTCAGTATAAGATTGTGCACCCTATGACCCAGACTCCTATGGGCCTCCTAACTTGCTAGATCCACTGTATCCACCCCTAGAATACTGTTGAGTCTTCACTGACTGTGACTGTGGAGCCTATACTTTATGATCCTGCCTAGGACCCTATGACTACTACTGCTTGGTCTTGGAGCCCTAATAACCCTGAGAAGGTTTCTACTATTGCTGCTGCTAGGGTTTTGGCTGTTGAGACTGCTGGCCCTTAGAGGATCTTGCTATATAGTTCTGATTCCCTTTCCAAGGGGGTTTCTGCTAGAAAGAGTTTCGGTTCTGAGACTGTTCCCATGACTCCTGCCTACCTTGAGTATCCTCAGCAACTCATGCTATCTTCACTACCTATCTGAAGGTGGTAGGGAACGCCATCCTAACTGGGCCCTGAAGTGAGAAATTTAGACCCATGATAAAGCAAAGCACCCGTAGTTTCTCGTGCTTCATTTATTCCACATAAGGAAGGAGCTCGAGAAACCTACTCTCATTTTGAGCCACTATAAGGCCTCTCTGATAAAGACAATGGAACCCCTCTATCTGTTTCTGCCCGAAATGCTCTGACAAGTACCTCTCCTGAGATCTTTCTAGGAAAGATTCCCATGTGAGGGTGTCCATCCTCACTCCACCTATGATCTCCTCCTGATGCCACTAGTTGGAGGCATCCCCTCTCAACTGATGAACTACTAGGCATGCTTTTAGATTACTCCCATAAGGGCGTAACCCAAAGCACCATTGTAGGCTCTGTAACCATGCCTCTACTACTATTGCCTCAGTGGAACCAGTAAATAGTGGTGGCCCAAGTCAAATCAATTCCCTGATATCATCTCCTACATGTCTAGGAGGTCTATCAAATGGGGGTCCTCTCTAGTGTATGGACTCTTCCTCATGTTGACCCTGACCCTCTAACTACCTCGGTGGGGGACTCTTAGTCCTCTCTCTGACTCTAGGCCCACCTCCTCCAAGTCCCTCTACTTCCACTACTGGAATTTACTAAACTGGCTGAACTACAGGTACTACACTGTTCTAAACTACACTGATTAGAGTCTGAAGTGCATGTATAATGTCCCAGTTCGGGTTCGGTGGTGGTGGAGGTGGAGGTGGTGGTGGTGGAGGTGGTCCATCCTCCTTTCCTGCTCTACCACCCGTAGCCCTACGACCTCTACCTCGTCGGCTACGAGTAATAGGAGGCATCTACACAATTAAAAGTTTGAGTTAAGTTTAGCAAGCACAATGGTTAAAGGTTCCTAGTGTTGAAACATGGGCTCTTATACCAAAATGTCATGCCCAATCTATGAGGAAAAAAACACACAATTTTTTTTTATAATAATAATGACAATTAAATTGCTCTAAGTTTTGAAATGATTGATTACAGTTTAAGTAAAGGTTCTCTACATCATCTTTAGTTTAAAACTCTTGTGGAGGAATGCATCGTCAGGATTTCGAAGTTCTTCGTTATTAGATTGAAATCAATGTTTACTTAATTCGTTAATACATTACTTAAACAATCAAGTGAAAATTATTTTAATAACATTCTAAATGAAATTGGGTTTAGATTAATCGTAAAATCCAAATCAATAAACCCGAGTTTAATCCTATATCAAATAGCCAATTAACCTTTCACACTTTATCTACTTAGAACGAACTAAAATAATTCTAATAATTAAAACCAAAACATTAATCCCAAACTTAAATTAAATGTTACTAATGTGAATTATAAACTAGTCATAAATTTAATTTACTAACAACTAACTAATTAAACTAACTAACAAAATCTAAATTTGATCTAACCATATACAAAATGAGTGTCTAATCTTTAATTAGAACTTAACTTTACAATTTAAATAAAATTAAAACTATCTAATTAAACCATGAAATTAAACTAATATTACAAAAGAAATATAAATATAAAATTTAAACAAATAAATTAACAATTTACAATTTAAACTAAATAAAACTATCTTCTAAAACAACTAACTAAATAAAACTATTAATAATAAATCTTATCAAACAAACAAACTAACATCATAATCTAACCTAACTATTACTAACCTACACTCTACTCTACCCTAACCGAACCATCCAACTTGGCCACTAGCCAAGTTGATTTGACCCCAAACACCTCTTCCTAGGCCCCCATGCAAATCCAAGCCCTTACATCAAAAGGGTATGCTGATATCATGGAGGAGAAGAAGTTTTTAAAGCAGATTAAAATTTGCAAACTTTACAACATACCCCAAAACGTATACCAAGAGTATGGATTATCCATTTTAAATCAATAATGCAATAATTTATCATTTGATTCTAAAAATCATAACAACTGAATCTACATGCATGATCATAAATTTCATTTTCAACATATAAGAAAACTTGAAATTTTGTCAAATTGAACATCATCAATTCCATCCTATTTTTAATGTGCAACCATTTAAATTTACTTCACAATTAAATCACATGATAACCAAATATACTCAATCACCACTTTTATTGGCACACCTGATTCAAAGGCTCAGCCGAGAAAGAACCAAGAAGAAATCTTGGCTTCGTTGCCATTTACAAAAAAGTTTAAAATACAATTTACAATAGGATATCAATCCCAAATTTCAACAATTTAATTAAATTTTCTTCATGACCCTCATCAAGGGATTTATAATGTTTTCTACAACACATTTCTAGAACCATGGAGGGAACAAAATCTGATTAGGCGACCAAAAACATGACCAAGAATAATTTGAACATACATATTCGTACAAGGTTTTCACAATGAGATCCACAATGAATCAACACTAGGGAAAGGTGGATTCTTCTAATAGGAGAAGTCAAGCACAACACCAAATTAGATGCCCAATCGGGGCTATTAACCAAGAACTTTTGTTCTTCCATTTAACCATGCCATACTCATATGAGGTTTGTGCTGATGGGTAGGGGCCCATAATGCCCTACCCTCTCTCCCTCTTCTCATACTGAGAAGAGACTCTACACTGGTTGGAGTCCAACTAAACAGAGCTTTTCCAAAATTGGTCACTTTTGCCCTCTCCAAGGGTGACTAATACCAAAACACCCATGCAAGAAAATATCAAAATTGCAAACATAAACATGAAAGGAAAACATCCAAAATAACATGGTTTTCAAATCTTCATAACATACCCACAATCATACAAACATTCTATTGGTCTGATTTTTCACACTTGCAAAAAAATTTTTTTGAAAACTTTTGCGAGAAATCATTTGAGTTTTTAGGATTGCCCTAGTCTTGCCCTGTTTCATGTGTTATCAGAGTCTATTGATTTCTCTAGATTGATCTTTTAAAACAGCCATGAAATTATCCCAGGTCTAAAATTGATGGAATCCCTTTTCAATTTCTCAAAAGGAGTTGTAAAATGTTTTAAGTTAGTCCTTTACATTCTTACGGTGTGAGGTTTCATGTAACAACAGAATGCCTTTTGCTTTTGGTTTCCATGGCCATACTTTATGATATAGTGAAGAGACGTAAAGTATTTATCGTGCCTTGAAAAGCTCTTGTTACGGGCTTGCAAGTAAATACCTTGAGCGAAGGAGTGGGGAAGCTTGCAATGTGACCTACGCTTATATGCCTCAATGGGTAGCGTAAAGGCATAAAGCATGATCTAAAGGGCACGCGACGGTATTACGGTGTTATGAGTAAAGGTTTTTTCGTAAGCATGGAGGCAAGGTTTCATGGTGTTTACATGTCTACGATTCTTGGATTTGCGGACGATCGTAAAGCTTTGTTCTTAGCGGTAATGGAATCATGTGGGACCTGTTGAAGTGTCAGAAGGGCCCAGTTGCAGCAAATTAGATGGAGACGTGACATTTATCTCAGATGTGCCCATCCCTCGTGGCATATGACTTAAGCTTTTGATATTATGCCCTTATGCTTGTAGGTTAAGCGTATGAATGAAGAGCTATTTTTTCTTTTTTCTGTGGTTACAGATCCAGTCTCAATGTGTAAGCGTAAAGAGCACTACTGGGAAGGAAGATCAGTAAAAAGGGTTTTACGCTCATATGATAAAAGGAAGATGTGAGACTGCAATAGCAGTTGAGAGGGCTCTCCGGTGATATGAATAAAGCTAAGTTGTAAGAGCTGGAGATAAGTTTTGAAGCCTTATGTTGCCTCGGGAAATGAAGTAAGCAGAACAACGTAGAGGGAATTTCCAAGGTCTCCACAGATACGTGCATGTAGGAGCGTAAAGGGTACTAGGATGGGTTGAATGAGGGTTTTTACGCTCATACAAGGAATGTTGAATCGTAAGAATGGGCATGTTAGTAAAAAGGTTTTCGATGTTCTGGTGTAAAGGGTTACGTATAAGCGTAAAAGGTAATAAGATAGAGTTAAAGATCTTTACGCTTAGACAAAAGAAGCTTAAATCATAAAGGCAGAAACACACAGTAAAAGGGCTTGAGATCCTATGGGGTAAAAGGTTTCGTAGGAATGTAAAAGGGATTTGCAAAATAGTGTAAGAGCATCATTACGTTCCTATGATTAGGGCATTTTGAAGCTTCTCCGAGTGAGCGTAGAGATCCATCGAGAGAATTTTTGGCATCACGAAGATTGAAGGTTTGACTCAGCGTAAGAACAAAAGATAGTCATATAAGAAAGAAATTTTTGTGTGTCACGACAGATAAGCGAAAAGGGACAAAATTACTATACCCAAGAAAAGTAAGGTTTTGAAAAGTACAATTAGAATCCAATTTTATGGCTAATATACCTTGATGGCGACCTGCGATCATAAGTTTTAAAGCTTGTTCATGCTAAATTTATTAAAAAGGTTGGTAGATATATAATTAAAACATCAAGGATTTAATTGAATTACCAGCCTTAAGAAGCTTGTTCCTGTGCTGTTTTGAAGTTTTGAAACCTACAGAGCTTTGTGTATCCTGTGAAATTGCAGAAGAATTCAAAGTAAAAAAAAATGGCCGACCAAGAAGTTGAAGAGGTACACGCATAATTCAAAGTCGAAGATGAGGGTGATGATGTGGTAGAAGTCACACTAGAAGGAAAAAGGAAGAAATCTGCTGTCGAAACAGAAAAGAAGACAAGGGTCAGAAAACTGAACAAGCATGTAGAAGACTGGTTAAAACTCCTTCCAAGGTCGTCAAATGCAATTTTTGCAAACGATCATATATTCAGAGACCCTTATCCTTTTGTTCGAGATGCTGAATGCCCTAGAATTACTGGCTATGATCTTTTCATGTACTTTTATCAAAACGGAACAGAGAATGTGCCAGTATGTAACCCTTGGAATAGAAATATGGCAAAATTAATTTTTCCAGAAGTATTCGTTGATGTTGACCTATTGAAGGCCCTAATAAATTCATACAATCCTGTAACCAGGACTTTTCACAGGCATAGTGGGAGTGTATTATGTACATTGGACAAAACTTCTTTTTTTGAGGCTTTTGGATTGATGGGACAAATGGATGTACCTATTGACATTGCAAACTTACAAGGAAAATTTTCTAGGAATAAAACCTACTTTGTAAACAATTTCATGTTGTCGCACATTCCTTACAAAGTTAAGAAGGCAGGATTAATCCCAAAAAAGGTGGGAGACTTTTTACCTTTGAGTAGGTTCAAAAATTATTTCAAAAACATAGTGTATGGGTTGCACAAAGTATTGGGAAGTGATGGTGTAGAGGATTGTGTATATGGTTCTCTTTTTCTGATGGCATGTGACATACAGGATCCTTTTCATCATAAGGAGTATGATTATGTGGCCTTTATCATTGACAGTATGCACATGCAGATTTGTGATGCTAAGAAAGGAGAACTGAAAGACTTCAAGTTCCACCATTATTCATTATTGATGCACCTTATCCTATATAACAACATTGGGTACATCAGTAGAGACTTCATTGATCAAACTTTTAATGAATTTGGTGAGTTACCTGTGCAACTCTGGACTTGTATTTGGCACAAAGATTTCTTCTATTCAAATGCTCTAGTTTTTTTCAATTTGTTCAGTTCTGTTATTATGAGGCAGCTAGATCATACTTTCTTTAGGGCACCCAATGTTTTGAAGACTCTACTTAGACCCTCTTTCTTAGATGAAAAAATAAAATTAGATCATAATTGGGGAAGCATATTTTTGTTTAAAGAATATACTTTAATCAAAGTTTTTGCATGCCTATAGCCTCCTCATCTATTGCCTAAATATCTACCCACTAGATTGGCCATTTTTGAATTCTTTTGGCAATTCTTATTGACAAATAAAGAAATGATCCTCCCTCTCTGCATAAGCCTAATTTTGTATGTAGAACCTTTAAGGTAGGAGACTTTGAAATAGGCAAGAATGCTTTTGAGGAATTGAGTGACTATTTAGGTCAGTATAAATTCGCTACTAGGCCCTATAGGATGTATGATCCTGACAATTATATTGCAAATGAGGTTAAGACCATTAGGGGTTTTGTTCTGCCTCCAAGTAAGCCTATCCCTGTAGAGGACCTAATTTCAAACATAGTAGCAACAGGGGAGGTAGATGAGTTATTGAGGAAGTATGAAGAAATAAGGAAAGTGGAAAATGCTTTGAAGAGGATCAACCCTGATTTTAAGGGTTTTTATATAGAAGTTCCATATCGTAATAATCTGAGGAAAATGATTGAGAATTTTGATCATATTATGTTACAAATGCCTCATGAGCTAGAGGGAGAAGAAGCCTTTGTAAATAGAGAATCCCCTGAACTAGATACACAATTAGAAATTGATTTGGAAGAAGAGCAGCCATCAACTTCAGCCTGGGTGCCACAAGGAAATAAAAGACAAAAGACAATGCACATCCCTAATAAGGTGGTAAGTAGAGCTATACAAGTCATGTCTGGAAGTAGTGAGTATTTTGCTGATATTAGGAAAAATTATTTTCATCAAAGGGCTACTGAAGCAAGAAAAGCTTCTACTGACATGCAAATTGCAGTATCAAGGTTGGATGACAGGCTCATTCAATCTGAGAAATTCATGGAAGATGATGATTTTATTAAATCATTAGACTTAAAAAAATTTCTCTATAAAATCAAACAAAATGAACTCATATTGAGTCTCATGCCAGGAGAAGATCCAGAGAAAAATAAAGAGTTAGTTGAAAAACTATTGGCTTATGACCCTGAAAGTGAAACAATGACTGCCGCAGAAGCTAGAGAATTAGTACGTAGGAGTGGTATGATTCTAATACCACATTGGGATATTGAGAAAGCTTTTGTGTTGGACCAAATGAGAAGACAAGATAAGGCCGTCAGCTATGAAGCCACTAGCAGTGAAGGTTTTAAAAGAGGGTCAAGTTCTAATGTGGACACTAAAACCCTAGCAGTATGGAGTGTGGCCCCTGACACCAAAAAGCCTAAGATGATGGATATAGAAGAAACTGCTCAGGGAAATATGATTGTGTGGACATTGGAGAGCACTATTAGGAAGGAAATCTCCAGTTTGGTAAAACATTTTTCTCTTATGAATGAGGAAAAGGTTGATGAAATTGAGGATAAGTTAGCTGCAATGTTTAATGAATGCCTTGATATTAGGAGAACATATGAAGAAGAGCTCAAAATGAGCCATGTATAGAAACAAAGAATAGAGGTGTTGGAGGAAAAAATTAAGATTCTAGAAATAGAAATAAAATCCCTCAAAGAACAGCTCAAGATAGCAGCAGAGGCAGAGCATGCACCAAGGTAAGAGGAAGAAAGAAGGCACAAAGTAGAAGCAGAGGCCCAATCAAAAGAAATTCTTATGGGAACAATAGTGTTAGTGCCTGTGATTAGTGTAGAAATAGATGTTTCCCAGGTTGACAATAATACCAAGAAAAATGTTTTGATGAATGTATTAAATCATAGAATCAACATTCTGAAAAGAATATCTCAGGGTACTTATAATACATTCATCAGTCTACAATCTGCAGAATAGGTATGCATGGGTGCAGTTAGATGGCTTGAGCTGATTTTTCAATAGTGGGGACCCTATATGCAATTTTTTGATAGGTTGATACCCTTGTTATCCAAGAAGCTAGATCTCCCAGATAAAGTTATTACTGCGAAGGAAGGTATGGACAAAGTGAAAGAATTATTGCAAATCTTCATAGGGAAACTGGCAGTAATCCAAAGTAAATTAAAAATGTTAACAAATGGTTTCTATTCTTTGATTCCTTCTGTTATCGATTCTAGTGATAAGTTAAAAGATTTTGATGAGTGGTCTAATTCTTTTGATCACATTATAGACTTGCCACAAGTGGTGTCCGTCCTCCAAGATGGTATTGATGAATGTCTTTTCAATGAGCTAATTGATACCCTTTTCAAGATTCAAACTGAAGTGAATAGGTTTATCATAGAAGGAAGGGTGATTACTGATGCTAGGTGGCAGAAAATAGTTGATGAATTAACAACAGTTAAAGAATGTGATTGGCCCATTAAAAGAGAAATATTTTTCTGGGAAGCAATCACAAAAATCAAAGCACTACCAACTGGGAGCAGTTAGAGAAAAGGAAAAAATTGGAGATTTTATGCTCCAGCTGTCATTTTTCTTCTGTTTTATTTTTATTTTTTTGTTTGTTCGGTTTTCTTTTGAAAAGGGGTAATTTACCCAATTTTTGTAAAAGGACACCTGTCACCTTCTTTAGCCTGAAGCTTGTTGCATCTCACAATATTTAAGTGAGATCCCAAGGCTAAAGAGAGATCCAAATTCTATTTCTTCTAAGTATTGTGCTTAGCCTAGTTTTTGGTCCAAATTTTGAAAAGCAAGTTTTTAATGTATTTTGCTGTCAAATTCTTTGAGAATACATGAATATAGAATGACCTGTGTTTCTTTCTGAAGGCCATTCCGAGTCTACTGTAAAGGATATACCATTTTCAAAGGAAATGAATACAAATTTTGAACTGTCCCCATATCAGTTCTTTCTGAATTTTTTCTCCTTTTAAATACTTAGCTACCTCAATGTTGTATGAGTAAAAGCTTGTGCAATTGAATGCAATCTAATTAGGTTTTATATCCATTTATCATTGCTATTAATTCAATGGATTAAATAAAAGGCTTTGATGAATGTGATAGGATTCCTTAAGTATTGAAAAGGATTTTTGAATGATAAGTTCTGATAAGAATTGCTGATAGAATTTGTTGTAAGGCAACAAATTAGAGCTAAGAATTTGCTACAGACTCTGAACCCCAATGGATTAGGCACTGATCAAGTTATTTCAACTAAAGGAGAAATATCTTACAAAGGGTTTTTCAAATGCATCATCAAATCAAATTTTACTTTTATTTCCTGCAGATCTTCAAAATTGGCCAACACTTGTCTGCATGGAATGTTTTAGCTTTAGTTAGCCATTGTTGTTGAAAACATCTGCAGATCTATAGAAGAATTCTTGGCCATATCTGTTTATGGGATGTGTTTATCAAGTTAATTAGGATTATGTATATATTTAAGGATCTTGAAATGAGAATCAGAATGAAACTAAGAACAATCCTCATACATTTGTTTCAGTTTTGAACCATCCCTGGGTACACCCACCCTGGTTTTGCAGAGCCAAAAGAGTAGAAAACCATCTATGGTTTTTTTAAAGTTGGGTCCAAATACCTTACATATGCAATTGTTAATAAGAATAGGCTAGTCTTTAGATTGTGTATGTACTGTCATTTTGGTATTAAGCATTTTGTCGCTTAGTAGTTTTAGCACTTTTTAAAACACCAACACATTCACTTGACAACAAGGTAGCATAAGCATGAAACAAACATGAAAATTTGTACAAGAGAGATGATAAATTCCTACCTTCACAAAAAGGTAATGGCAATGAACTAGTTTGAGTAGAGTTTCCACTTCCTTCCTTCAATCTTCAAAAGCTCCTCTCTAAATGTAGAGATTGGGTAACAACCTCTGCAAGTCCAAGAAGGGCCTCTAAATAAGCCTCCAACTCAACCACCTAAAGGAGCAATAACTACTTCCACCCACTAGCAATTCTAGAAACTCCTAACTCAACCCACACTAGGGTTAAACACTAAGTGGAGGTGACGTGAGGTGACTCAAGATAACCACTTGCAATTTTCGCACAAAGGAAAAATGAGACCTTTTGAGTGGCCTCAAAAGTCAATAAAAGGGGCTTAGGGGTTGGAAAAGACCCCTAACCCATACCCATACCCTTTGGGTATAATAATTTCATGTTTTAAGCCTTAGGAAAAAGGTTTAGAGCTAAACAAAATCTAGGAATAAAATAGAGCCATCTAACTACTCTATCATTGCAGATTAAGCACTAATCCGGATTAACAATTTACGAGTGTCAAGTGACACTAAAAGAGCATAGTTACAAAAAATAACATTCATTGAACATAGAAACATAAATACATACATCTCACAATACAATACTTGAATTACGAACAAGGTTTCCAAAATTAGCACACAGAGATTAGTTCTGTTCCTCCGTATGGTTTCTCGGCTAAAATATCTGCACACTCATTGCACACATCAATAGTCCCATAAAATCACATGTACATATATGTATACGTATCAGAAATCCACATAAATTGAAACATACATCAATAAGGGTTTCTTCATCCTACTTAATTCTTAACCATTTAAAATCTCTTAAATCAAAGTCTCAATCCTACATTACTGATATCATCAACCTACATATACATGAAACATTAAATGTCAATGATCAAATATATCTGAAAGTAACATCACACAACATGAAATAATAAAGCATGTTCTAAGCAACAGATAATGTCTCAACATCTCGAGTCATGAATATCAAAATAATAGTAATCTATCACTATGCTACGATGGGTCGGGGCGAGGCCTCACACAGGGCATGGGAGAAGACAAGGAAGAAGAGGAGATTGAAGGTGCTAAGGGAGAAGAAGCCAAGTAAGCACCTACTCCTACTGAGCCAAAGGAAAATAAGGCTAAGGAACAACCTGTGGTAAGGGCAAACAAGATTGTCAAACCTAGCCAAGCCAAGCGCACTGCACCTACCACTAGAGCCAACACATGTGATACAACATAGGAAGCCAAGGAAAAGACAAAGAAAATGGAACAAGGAGGCCAAGAACAGAAATGACAAAGAAGGAAATATGTGGCACAACTAGATTTTGATGAAGAGAAGACTAAGTCAGATAATAGCAGCCAATTCAAAGTGGTGAGTCATAGTCCTCTCTCAAATCTTGATACCTTATGTGAAAATATAAAGAACAATGTAGATCTATCAGGATTTTCACATCTTGATTTTGAAAAATTGGGTAAAATAGAGAAAAACTAAGTGGAAGAGGAATTATATGCCATGATGTCAAAGTTCAAGATAAAACCACCAGAATTTGATAACTTGGTACCTAAGAGTCTATATGACATTGTCGAGAAAAAATGGCATTATTGTCTAACTTTGGAAAGATAAATCAAGGAGACACAACTAGCCCAAGTAGTGCTAGAGTTGACTAAGGGATAGATTGCTAAGGCTATCAAGAAATATGTAGTTAGGTTCAAACTTAAATACAGAGCCTTTATCATTCTCCAAAATGATATTGAGGATGTTGTTAAAAAGTCAACACAAATATGGAAACTCATTTATGGGTTTACCATTTATGGGTTAACCACAGTGAAGGAAGGAGAAATTAATCCTTCAAAGGTTAAGGATGACAATAAAGAGGATGATAATAAAGAAGATGATGACAAAGACAATATAGTTGGAGAAGAGATAGAAATGAAAGAAGATGAAAAGTCAATAGCTGAGCCTGAGTAGCAAGAATAACAAAGTGTGCATGACACACAATTGCCAAATGTCAATTTTCCTCATGACACAACCAATACTACCAAGATTATAACTATAAAGGATGTTCCTAATCCATCAACTCAAAACATAAATCCACTTAGAGTAGAAGATTTGAAGAAAATACTAGATTAATCAACCCTCCAAGCTAAACTCTATGAAAATCTAGTTTTGGTTAGTGTAGAAGAATTGCAAAATGTAGTAACTGATGTCACAAGGGAAAAGGTGAATCTATAAGAACCACCTTCTATCATCCCTTTAGTTACTAATGTACAACCTATAGCTCAAATGATAGTAGATTCTTCTACCAAGGTTGAAACAATTATTAAAGTTGATACAATTGAGAAGAAGCAAAAAAAAGAGAAAGACGCTACTATAGGACAATAGGAAATAGGACAGATAGATTCATTTGTACCTACAGCACATGGACAAGGTGCTAGTCAAGTCATAGTGATAGACCAAGGCAAGACTAAAGAGAGTGAGATAACACCAAAGTTGAAGGAGAAAGGAGCCATCCAAGCATTGGTAGCCTTACTAGTATCTGGCACTCCTTCTACACAAGATCTTCAGAAGCCAGGCATAGAAGTCATTCCATTGTGAATCTCAGTGCCAAGCCCAAGTTCAACAAAAGCTGAAAAGTTAATTAATTATGGACATTTAAGCCTTGATGAAGAAATTATTATTCCAAAGTATGATTATGATACTATGACATTGGAACAAATAGGCATATTAAAAAAAGCCTTAGAAAGGAAAAAGCAATAGGAAATTCTTAGGAGAGAACATAGGCAAAAGCAAGCAATTCAGGATATTAAGGACATCTTTCTAGATGCATTTAGTCTACTGACTCTTGAAGAGACCAAGCCACTAATAGAATAATTGATAGATATAGTGGAGAAGTTCAGTAATGAGGACCTTAATACAAATGCAAAACATTTAGAATGGTCAGAAAAGATGTTTCAAGGTAAGGTAAATGATAAAATATCTAGTGAAATAGCACTAACTCAAATTGCATTGGCAAAAAAAGTTGAAGATGTGAAGAAGCTACTTAAGAATTTATTCTCATTGTACAAAAAACTATGTGATCCTACACTCTTCACTCAAGAGACCAAAAATCACATTCTGAATCTGGAATGCATAATTACTACATTAGGTTCCAACCTACCAACAAATCTAGCTTAGAGTGGGAAGCAGTTTAAAACACTACTTTAGACATAAATTTAGTTAGTTGCATTGACAACAAATGAGGCTAGCATAAGAGCTCAATTGAGATGCATATAGGCATCCCTTGCCCTACACATGGAGATATTACATAAGGAGCTAGGCTATGTTGAACCTCTATTGAAGAAAGACCACAATCTTTCTACTTTAGATGGTCTAGTGCACCTTGCTGCTAAGCTTGCAATCCAAATTAAATCATTGGATGTTGCATGTGACAACTAGGATGTAGCCCTCAAGATCATAATGGATGTCCTAAAATCTTTTCTAGACAAAAATACTATATGTGTATAGCTCATTTGATAGAAGTGTCAAAAAGGGGGAGATAGAGAGTATGGGGGAGATAAAGAAAGAGGGATACATCATTAGGGGAAAAATAATTTTTGTGGAGAAAAGAGAACAATGAAGAGATATCAGCTATGGGAGAGCATGAAAGAGTATCAACACATTGAAGTCAAAGTGTATCAGTAGAGACACATTTATTGAGAGAGGAGCATAGATTTTGGATACAGAATAGACATATTAACTTAGGGGAAGTTATCAAATTTTGAAATTATTTTTCACTAATTGGTCTATAAATGTCATACATAGTGACCCCATTCCATAACTTCAACCCTTATCAATCAAGGGCTCAATATATACATTCATATCTTTCACTTGGTACTTACCTAGTTGAATGAACATAAATGAAACATAATTATTAATGACCATTTTGATACTGTATTTATAAATTAATTTAGATGACTATTAAATGGAAAAATACTTGGTATAATCATTACCAACATTATGTGCTCCCTCTAAATAGACATCCAAGGAGGAATGTTATTATTAATAACAAAAACAAGCCAAACCAAGTAAAAAAATCTCATCTCTCCTAATAGATTGATACCATCTATTGCTAATTAGACCTTCAGATTATGAGATTCTTCTTTAAATACTAGCTACATATCTTCTATATTCTTAAATGCAAAACCATCCACAAGAGTTCACATAATATTATCTTGACTTCTATTACATGCATGGAAATCTGCCAAGCTAGTACACCTAAATAATCATTGTAGATGTGAAATAATGGGAATGTACCAAAGAACCTTGTGAGGCATCTTTTTCATTATTTCATTTGATCAATATCTACTAATGTGACAATCAAGGCATTCTATTGCAGATTCATATTGTTTAAATGATATATAATATGATCATTAGGACATGCATATATTTTTTGATACTTCATTCTAATATCTTTCATAATGGTCAATAATTCTCGGTAAGAGGAAGATAGAATGTTTGATGGTGGTAGCAAACACTCACCTATCAACCTATGGAAAGACATTGTTAATATAAAGAAGATTATTTGTACGCTAACATAGAAGATGAAAAAAATGACACTATACCTTAGTATATATGAGATTTCTACATTGGATATACCATTCATAACCTTGAAGTTTACCAGCAACAATTTAGCAAAAATAAATGTTATTTGGGAGCCTTGGTATAGGGGCTTGTATGCCTTTTCAATTACAGATATATCAAGGTTTTCTTCATCATCATCATTAGATGAACAACTATCATCATCTTCATCATCTTCATTAGTTGTGCCAGTAACATCTTATTCAATCCTATTCTCTAGTACATTATCAGTTGCATGAGTACCAACATCTTCAATTGTGTTCTCTTCCTTAGGGTCATCTTCTTCCATGGGAGAATTACCTTTTTCTTTGATATTCATTCCTCCATGTTCCACAGGTTCAAAATCCACATTAACCAAAGGACAAAAATCCTTTCCCCCATTCAATGTGATCATGTTGCTTACAATGTCTTTGGGCTATTGCGATTAGAATTCTTCAATTCCTTAAGCCCTTACATTTTTTGCAAGGACAATAACATTTTTCATCATCAGTTCTTCTGAACTAAGGACACAATCTAGAAATTATCACCTTATATTATTATGGGTTCATATTGTTAAGCGTGGACTTTCTTCACAAGGAAATATTCAATCTATAAAATTATAACAAATATATACATACAAGCATTGGTAGAATCTTGTATATAATCAATAATAATAAAATAATAAAATATTACCATCTCTTCAATAAAGATGGCATCTAAACGAATTAAATGAATTATACAAAAATTATTCATTTATGTATGTTTCCACTTGAAATATGTTGCTACAACAAATGTGAATAATTTCAACCCTCTAGAAACCATGCAAATTATACACAAGCTTCTATAATGTTTTTTGAGTGTTGATCCCTTGTATTCTTCATGTAACAACATCTGTCTTAAAGATTCTCAGCCAACCCCATTATAAGGAGTAGGGGTATGGTGTCAACCTACAAGATGGAAATCTAAAACAACAAATAAAACCTTTAAATCATCCCTAAATCCATACACTGAGAACATAGAACCATTGTGATGCTTCACCTAGAAAATACATATAGTTTCTTGTCCAACCATTAGGTAAAGAGAACTTAGACAAATAACTAGTGAAGTTAGGGACATATGTAGCATTAACATTTTTTCTATATTTCATTCAATGTGGTATAAAGCTTTTGAACTATTATATCCATGAGCTAAGGGAGAAAGTAACGAGACTGCATTCAAATACCAAATACACCAGCATATTTGACAATAGAAACTAATTTTATTACCACACCATACTCTTCCTCTCTCCTCTCTACATTTCATTCCCATCTACATGAGATTGGCTTATTTTTATAGTCTAATGACCTTTTAACTCCCCAAAGAGTTCATACAAGATGGTTGACCTTCCATCTTCAAAAAACTGTCATTTTGAAAAAAAAATGTCGACAACAACTTTTTTGACAACTTTATATTGTTTTATACAGTTTTAAAAATTTTCCTCTTTTTCTAACTCATGCCTATTTGGCACCATATATAGGTCCAAAAGGATTAAAAATTACTTGTTTAATTCATACGTGACCTTGCATGACATTTTTATACCCCTCAAAGATTTTGATCTCCACAATCCATAAAATCTCTCTATATATACATACATACATATATATACACATACAACATAAATACATTAGCATATGTAATTTATCACCTTGGAAGGAATTAGAATGCATTCAATTAGAAATATGGAAAAGTTGTGAAAATTGACAAAATGTTGTCATGCAACAAACATTGTTGTTGAGTAATAGTTTTTGCAAATTTGGAAGGTCAGTAGTCAGAGTTTTGTTTTGATCAAACAAGTAGGAATGATTATGTAAAGTTAGGAAATATAGCCTATAATTTAACGTTCTTCAACCTAGGAAAGGGTTTGATTTGTTATGTATGAATTTAAATCATCAAGAAAGAAATTTTGGTGAGAAAATAAGTGCAGATGGCAGGTACAATTTTAAGATCTTCCAGTTTTACAGTAGGTACATGCTTATATTATGAAAAGTTTTTATTTTTCTTCCTAGAAAAGGTGCTAAAAATTGTGTGAATGAAAGCATATCTTGTATCTTGTGAGGAAGGGAGTGATACTTATCATAACTAGCCACAATTTCTTTATTTTTTGGTAAGGCTATGAGGATTAGCTATTTTTGTAGATGGAGATGAAGCATTAGTGTGACCAATTTTCCTTTTATGGTTTTACTATTCATTATCCTATATTTACTAGAGGATATAACTTTATAAACCATTCTATTTTTTTGGCTCATAGTGTCAGACTATGAAGGCCAGTGAAACAAAAGAAAAATTGGAAAATATCAAATTAGAATCGGCATATCAAGGGGTTATTCTATTGAAGGATGTAGCTAAAGGATATAACTAAAATGGATCATGTTTGATAAATATTTAAAAACACATATCATATTTTAAAGTCCCACTCATATGCTCATTTTATTAGAAAAGAAATTAAAGTTATTTTATATTTGTAATTGTATTTTAGAGTGGTCTTTTATCATAAGATATTTAACCAATACATTTCTAGATTTTTCCAAAGCATACAAGGAAATATGTAAGAAAATTGTAGTTAACGGTAAAAGTAGCAAGTGCATCAGCCTCCTACATCAAACACCAAAATGAAGTTGTACATTGATAAATTCACCATGCTCTTTGAGATCAAAATCAATAGACAAGTTTTGACGAGAAGAAAGCAGAGATTGGGATCTATACTTGATTTATTTTTCTTGCATTGATATTGAATTCTATCATGTTGGTTAACCTATTTGACAAATTAAAAAAAAATGAAGTTATTTTATATTTGTAACTATTTTTTAAATCTTAGTTAATTAAAAGGTAATTGCTATATCTATTTACCAGCTATTAATTAATGGTTTTGATTTTTTTTGGCACATCACATAGGTTTTCGAAGAAATTTAGGGGCTACATCTTTAGATTCATTGAGGGTTTTTAACACCCATTAAAAATATATTTGGCTCTATGACAAAATCCAATAGAGAATGAACACTATAATCATCTCCTGCCTTCCCAATATACTTGCAAAGAAAATCAAAGGGGATTTTCTTTAGTATGGGCTAAGGCAAGGCTAAGAAATCCTATATAGTGATGGAAAAATTATAGCAAAGAGGAAAATTAACATAGATCTTTGGGTCAAAACCAAAGGAGCCTAATGCTTTCAATGTAGATTGGTGCAATTATTATAAAAAAGACAACAAAGCAGAAGAATTTTCCACCTAGCTATTTTTAACTGGGAAAATATCCTTTCCTCCCATCAAACTAAAAACAAGTGCCAAAAAAATGATTATGGTAATGTATTTGGCAGAAATGAAACTTAATCCATGAACCCTTACCTTGAAAGCAAGTTCCAAATAGAAGAGGACAAGAATGGAAGTTAATCAATGAACCCTTACCTTGAAAGAAAGTTGTAAACAAAAGAGGACGAGAATGAAAATTAATCCATCAACCTTACCTTGATGGTGCTGAAAAAATCTTGGTCACACCTAAAGCCTCTTGCCCACACTTTCTCACGTAAATAAATGAAGTTTCACTTTTTTCTTCTTTTTGTTTATATCCCTGACAACATCAAAATTTTGTTGATAAACTTAACTGTCATTGAAATTTCGATGATAAACTTAATTTTCATCAAAATTTTGATGGTAAACTTAACTATCATTGAAATTTTGATATTATCGAGATCATTTTTTTTTAAAGTGAATTTGACAAGACAAATTGGCATAATGTCAAAAATTTAGGTCTAAAATGACCCCCATATGTACTAGTGTCACTCTGTATAGCTTTTATAGATCATTAAATAACAATATTACATGATTGTAATACAATCAAACCAACAATATAATATCATTGTCCAACTTATTCAAGTGCTCATTGAATACCAAACTTATCAACTCTACCATCAATATACTTTCTTCAAATCCTCTTCATCAATAAAATTCTATTGTACTCTGTTAAATTAGAATAATATTTTATCAAATAAGACTTGACATTAATGACAACAATTCAACTAATATGATTCATTTACTTATAGTCACAATATTCCTAGTTACATTATCACTTGGGTCTAACAATTTCCCTCTTTCACATTGATGAAAAAACATAACTTATGATTTTACATTACAAAATATTACATAAGATAATCAAATGTATGCATTGACAATAATACAACTATTCATCTCTGGGATTTAATCATCAAGTTTACTTCACATCTGTATCTCTGGCAGCAACAAACATCTTCAATATTTCTCCCTCTTAAGATATGATCTTCTTCTATTCATTTTATTGAATCTCTAAATAGAGTCTCTCTCCCTTTGACTTATTCATACCTTACTAGTATTCTCCCTTGCTAATTGACTACTTGTTCTCTCCTTACTGATTCTTTCTTTACTAGTTCTCTCCTTACCTATTCTCTCCCCTTTGGGAATAATATTGCTTACTAATATTCTCCCCCTTTAACAAAAAAGCCAATAGTAACTATAAGTTCCAATGTGAAACTTATAAAAAATTATAATTGTCCTTGTATCTTGCATGTATAGTTTACATCAACTTCATCATAGTCATCTTCAAAAATTTATGAAACACCTAAAGAGTGAACTCTTTCATCAACTCTACAAAGATATTTCTATTCATCCATGAATTGATGCAACATGCATGTTTCAATTAGTGAAGTTTGAATATAAACCCATAGTTTACTTCTTAGATACTCAAAAGCATCCTTAGGTAATGTCTTAGTAAATATGTCTTCAATTTTCTCTTTAGACTCCACATTTTCAATCCTAACTTATTTTTATTTCACTTTCTCTCTCAAGTAGCAATACCTACTTGATAAATACTTTTTCATTGTATTCATCACCAAATTATTTGATATGTCTATTCCACTAATTGTATCTCAATAAATAGAAACAAACTTGATTATCTCTTATCACATATCTTACAATAGTTGCTTAATCCATACAATAGTTGAACAATTAATTGCATAAAAAACATACTCAAATTTAGTAGTAGATTGTGAAATGTAACTTTGTTTCTTTCTTAACCATATTATCAATCTTTATCCTAAAAAGAAAGCTCTACCAATTGTTCTTTTTCTATCATCCACATTACCTATTTAATCAAAACCAGTATATACTTTAAGATTAAATTCACCATTTTATTTATACTATAGTCCAAAATCCTTTACGATATCTAAGCATCCTTTTCACAATAGTCATGTATTTTTCCTTTGGATTAGATGAATGTTAGAGTAATTATATATTTTCTAATTAACTCTAGTCTACTTAAGCTAAACTTTAGGTATCTAATAATTAATTTCTTTTATTAATTATTATGAAACAACCTAGATTAATTCATCTTCCTATATTTAATAATTATCTTGTAATTATTAAATACCTAGATTAAATACTTTTCCTGTATTTAATAATTATCTTGTAATTATTAAATACCTAGATTAAATACTCTTCCTGTATTTAATAATTACCTTGTAATGATTAAATACCTAGATTAAATACTCTTCCTATATTCAATAATTATCTTGTAATTATTAAATACCCTAAAGAGTTTTACGTTACCTATTTGGGTATCGATCTCTATTATAAGGACAATCTCTCATTGTATTTCCATCATCTTGGAATACATTTTACTCTCAATTTATTGAGACTTCTAGGCTTATCTTTTTTCCTACTTGGTTTATTTCCTTCAATAGGTTATTTGCATGCAGGTGATCTTTGCAAACTATGAAGTTGTTTTTATCAACTTCTACATAGTATTAGAGCCTCCCTACTGCTGCTTGGTCTAGAGATCTTGAAGCCATGAATTGAAGCTGGAAAACCTAGCATTTCACATTTTTTTCTATTTAATCTGGAGGTTTTATTTTCTTAAATGGTCATTTGAGCTCTTATTTTTGGCATTGAAGTAGAGGCTTCCGTTTCCTCCCTCTCTGCATCTGGCATCGAGGTTCTTTTCTTAGTTTTTGTGCTTTCAATAGTTGTTACTTTGGTTTTTGAGGGATATATTTATCCATTATGATGGAGGGAGCATTTTCTTTTCTATAATTTACTTCAGAATTATCCCTTCTGCTTCTATCTTTCTCTCTCAATGTTGAACCCCTTTGTGGCCTAGCTAATGCCACACAACTATCACACTTGGAAAGCACACATGACTTGGCTTCTTGTGTCATGTGGCTTATGGTCATGCCTAGATGAAAATCAACCTATCTTGTAGTTCCCTTTTGAGGTTCTTTAGCATAGAAACAAAATGGGTGAAGCCATGGGCTTAATTGCACTAGTTTCATGTTTCACCTGGATGGTTTGACCACTCCTTGAGCTATTTGGACCAAGTGTCACAATTTATTTGGCATGATGAGTGAGTTCCAAGCACTACAACTTGATGTAGAGTTGACTTCTTTGACAGCTACCAGCTTTCCTACCATTGAGAACTTCTTGATGAAGTTCAAATTTTTGCATATAGTTTTGTAGGGATGCAAACAAAACAAAACCAACGATGAGTTTATTTTTTGGATACTCTCAAAATTACGAGGATAGTATCAGATCTTCTCTTCCACTTTCTAATCCACTATGAATTCCTTTGGTAATAGACATCAAATGCCTTCTTTTGTGATATATTGTGATAAGTTAACTTGTGAGTAATCCAAGGTCACTCAAATGGATTCACTTACAGGTTCATAGTCACAGGCATTGCTTGCCAAGGATACATAGGAGAAAATGTCGAAGTAGATATTAGATTCCTCTTCTTAGCACTCTTCTAGTCCATCATATTCTTCTAAGAAGGCAAAAAAGAAGACTGAGATTCCCACCTATTCCTATTGTCAAAAGGGACCTCATGATGATTCACATTATTTTTAGAAGAGATTTGATGGCTATGAGAAATAGATTGCATATTTGTAAGCTCTTATTTTGAAGACCACTATTTCCTCTCCGTCCTCTTCTACCTCATAGGGGTCTACCTTTTAGTCTTCTTTCATATCTTTGACATCTACACCAAATTTTGGATAGGGTCATGAATTATGGGCATCTATTACATCCCTTTCCCAAGTCCCTTGGATACTAGATTTAGGTGCTTCTCACCATATGACATCTTCTCAAGGTGTCTTCTCCACTATTGAGGCTTCTCCCATTCCTCATATTCTCATGGGGAATAATACTACCCTACTAATTTGTGGGAAAGATTTATTTGGCATTCAAGATGGTATATTCAATGTTGTATTGTATGTTCCATCTCTATCTACAAACCTTCTCTTGATTTCTCAAATTACATGCAATGGATCAAGCAAGACAGTTGAGTTCACTACAGATTTAGTCTTCATTTGGGATAGTAAAACATGAGGCCTTATTGCTATAGGGATAGTTGATCATACCACCTATCTCTACACTTTCTCCTACTTTGGTCCACCATTGCCATTGTCAAAGTACAAATCTTGTCTTTCACAAGAGCTTCATGTGGTGCAAATAAGACACTTGAACCTTTGTATTGTTCCCAAGATCACTTCTTTGACTCCCACACCATACCTAGTTGAGGTATTTTCTCTTTAGTTGGATTCTTCTTTAGCTTTTCCTAACCCTCCAACTCCATTTATTGAGCCTCCAAGTGCACTTGTTGAGGATTCTATAGAGGACATTCATCTCCTCTTTCATGATAGTGTTAGCACACCTGCCTTAGGGATTCCCTTTTAGGATCCTCATGTTTTCTCTTTTGAGCATCAATTAGGCCTTCAAGTTTCACCTCTCATTCAAGGGTTTCCTTGTTTTGTTCCCTTGTTTCTTCTTCATTGGAGTTTCATTGGTTTGATCCTTTCTACAACGGCTCCATCATTATGGGGAATCTTGTTGAGGCCTTCCTTCCTTCATGTTTTTTCAACATGTTTGTTCTATCTCTTTTTGGAGTAGGATTTTTCCCATTGGGTTTTCTTGATTTCTCCAATTTACAGAGATTTGGTTGTGCTTGGGTACCTCATCAAGCCTTGTTTGTTGGGACCCAAATCTTCCTTTAGTAGTAGTTTCTAGGTTTTTAACTACTCCTTAAGTTTATCATAAGGGGGGGTGTTAGAGTAATTAGATATTTTCTAATTAACTCTAGTCTACTTAAGCTAAACTTTAGGAATCTAATAATTAATTTCTTTTATTAATTATTATGATACAACCTAGATTAATTTCTCTTCTTGTATTTAATAATTATCTTGTAATTATTAAATATCTAGATTAAATAATTTTCCTGTATTTAATAATTATCTTGTAATTATTAAATATCTAGATTAAATACTCTTCCTATATTTAATAATTATCTTGTAATTGTTAAATATCTAGATTAAACAATCTCCTTGTATTTAATAATTATCTTGTAATTATTAAATACCCTAAACAGTTTTATGTTACCTTTTTGGGTATCGATCTCCTTTATAAGGATGACCTCTCATTGTATTTTCATCATCTTGGAATACATTTCACTCTCAATTTACTAAGACTTCTAGGTTTATCTTTTTTCCTCCTTGGCTTCTTTTGTTCAATAGGTTATTTGCATGCAAGTTATCTTGGCAAGCTGTGAAGTTGTTTTTATCAACTTCTATAATGAAAAGTATGCAACAATTTCAACAACATGTGCAATATCTGGTCTACTATGCACAACATACTATAATTTACCAATCATTGATCTATATTGCTTTTCATTTATCTCGGTAATAGTATCTTCCTTTGATAATTTTACTCTAGTCACTATAGGTGTACTGACTAGTCTAGACTCATCCATTTCAAATGTCTTAAATATTTTATTTACATACTTAGTTTTGGTTACATATATAACATTTTTTGTATAGGGCCAGTGCAAGAAGTTGGGTCTCACTTTTGGCTAAAAAGTGGAACTGCTCTTCCTTTTTTTTGAAATATATTCTCAATTGATGCTAGAATTTGAGCCATTTAGAGATTAAATATTTAAAAAAACTTCAAGAATAAAAATTGTAGTGCCTGGGATATTTTTTTTGAATATGTAATTTATTTGTATACCCATATGATAGATTATTTTTTTGGTATGGATCTTTAAAATCCACTTTTTCAAAATGCCTGTTTCAAGACCACGTTACGCTCATGTACAAAGACCATAATTTGACACAACGAAATGAATTTTTGTGAATCCTTTTGAACAAAGTTACCTACCACACCAAAGATTGATGAGAATATTTTACTTGAATTTTTTAATGAATTTGTTTTATTAATTTTTAATTGATGATTAAGAAAATTTCTGAAACATCTCATGTATGGACACCATAATTTAATATTAATTTTTTAATTTTTTAAAACTTTTCAAGAATTGTATGAGGATTGATGACATGTAAATTAATTTACAAAATATGAAAAATTATAAAATTTATTAAAGTTTTACTGAATGACACTATTTAATTTTTAATAGATACTTTTGATTAATAAATAATGAAAAAATAACAAATGAACTCATAACACTATAAAATTTACATTTTTGAAATCAGAATAGTAAGACCTATAATGGGTTTTGTTTCATCAAAAAATTCAATGGGGACGACCATATAAAAATTATAACAATCCTTAAAATTGTCAATTAGATGCCTTAGGAAAAAATGGTTCATAAAGGCGTAGGCTTGGTGGGACCAAGCCTATGTCATTCCTTTCCCGAAGGAAAAACCCCATGCAAATTTGTGGCCATTCTAAATTCCCACCTATGTCACCAGAATCAAGCACCTAATTTGTAATTCAAAAATTGAGTTCCCAATTTGGTTTTAGCCATTAATAGAAATAGACATCCAATTATTTAAAAATTGGGTTCTTGATTATTTAAAAATTGGGTACCCAATTTTAAAAAAATCGAGTACCCAATTTTTAAAAAATTGAGTACCCAATTCTAATCTACCCACTAGGCCCCAGAAGATTCCCCACAGACTAATTTTCAATGATTGCAATGATTGAATAACAGTTTCAATCTCCAATAGTGAATTCTCTCATAGTTATTCTATTTTCTTGTCTTCTTCTACAATTTGCAAGTTGTTGATTCAAATTCAAAATAGGTGCAAATATGGAATCAAAACAACAAAGAAAGAAGAAAATAAAAGTTCTGACAAATGAGGAGATTGCAACAAATAAAAAGAATGAAGCACAACTTCAACGAGAGAGAAGACAAAGAATTAGAGAATTGAGCAATGTTTCAAAGGAGAAAGACATTGAGGATAGCATGATGGATGAAGAGGCTAAAGAAGAGAATCCAATATAAGGAGATTTAGGTGCACATTCTAATCAAACATTCAATACAGGTGTGTCTCCAAACCATCAATTTTTTTCTCATTATGAAATTGCTGATTTTTTACAAGTAGGTTAAAATTTAAACAATTTAGATTTTGTTCATGAGAATAGATTGTCAAATGATCATACACAACAAACTCCAATGGAAATGCATGCCCTAAAAGAAATACCAAGAAAATTTGAAAATGAGATTCAAATCCCAAATAGCATTAAAAATGAAATGCCAATTGAAAATAATAATTGTATGAATGTACACATAGAAACACCAAATACTGAACAAACATGTTAGAATAATACTAAAGTGCTTAAACATAATTATAATTTTCCTAATGATGTGCTAGATAATCTTAAGGGATTGGTTTCATGGAGACAAATTAGGACACATGCTAATAGAGTATATAGACATTTCTTTTGTAATAAGAAATTTGGGTTTCAATGTCAGTTGATGTTGCAACAAATGAAAATGTCTAAAATGCAAAAAGTAATGAAAAGGTTAAGAATGTACGCAAAACCCAAGAATAAAAATGTGTCTTTAAAACAAGTTATATCCACTATTGCTAGTGCCTTTGATGTTATCAGAAAGAGAAGTCGCTCTAAATATAAGAATGTAGCATGATGAGCAATAACAATAGCTTTAGTTAACATATCAACAACTAACAAAAGATTGATTAGCACCATAAGTAGAAATCTTAATGTGAATTGTAAGACTTTAGAAAGAGCTGTAAAGTGAAGGGTTAACTTTGAATGTGATCCAACAAATATTTGGTGGACTTCTAGTGGTAGACTCATGAGATGTGATATGAAACTATTTAGTAAATTCAAAATTTTGGTTGAATTTTTTCGGCATGATAATACAAGAGCATCACCTAATTCAAGAGATGATCTTAAATTAAGAGTTGGGTAAAAAATATGTGATCCATGTCCTAAACACCTTTTGGACTTGACTGAAACTAAATTATTTAGAAAATTTGGAGATTGTAAGCTGTTAACTATTACCATTAGTCAAATATCTTTTAAAAAGTGTAAACCATGGTATGTAAGGATTAATAAGGAAAGAATCAAAAAAGAAGAATGAAGGAGAAAAATATTAACTTTGGAGTGGGAGGTATGTAGGAGGTTGAAGAGGAGATTTTTGATTCCTCCAGGTTGAACTTGGGTAATGGCAAGGAGAATAAGGAGGTGTCTCATGTCTTGGCAATAGTTGTGCCTGAGTGTGTGGACCTAATAAAAGATCGATTCCCCAATATGGTGGATATGATGCCTTCCTCTATTACAATCTCCTCCCCTGTTAAGGAAGTTTCTAAAAAGGCCACTAACCCCCTTGTTGCGTAGGATACTCAGGCTAGTAGGGATGGACATTTGGGTGATTCAAATAAGGCTACTAATAAGCTAAGGGAGAGAATCTAGGTTCTAGAAGAAAGAATGAGACTATTAACCAAGTTTATGGTTAAAGTCACTCATGCGATGACTACCACTTTGTGCTTGTTGAAGGATGCTAAAGAGGACCTATCGAGGGAGGACTCCAAGCTAATTTTTGACTTCCACCGGTTTACAAACTTTTTTGGTTTTAAGGTTGCCATGCTTTTTTTTTGTTAAGTGACTTCAACTTGTTAACATGCATTTTGTTTAAAGCCTGTAGTTACTTTTATAATTATCATATAATTTTTTTTTTCTTTTTAATAGAAATTTTGTTTAAGGCATATAGTTACTGTAATAATTATAGTATAAACTTTTGTTTCTATTTTAAAAAGCATTAGGGGTTAGTTATGTTCTGATGGTTATCTGCTAGTAGTCATCCAGCTAGTTTTTAATGGGCCATCCCCCTTGTTTTGGTTGCTTTTATTTAAAAAACAAGGAAAGAATCACATATAGTTGTAAAATTCATGTTTAATTCCATTACCATTATGATGCATTTTGATCTATGCATAGTACCATGCATAGTAAAAGAAATGTTGTAAGAATGTGGTATAAAAAAATACCACCTCAAACTATAAATGATTTCATATCAAGTTTTTTTTGTAAGCCACCTAATGATCAATACTTTCTTTGCAATGCATGTCTTCCTGCTACATGTGATATGTGTGGCAATCTTTTTTTGTTAGATAAATGTTTGCATAAAAATGCTTTGACTACTTTTGGACAACAATTAGTTGATGTAAAAAGATTCAAAACTATTGAATATCCATTGAAGCATGGAAATATTGGAAGAAGGTGTGATCTAGTTATAGATAATGTTAGTTGTCATGCTTTTATGGGTGATTTTAAGAGTGTGATCATACCAAAATATGTTAAACACTCTCAATATGCTAGATGGCTTGATGGAAATTTTCACATATGTAAGAATACATTTCAATTGGTAGTATACATTTAGTTGAATATTTAGAGAACTACACACTTGCACTGTAAGATAAGGTAAAACCACAATATTACAATTCAGTGTAAATAACAATTTATGTTCATATATTTTATAGGCATGCACCTGATAGTATAGAGGAGGATCAAAAAATATTGAGAGAGTACCATTTCTATATGAGTGATAATAAAATTCTTTTATCCAAGTTTGTTCAATGTTGTTTAAAGGTCTTTTATGACAATTTAAAAGAGAGATAAATTCAAATGACACAACATTGGATATGGTCAAATAATTGTACATGAAAATTCAATAATCCTAGAATGTACTTTTGGCTGAGTAGGACACATACACAAACTAATATCCAACATGTCTGGAGCTTTTTTGAGGATGGACTTGGCAAAGGAGAACATGATGGTGTTGGTGCATGAGTGAAGAGTGCCCTTAGTAGACATCAATTAAAATTTGAGGAAAAAGCCAAATTCAAAAATGCACATGAAATTGTCAAATGGTGTAACAAATATTTATACATGGGATTATGTTAGAACTCTACAATCAAATGTTTCTTCTACCTAGTTGAAGAGAAGAATATCCTTTCAAGATATGACTATGATACATTTAGTGGGTCAACTAAATGACATTCATTTAGGAGTTTAGATTTTAACACTTGGACTATATGGACTAGGGAGCTTGATTTTTTTTTTAGTTTTGTCTTGTAGGTGAATGGGAAGAATGTGAGAATATAGAATGGGTTGAAGATTGGCAACAAAAATCATTAGCAGCTACTAACACACATTTTCAAGATGATATAGTGAATGAAGGCCAAAATGTTACTTTTGCATCAGAAGACTATGGTCATATTTCAAACCTCATACAAATTGTTATGCATAATTAAATTAGATTTTGTTGTCATCATGCTTCAATTTATATTATTTATTTATGTACATGTCATTAATATAATTCAAGTACATGTCTTTAATATATTATTTATATATGTACACATGTGATTAAAGTGTTTATGTACTTTATCTTATCTTGTAGGATAGGTTTATGCTATTATTACAACTAATGATAATGATGAGCAGACTGAGTATTGGCTAACTATATGTGTGTAACCTAAGAAAAATTGATGTCATCAAGTAAACGATGATGGTTTTTAGTATCCAACTGGGGTTTTCGTTCTAGCTAGCACCTGGCTATGTACATAGCTAACAAGAAGAAATAGTTTACTAGCATTTGAAGACTACCGATCCAAAGAGAAGATTTTATACTATTCTTATTTGGTTATGGAAATGAATATAAAACTATTAAGATAAAAAGGGAGACCCGCCAATAAGGTATTATGGACAATTTCAATGGATGAGCATGAGACAATCATAGATGCATTGCAAAAGAGAGAGGATGCAAATGGTACAGTGGGATGATGACATTTAAATCAAACACATGTAATTTTTTTCTTTACTGTGCTATTTTTATATATGTGCTTGTATAATTTAATTACATGTATGTATGCATTGTCAATAGAAAATTGGAGAACTTATATACACCTCTTATTCAGGTCTCAATTACAATTTATGCAAATTTAAATATTAAGGTGGATTGAACATCAACATCTTGTGCAATTACACATAGTGATTACATACAAATTACACATATTTACATAGTTCAGATAGCTCATATTAATTTATGCTTTTATTAACATGTGTTTTTGTTTTACAATTTTATTTTGTAAGACCTGATTTGAAGAAATGTGTTGAACCAATTCTATATTTTGAGTTCACTTCTATAAATATGTCATTGGCATTGTCTTACATATATTGTGAAACATGTTGTAAACATTTAAAAATAAGAGTTTACTTCTATTTGAAAGTTAAAGGTGTGCACTTGATATTATAAATTAATTGTCAATTCAAGTAATGATTTCCTATTTTTTTCCATTACTTTTACATTCAAATATATTTAAATTAATGGTTGTATTTAAATAGTTAAAATTATTGTTCATGTACCATATACTTACAAAATTTGCCATAGCAAGAATAAAATATCTCACAATAAATAAAATAGCTCATACTTAAAACATGATATCATAATAATATATACTACATACACTAGCATGATAAGAAGTCATACAAAAATAGTACATGGTCTAACATGTCATACCATTATATATGAAGTTACAATATACATATAATACAGTTAACTATCCTAATACAAAGTGTATCAAAATAAACAATATGTGTTAGAAATATGCAATCTAAAGGTGCCAAAAAGACCTAATCTATCTAATCTTTAGTCGTCTTTAGTCCATGCATAGAGGACTTAGATGGATCATCCTATGTAACATGAGCTATCTCATCATGTGGGACACCCCGTGAGGTAGATGGATCATCATGTGTAATATGAGGTGTCTCATCATGTACATGCTTAATTGAAATGGGTTTCAAAATATAGCTTTCAAATAAATTAAATATTTGCTACATAATAAAAATAATACCACATGAGATGGGTGTCCCTCTATAATGGGAGGAGGTGCATTGTGAAAGCTACCAAATGTGGTAGTGGTGAGGTCTTGTAATTTACAATACATATGTTTTTAAAATTTGATAAAGAGCATAATGAACTATGTATGTACATAAATCACAATATTGACCTCAAAGGATGATGTAGGTACTTCCCTCTAGCTTAGTCCCATACTCTTAGCAACACTCATGGTGACATAGGCCTAAAATTATGGATACATAAACATTGAGTCAAAATTATATATATATGAATTACAAAGCATGTAAACTAAAAAGAACATAATTTGTATACTACATTTTTTATAAACTATAAAAACTGTGTGTGTGTGTGTGTGTGTGTGTGTGTGATACCTAAGTAGTAGCCAATTTCACAGATGTGTCTAAAGATATGCTAGCATAATGATCATCACCATGTATCACATGGTCAAAAGATGGAGTCAAAAATAAACTATACTGAAGCCTATATGGATAAGTACAATCCATCTCCTATTCGTAAAATCAAAACACATAAAATTATACAAATCAATCAAAGTTTAAAATTATAAGTTAATAACAATATACATACATAAAAATAGTACAAATTATTTGTCTTGAGTCAAAAGTTCATACTGTAGGTATTTGAGGCTATACCATAGTGGTCAATGGATTGGGACATGTATTGGCATCAAATTGTGTAGCAACTGATAATCCCTACAAAATCAGATAAAAGGAACATATGAGCACATGTTATTAAATTTGAGTTCGAATGTACATTTTTATAGTGTAATTCAAAGTGCATATCGTATGAGGGATGCCAGCATCTGTAGGTCTCAAAAAAAGACTATACTGCCTCCTAGGAGGAACAATATCATCCATCCTCTGTTATTTCAAAATCAACATACATTAATATGGTTAATATAATTACACATGTATGTAGAAAGGAAATAATTATGTACTTTATATTTAAATTTTAATTAAAATTTTACCTACTGCTCTTGACTATCTCTGGGCTCTCCTTGCATGAGGTCAAAAAATGATGACACATCAATATCATCACTACCATTAGTACCATCACCATGGGCAGTGTATGCATCATCATCAAAATCATTATGGTCATCATGTGCCACATCAAAATTTCTCTAGGGGCCTTTGCATAGATCTCCACAACTAGTACAAATGTGTCCAAGTGGATGAATATCTCTCATCTATGTCCACTACTTTTCTAAATTGCTCGAAAGGGCACTCAATGAGGTAAGAGCATATGACACTGCTCGATGAAGGTGTGGTGCTAAGACAACTAGTGTGGGAAGAGGTAGAAGATGCTAAGGCCATATGCAATTTCTCATTCTATTTCTCAACTTTGCCCCAGGCCTATCCTAAGGCATCCCTCCACCAACCCCCTAAAATGATTTAATATCAAACTAATTAGGTTTCAAACCCAATTCAAATTCAACTCATAGCTTCCTAAAGAAGTATATGGGTACCTCTTGATTTGTGTGTGGTGGAAGCTCAAATACCATCCATCACCACTCACAAAAATGTGCTGATATATGCAGATGCATGCACCATCTAATAGAAATGTGAGGCTTCATCTCACTAATCTCCTCACCTGTCTTAAGGTTTACAAAATATCTAGTAAAATGTCATTTAACTATTCTAAGCTTATCGAATTCTCTATAGAATAGGCCATTAGAATAAAAGGCACACATGTTTTGCCTCCATAAACTAAAGCTATCAATATCAAAATCCAAATGTTGTATAGAGTGAATGATGCCTTGCATGATATCTGCAAGGCGTACTAGGTGAGGAAGGGTTTGGGCCTTATGCATGATAGTCTCATTATCTCGCATGAGGTTGCTAAGATTATGCCTTATGCTCTCTTGTAAATCCTCTATGGTACATGTTGGAGGAGGACTAGGTGGTAATGGAGGTGGGGATGGGTCCATCAAATATAACTTGCATATATGTTTAAACAACATAAAAAATCACAAAATTACTATTTAATAAAATAAATCTAAAATATCAATTAAATATAAATGCACAAATCTTTAAAACCATATCAATTAAATAAATAAATTTAAACACTTAAGTAAACTTTAATATTAAGGTTAATTGAACATTATACCAAATTTAAGCCTAATCATAAAATAATACTCCAAAAAACTATATTAATAAATCAACTTAAATGTGAATTCTGAAATTATCTTATATAAATATGTTCATGATTATGCCTTAGAAAATTTGTATGATTAAGGATCAATATTAAAACAATTAGGATTTGACATATAAATAAGATTGTGGTTTGGGTTACGATTGAACATATTATAATATCACACATAATTGTCAAGAATTGAATAAATAACTCTTTAAGTAGTTATGTTTTAAGTATCTATGTAGATGGTACACCTTTATCTGTGTGTCTCTATTACAAGGAGAAACTAAAAATCTGGTTTTTATGTTAGATATGAACTTGTTTTGTCTATGCAAGTTCAAGGGAACATGTTTTTGATTTTAAGGAAAAGGATGTGAAAGTGTCCAATAGTTTAACCTTTGTTTTGTTATGCACCAAGCCCCTTCATTTTAACTACTTTAATAATAAATAAATAAAATTATTTAGATATCAATTTATTGAATAATTGTATAATATATTATTTACATTAAATTAAATTTATATTCATTAGGTAATATTAATTATTAACAAAGGCATAATATGACTTATACTAGATTAATATTTCCACTTATACTAATTATTATAAAACATGTTTCATATGAAGATATAATTTAAATATATCAATTAATAAATTTATTAATTATATATTCCACCTATAATTGAAAAAGTTACCTTTAAAAAGCTATTAAATTTAATTTATATTGATTAGAACTAATATTAATTATTAACAAAGATATAATATAGCTTATAGATTAGTATTTTCATGCACACTAATTATTATAAAACATTTTTCATACTAAGATATAATTTAAATATATTAATTAATTAATTTATTAATTATATATTTTGCCTATAAATGAAAAAGTTACCTTTAAAAAAAAATGAATGAAAATCCACCAAAATGCTTGGATTTTTCAGTGGTTTCTTCTACTCAAGTGTTCAAAAGATGGTGTTGCATTTCCATTGCAAGCAAATAGAGCAGAGAAGTAGGCATTCTTGAAGTAAGTAAGGAAAATGAGTACCTTGTCTTCCTGTCTTCCTTTGGAAAATGAGTACATTAAAAGGGTTGATTTTTGGACATGACCTAGTAATTTGCATACAATGCATGTGAACACTATCATTACCACATTTTTTGTAGTCCTATTAGATCTCATTAAACCAAAGTAAATGACATGTGCTCTATGAATTAAACTATTCAAAAGTGTTTCTCAAGAGGTTTCTAAAGAACTATCAAGTGATATGTAGAAAATAAAAGGAGGTGAAATTTTTTTCCCTTCTCAACTAGGTGATGTTTCAAGAATTGAATACAAGTGTCCATGGTGGTAATATTTAGTGCCCTTTTCTTTAATAAATTGTTGGACCTATTATTGGATGATAGAAGAAGGTGGTCCCAAAAGTAATGGTTTCAGAAGGTCTTTTTAGTCAACATGAGGAGGATGTAGTCAAAAGTAACCAAAATATTGTTTCTCCATCTAGTATAAATTTTAGTAAAGAGGCTAAGTTGGAGAATCATGTAGATCATGACTTTAGATGTTCAGTGAAGATTTGTGTAACTAAGAATGTGTATCAAAAAGTGGTGTTACTTATAGGAAACTAAAAGTGGTGTTTACTTATAGGAAACTTTGTGTTTGATTACTAGATCACAATTATGTTTTTTGTAAATGTCATAGTAATATTTAGGGTGATAACAAGATCTTAGTTGGAAGATATTATTGGATGTCCGTGTATTTTTCTTTCTTATGGATGATTGGATTCTTTGTCAAATTTATGACACTCTAGTTATGTCCAATGTGAACAAACCTCATGCTAAAAGAATCAAACACACATCTAAAGATAAAATCCATATCAATTGAAATCTATTATCTACATAAATTATGGTGAAAATTTAACTACATATTGTGTGGAGAAATTAAAAGAATATAAACCATATTTAAATATCATTATCAAGAGAAATATTAACAAATTAATATAATTAGATTATAAGTGTACTAAATATGTTTTTTCTTGAAGTACTATTTAATAGTTTATCATTTAAGATTTCAATATTTCTTCAACCCAATTTAAAATCATTAAATAAAGTTTTCAAACCTACGATTAAGATTACTTTCCATTATGGACCTATTATTATGGTTACCTGGCTAGGGATCAAGTGTTAGGTTTAAGATTTGAAGTTACAATTAGAATTAGGGTTTAACATTTAGGATTAAGTTTATTAATGATTAGGGTTAGACTTAGAATTAAGTTTATCAATTTTAATTATGTAATTTGGTTAAAATTTTAATCAATGTTATGGTTAGGCTTAGAATTATGGTGAGAGTGAGATTTTACATCAAGGTTAATAATATGTTTACGGTTAGTGTTTAGTTTTTTTTAAAAAGATATGGTTTTAAGGTAAGTGAGCACATTATGTAACACCTTGCCAAGGGATCCAAAGATCTAACCTAAATTTTTACTACGTAAGTGTAAGGAAACTTGGCAATAAAGAATATAACTGTTTCCACATAACCCATCATAAATTTGAAATAAACACGGAATTAAAATCCACATGCAAGAGAATAGACAACATACCCACAAAATGTGACACAAGATATACCCTGGGAAACCCTCATTGAGGAAAAAACCCAGCCCCCAAAAGCATCCATCATCATGTATTATTCAGCAAAAATACCATTGCCATACAACCATGGAAGCCTTCATGGCCATAGCCACAACCGAGCAAACTATGTGAACAAGCATGAATCCACACATCCCATGCCATGCTTTCAACCTTCACAAATGCTCCCTTGGCTAACCTGTCAAGCCTTGTCTTTCTCGACTCTTGCCTTTTGTCTTCTCCTTGTCACTCTTTTTTCTATACAACAACTACCCTTGTGGCTGCTTATATAGTAGCAAGTCCCACAAAACCACCAAGTGGTATTACATAAACCATGTGCTACCTAACCCACTGACCCCACATTTAATATTGGGCATTTAATTCTTTTCCCCAATATTAAATAATTACATAAAATATTTTCACAATGTTACAATACAACTTATCAAGAATATTCCATGGGAATCTTTACATGTTGCACGTCCATCTAGGTACAACATTACATAATAAAAAAATAAAATATAATAGTATTATGCAATGTGTGCAACACCCATTATCTCAACAGTAAGTAGTAACATACAATAATTCATAAGAAAACATAAGAGATTACATTCCTTAAGGATCCCAAGATGTTGAGTCACATTTAATATTTAAATAACTATACTAGAAGTAAAATAAATAACACATCCACATGAAAGAATAACTACAAATTCAATCCATTTAAATAATATACATTTGTTCTAAATGCCACTTGGCATTAATTCGAAATGCACAATCATCCACTATACATGTCACAAGGTATGAAAGGCTGAAAGAATATACATTTATAAAATAGATTACATCATGCCTTTCCAATCGATGAAATAAAGTACAATACAATAAGAAAAATCTTTAAATACTTAGTTTTGTGTTTGGATCCCTTGGTAGGGCATTACAAATTAAATACTGAGTTTTATGTTTAGGGTATAGATTAAGTTATTGTACTGTTATGGCTAGCTTGAGGTTAGACTTAGGAATATAGTTAGTTTTACTTTCTTTGTTATATGGTTTACAAACTAATTTATAATTAATTACTATTTAGTTGAAATAAATATAAAATATTGAATGTAATTACATGTTTAAACAATCTAATTTATATCTATCTAATCATTCAACATTGTAATTTTTATTAAATATATTGAAACATCTAAAATAATAATTTTTAAATGAACATCTAAAATTTTTGAAAATTAAAATATACAAAACTATTTAATGAAAACATACAATAATCTAAAGATAAGGGTATTGTAATACCCCAAAATTGGCTCACTGCCATCTCAACCAATTTTGGTCTATTTATGATCAATCCTAAAGACCTATTCTAATAGGCAATTGTCATTCTGCTACTCGCTACTCGACTTAATTCTCAAATGCAGAAAACCTACATCTACATTCATCATTCTTATTATTTAATTCATATAGTATTTACTCATATTAGTCATATTAAACCTATTGATTAATATTTAATTTAATTACTAAATATTTATACTTTAATTAAATTAAATTATATCTTAAGGCTAATGTACTATGGCATTAAATTTATTTAATTTAATAAATACGCCTATCTTGATTAATTAAATGTAATTATTTAATTAAATGGGAAAGGTATTTCTAAGCAATTAAAGAAAATTATTTAATTAAATGAAATACTTACTTCTAATTAATTAAACAAAGTTATTTAATTAAATGGGAATCCATTCCTAATTAATTAAATGAAGTTATTTAATTAAATAAGAAAAGTGTCTCTAATTAATTAAAGGATTATTTAATTAAATAGAAAAGGTAATCATGAGAGCATATCTCATTTTATTAAATTAAATATCTCACCAAAATCTCTCTTTAGTTCAAAAAAGGAAATTTCCAAGTTCACTATTGATAAAAAATAAGTTAAATCAGTTAACTCCTTTTTTTACTCAAATTAAATCAGTTAACTCCTTTTTTTACTCAAATTAAATTAGTTAACTCTATTTTCTACTCAAATTAAATCAGTTAACTCCCTTTAATTTGGGAATCTTCCTTTATGACTAAACTTCACCTTTAATCCTGATCGTTGATTGAAATTGATCTCAACTGTTGATGGATTCTAGGAAAGTCTATTTAAGAGACCCTCATCTCTTCATTTTAGAAAAGAGGTTGAATGAGAATTTGCATCGAATTGCTGCTGGATTGTGCATTAATTTGAGCTCCCTACTTTCATATTCAATTTTTAGATTTAATATGCATACATTTAGTATAATTTCTTTTACATGTTCTTAGATTAAACATGCATACTCCATTCTATATTAATCTACATTCTCATATAGATTAGTCACATTTTCTTTCAAATCCTTCATTCTTATAGGGTCTAGTTGCTTAAACACCTCGAATCTGAGGATATCTGACAAGCAATTCCCTTTAGATAGAAGGCAACAGCTCGCTTTGTCGACTGATATTCAGATGAACAATCCAATGTTTATTCCGAGATGAATCCGCATACAATGACCATGTTGAACTGTGTGTGTTAGTAGAGGCCGCATATTCACATATATAGGTATGTATAGGATCATGGTGTACCAAACTATGGCCTTAAGTGATAGTGAAAAATTAGCAAATCAGGGTTATGTCAGCTTGACACATAATTTTAAAGTGGTTATGGACTTTATATCAAAAAGTTGTAAGAAAATAAACTATAGAAAATTGAATGTAGTTTCTAAAATACTAGGACTTATCAAGAGAAAAAAAATAATTGATTGGTCAAAAGTTTGAATATTAATGCAGTACTACAAAAATTTCAGGGTGAAAATAAAAAGTAGGTGTATGTCTGACCAGCTTAATCAAAATCAAATGATAATTTTTTTTAATATAATTATAGATATGAAAAGAAGACTCATGCCTAGATGTGATGCATATTTTTTGGTATTTTTATTCCAAATAAATAATTAAATATGAATTTTCTACCAAAACTTTATAGGAAAAAAAAAGTCCTGTGTCTGACCACCTTAACTAATAGAAAATTTTACCAAATTTAATTTTTACTATTTTCTTTTACTAGGCGAAGCATAGAATGTGACACAACTTTTAGATTTAAAAATGTTATACCATTTGAAAGTTATAGCTATTTTTCAATTAGTATATCAATCAGCACTTTATAATAATCTTCATTAATAATTAACTAATAAATACTTGTTGAACTCAGAATTTGATGAAAATTATATTGATGAAATCTCGAGAGTGATATTAAAAAACATTTTTTCGTTTCATTCAATTTTGATCAAAATAACATTGTCAGATGGCTACTCGAAGTCTAAGTATCAATAAAATCCTCTTCAAACACGTCTTTTGAGTTGATGGGGTAGGCTTGGTAAATACCAAGCCTAATTGGATATCCAATTTGAAATCCGATATCTGATAGGGAATTTGAAATTCAAACCCATTTTGGAGGGAAAACTGGTTTTAAGAGTTATAGCTTATGATTTATAAATTACTTTTGTTATATTACTATGTAGATATGTATTATAATATATTATATATATATCATCACGTAATGTAAAGATATAACATCTAATATATTAATATATAATAATATATTGTGGTTTTCTTATTACAATCTATAAATATAATTTATATTATTATTATTTTTACTCAATATAATAATGTAATATATATTATAATGTAATATTTTTATTATATCTAATAATGTAATATATATGTTATTAATATATATAATAACGTAATTTTTTTATTAAATATAATAACATTATATATATATATGTTATTAATATATATATATATATATATATATATGTTATTAATATATATTATTATATTAATATGTATGTTATTAATATATATGTATATTATTAATATATATGAGTCAAAGGGGGTCATAGGTTGACCTATGACCCCCTTTCACCCATTACATAACAACATATGTCCCTAGGGGTCCTAGGACCCCTAGTGACATATTAGAATCATTCTTATGGGTTGAAGGGGGTCATAGGTTGACCTAGGACCCCCTTTGACACATTACATGATGACATATGTCCCTAGGGGTCCTAGGACCCCTAGACACATATTAGAATAATTCTTATTGGTCAAAGGGGGTCATAGGTTGACCTATGAGCCCTTTTAACCCATCAAATAATAACATGTCTCTAGGGGTGTAGGACACCTAAGGACATATTAGAGTCGTTCTTATGGGTCAAAGTGCGTAATAGGTTCACCTATAATCCCCTTTGACGCATTAAATGATGACATATGTCCCTAGGGGTCCTATGACCCCTAGGGACATATTAGAATCATTCATATGGGTCAAAGGGCATCATAGGTTGCCCTATGACCCCCTTTGACCCATTACATGATGACATATGTCGCTAACAGTCCTAGCACCCCTATGGACATATTAAAATCATTCATATGGGTTGAAGGGGGTCATAGGTTCATTTATGATCCCCTTCGACCCATTACATAACAACATATGTCTCTAGGGGTCCTAGGACCCCTAAAGACATATTAGAATCATTCTTATGGGTTGAAGGGGTCATAGGTTGACTTATGACCCCCTTCGACACATTACATGATGACATATGTCCCTAGGGGTCCTGGGACCCCTAGGTACATATTAGAATCGTTCATATGGCTCAAAGGGGGTCATAGGTTGACCTATGACCCCCTTTGACCCATTACATGAAGACATATGTCCCTAGGGGTCCTAGAACACCTAGGGACATATTAGAATCATTCACATGGGTCTAAGGGGGTCATAGGGTGACCTATGACCCCCTTCGACCCATTAAATGATGACATATGTCCCTAGGGGTCCTAGGACTCATAGGGACATATTAGAATTATTCATATGGGTCAAACAGGGTCATATGTTGACCCCCTTCGACCCATTAAATGATGACATATGTCCCTAGGGATCCTAGGATCCCTAGGGACATATTATAATTGTTGATATAGGTCAAAGGTGGTCATAAGTTGACCTATGACCCCCTTCAACCCATTAAATGATGACATATGTCCCTAGGGGCCCTAGGACCCCTAGGGACGTATTAGAATTGTTCATATGGGTCAAAAGGGGTCATAGATTGACCTATGACCCCCTTTAACCCATTACATGATGACATGTCCCTGTTACCCCTAGGGACATATGAAAATCATTCTTATGGGTCAAAGGGGGTCATAGGTTGACCTATGACCCCCTTCGACACATTACATGATGACATATGTCCCTAGGGGTCCTAGGACCCCTAGGAACATATTAGAATCGTTCATATGGGTCAAATGGGGTCATAAGTTGACCTATGATCCCCTTCGACCCATTAAATGATTACATATGTCCCTAGGGGTCTTAGGACCCACAGAGACATATTAGAATTGTCCATATGGGTTAAAGGGGGTAATAGGTTGACCTATGACCCCCTTTGACTCACTATATAATGACATATGTCACTAGGACCCCTAGGGACATATGAGAATCATTCTTGTGGGTCAAAGCCTTTGGAGCATTACATGATGACATATGTCCCTAGGGGTCCTAGGACCCCTAGGGAAATATTAGAATTGTTCTTATGGGTCAAAGGTGGTCATAGGTTAACCTATGACCCGCTTCGACCCATTACATGATGAAATATGTCCCTAGTGGTCCTCAAAACCCTAGGGACATATTAGAATCATTCTTATTATGAGGATAAAACCACAGACAGAAATTAAAAACTACATGCAAATATAACCAATAACAGAAAAAATAATAGATCGCACAGAAATGAAAACAAGTCTTATCTTATTACAATCCAATAATTACAACCTAATTACAACCTGTAATCCCTTACGGCTCAATACTGCCACAAGAAGAAATTTTGCACCATACTATGAAACAATCCCTAACCCTAAGCCCTATTATACAATTATTAAATTGCTTTAGGGTTATAATATGTTGGCCATAAATTAGCCATAACTTTAGTGGCGAATCTACGAATGATAAATCTACGAATAGTACCCCAATAATTATGAAGTATGTATAGTACTTTCCTGATCAATCACCACAATCTATAGAGTATTAATCTTTTGTAACCTAGAAAACTAGCTCACAATTGCCCCACCAATAGTAAAGACATAACCTATAGTACTCTGCCTAGTATCAATATCTCTTGCCAAATCTGAGTCAACATTGCCCTATAAATTAGTAGTAGAGCCTCCAAAGTGGAAACACTTATTGGATGTTCCTCTCAAATATTTGAGAATCCAGTTGATAGCATTCCAATGCTCAAATTTTGGGTGACTCATATACCTGCTAATAACTCCCACTGCATGGGCAATATCTAGCCTAGTGCATACCATAGCATACATCAAGCTTCCTATTGTTGAAGCATAGGGTACCTTGGACATCTTATCCTCCTCTTCCTATCTCTTAGGAAACATCTCCTTAGTCAATTTCAAATGACTAGGTAAAGGTGTGCTGACAACTTTAGCATTCTCCATAGAGAAACATTGCAACACCTTCTCAACATAATCAGCCTAAGATAGTGTCAAATTTTTATTCTTCCTATCTCTGTAAATCTTCATACCAAGGATTTATTTTGGTGCCCCCAAATCCTTCATGGAAAATGCATGTTCTAACTAGTGTTTCAGCCCCTTAATATGATCCATGTTAGAACTAGCTACAAGCATATCATCAACATATAAACATAAAATAATGTGGTTATCATTATCCAACCTCTTAAAATAAACACAATAATCTGAATGAAACCTATTATAGCCATGCTCATGCATAAACTTGTCAAATTTCAGATACCATTTTCAAGGTGCTTGCTTCAAGCCATATAAACTTTTCTTTAATTTGCACACTAAGTTCTCCTTACCTTTGACCTCAAATCTCTGTGGCTAAGCCATATATATTTCTTCATCCAAATCACCATGAAGGAAGGCTATTTTAATATCTAGCTACTCTAAATGCAAATCTTTAGTAGCCATATCACTTAAAATAGTAGGAATAGAAGTCATTTTAACAACAGGAGAAAATATCTCATCAAAATCAATTCCTTTTTTCTGTGCAAATCCTTTTACAACTAACCTAGCTTTAAATCTTTTCTTACCTCCTTCCTCTTCTTTCAACCTATAAACCCACTTATTCTTTAAAGCCTTTTTACCTACAGGAAACTTGCACAAATATCATGTCTTATTCTTCAAAAAAGAGTCCATTTCATCTTTCATTGTAGACTCCCACTGAATCTTAGTATCCACCTGCACAGCTTCATCATAACTTTCAGGCTCACTAGCATCAGTAAGTAAAATAGAATACAAAGAGGGAGAAAATCTTTGTGGAGGTCTAATTTTCCCCGTTGACCATCTAACATTCACTAGTGTGTGTGGTATTTTTTGTTGCAGTTGTTGCACATCATGGGGGAATGGCTAGAACATTAGCTTTTGGAGTATCATCTAGCACTACATAATCATCTTCTTTCTTCTCATGTTGCTGCAACAAATCTTTGTACAAAACTTTCTCATTGCATATGACATCCTGGCTTCTAACAATTTTATGATTTTCAAAATCCCAAAGCCTATAACCAAATTCATTAATGCCATATCCAACAAAGACACATTTCTTTGATTTAGCTTCTAGCTTGGTTCTATTTTCAGAGTCTATGTGAGCAAAACCTTCACAACCAAAGGTCTTGAGAAAAGAATTACTCACCTTCTTACCAATCCATGCCTCCTTTGGAATACCACATCCCAAAGGAGTAGAGGGACCTCTATTAATCAAATATACTACAGTATTGACAACCTCTGCCCACATGTGTAAGGGCAACCCAACATGCAACCTCATGCTCCTTACACAACCTATTATAGTCATGTTCATGCATTCAGCCACTCCATTTTCCTGTGGAGTCTTTCAAATATTTTCTATCTATGAATACCATTAATGGAGCAATAATTTTCAAATTCATGACTGCAATACTCACCACCATTATCAGATCTAAGACATTTTAATTTCTTACCATTCTCATTTTTAACCAAGCATTTCCATTTCTTAAAATCTTGAAATACATCAGACTTTTGTCTAAGAAAATAAACCCATATTTTTCTAATTACATCATCAATAAATGTAACATAATAATGAGAGCCACCAAGGGAAGATACCTAAGCTGGTCCCCATACATCTTTATGCACAAGCTCTAATTTCTCCTTTTCGTTTTCCTTCTTAGTCTTTACAAAACTCACTCTCTTTTGTTTTCCATACGCACAACTTTCACAAAAATCCATATTAACACATTTTAGACTTGGTAAAACTTTCTTTGAATGAAGTACTTTAATACCTTTCTCACTCATGTGCCCAAGTCTATTGTGCCACAATGCTGTATCAAAATCTATAGTAGCTATTTGTTCTCCCTGCTCAACTGCAGCAATTGTTCTTGAACATTCATTTTTCTTTGAAACAATCAAAGTAGAACGAACAATATGACCTGTACAAAGATATAAGGTGCCTACTTTCACACCTTTTTCTACTAGAGGGAACCTTTTGAAACCTTCCAATTTTTATCATTAAAAGTAACTAGACAACCCTCATCACTGAGTTGCCCTGCTGAAATTAAATTCCTACTTAGCCTTGAAACATGTCTTACCTCACGTAGTAGCCAATGATTCTCATTTTGCAACTTAATCTTAATTTTTCCCTTTCCAAAAATCTGACAAGGTTCATTATCCCCCAAATAAATAAGACCAAAATCCCCTTGGACATAATCAATAAAATTACCTCTATGAGGTTTAGCATGAAATGAAGCACCAGAATATAAAACCCATGAATCATAAATACTTTTTAAAGATAGAAGCAAAGCATCCTCTTCAGATTTGTTACTTACCACATTTGCCTCCTTGTCTCCATCTGATTTATCTCCTTCATTTTTCTTGCAATTCCAACAATCTTTCTTTTTATGACTTGGTTTCCCACAATACTAGCAATCATTCGGCCCTATCGATTGAGACCTTTTCCCCTTTGACTTTCCTCTTGATTTCCCATGATTTCTAGAGTTACTTCCTCTCTCAGTCATTCTACCCCTGCTTTGTGCATTCAAAGCACTTCTTGATGTAGATCCACCTGAGAATTTTTTACAAGTTTCCTCACTCAAAACAACACCGATCACATCTTCACATTTTAGGGTACTAGATCCAAAAATAGAATTACTCACAGCCATTCCAACTTTCAAGCAACAAACACAAAATCAAGAGATCCCTAATTTCATCATCAAAATTGATACCCACAGAAGATAACTGACTAGTAATTATATTAAACTCATTTAAATGATCTGCAACAAATCCACCTTCTACCATTTTCATATTAAATAAATGCTTCATGAGAAATACCTTATTTGAAGTAGAGGGCTTTTCATATAGTGTCACTAGGGTTTTCATCAACTCTTTTTTCATCTTTACTTTTGTAATATTAAATGCCACCAATGGTGCCAAGCATAACCGAATACTTTTGAGTGCCTTTCTATCCAAAAGATCTCATTCAGCATCTGACATAGATCCTTGATTCTTGGGGTTTCCTTCTGATAAAGATAGTCTTCCATTTGCATCTTCCATAACTAGAAGTTCTGCCCATTAAACCTGTCAACCCTCAACCTAACCTCATCTACAATCGCTCCCACTCAACCATGAGACTCCCACTTAACCGTGAGACTTTCCTACAGAGGATAAATAAAAGACAACCTTGCTCTGATCCCACTTGTTAGGATAAAACTACAGACATAAATAAAAAACTACATGCAAATATAACCAATAATAGAAAAAAGAATAGATGACATAGAAATCAATACAAGGCACCATGATTTAACATAGTTCATTGAATCCCTGGGCTACGTCCACCAAACAGCAAGTCGGATCTTATTACAATCTAGTAATTACAACCTGATTATAATCTATAATCCCTTACAACTCAATACCACCACAAGAAGTAATTTTACATCACACTATGAAACAATCCCTAACCCTAAGCCCTTTTATACAAGTATTAAACCACTTTAGGGTTAAAACATGTTGTCCATAAATTAGCCATAACTTTAGTGGTGAATCTACAAATGGGGAATCTATGAATAGTATAGTACTAATATAAAATCTATGAGTGGTGAATCTACGAATGGAAAATTTATGAATAATACCCCACTAATTATGAAGTATGTACAGTACTTTCCTGATCAGTTACCACAATCTAACACTTATGTGTCTAAGGTTTATGTATGACCCCCTTTGACACATATGAATGATTCTAATATGTCCCTAGGGGTCATAGGACCCCTAGGGACATATGTATCATGTAATGGGTCGAAGGGGGTCATAGGCCAACATATGACCCCCTTTAACTCATATGAATGATTCTAATATGTGCCTAGGAGTCCTAAGACCTCTAGCAACATATATAATCATGTAATGGGTCATGAATGATTCTAAGATGTCCATAGGGGTCCTAGGACCCCTACGGACATATGTCTTCATGTAATGGGTCAAAGGGGGTAATAGGTCAACTTATGACCCCCTTTGACCCATAAGAAAGATTCTAATACGTCCCTAGGGGTCCTAGGACCCCTAGGGACATATTTCATCATTTAATGGGTCAAAGGGCATCATAAGTCACCCTATAACCCCCTTTGACCCATAAGAATGATTCTAACATGTCCCTAGGAGTCCTAAGACCCCTAAAGACATATGTCATCATGTAATTGGTTGAAGCGGGTCATAGGTCAACCAATGACTCCCTTTGATCCATAAGAATGATTCTAATATGTCTCTAGCAGTCCTAGGACCCTTAGAGATATATGTCATCATTTAATGGGTTGAACGGGGTCATAGGCCAACCTATGACCCCCTTTGACCCATATGAATGATTCTAATATGTCCCTAGGGGTTCTAAGACCCCTAGGGACATATGTCATCATTTAATGGGTCGAAGGGGTTCATAGGTCACCCTATAACCCCCTTTGACCCATAAGAAAGATTCTAATATCTCCCTAGGGGTCCTAGGACCCCTGAAAATATATGTCATTATGTAATTGGTCGAAGGGGATCATAGGTTGACCCATAAGAACAATTCTAATATGTCCCTAGGAGTCCTAGGACCCCTAGGGACATATGTCATCATTTAATGGGTTGAAGGGGGTCATAGGTAAACCTATGACACCCTTTGACCCATATGAAGCATTCTAATATGACTCCATAGGTAAATCTACTAAGTCACTAGTGTAGACCAAGTTCAAGACTACTGTGAGATGATTAGCATGGACCGAGCCTCTACTTTTACCAAATGCATGATGATGTAGAGTAATGATAGTGGATGTGATGTACCAAAACTTCACCAAGTCAATCTTCAGAATTTGAGTGTGTCCACTTGAGCCAACTTTGTTTTTTATTAGATAAACAAGTTTTACAGGGACCCCGAAACCCAAAAGTTAAAACAATAACAAGGCTGATAATAAGCATGAAAAGCCTAGCCAAAAGAGTTCAAGTTCAAAGGCTAATAATAAGCCCAAGGCCCAACATAGAAACAAAGATCAAAGAAAAGACCAAGAATAGAAACTACATAGAAACGATAAAGGAAAAAGCCCTAACAAAATTTCAAAAAATAGATTGAGACAAAAGAATAGGTAGTGGATTAGTCCTCGTTCTTTCTCTCTAGGTCTTGCATGGCCTAAGTAGCCTCATAGGCCATCTGGTTCTCCTTAGCTTCTTGGTGGAGCTCTCTTTGATCCTCTAGGTCCTGACCATTGTTGATGTTTTCCTTTGGAGTGACAACCACTAGTTTGGCTTTTTTCCTGTCTTTTCCGTCTTCTTCTTCCTTCATAACTTTGTCTTTGATCCAGCTGGTTGAAGAAATAATGTTGTTATTAATGGAGCTTAGTAGATAAATCATCTAGTTCTAGAGATTATGATTGTAAATTTCAAAGTTGTTAATCCTTCTCTCCGCCAGACTGAGCCTCTCACCATTGCCATCTCTATTATCAAAATCTTCTCCATTCCTATTATCCTCCATATGATCCACCTACTCTTTGACCTGCTCCAGCTCATGGAAAAGCCACTTGATTGATCTGAAGTTATCAATAATAGTGTTGTAGGAATTGTTCAAGAGGTTCAGCCTAGATTCCCTAGCATTATCCAAAATAGCCACAATCACTAAGCCTATGATTTCTTCAAGCTGCTTCTCTTCTTGGTTATCCACAAGGACCTACAAGTTCATGGCCTCTCTAAAAATGCCCATTTTTGAGGTCCTAGCATTAAAGTTTACCCAAGCTTTCCTTCTATCTTTAACCTACACCTCCCCACCCTTAGTCTCAAAATCCATTTTTTGCTCCTCAGGTTGGGCTTGAGTATAGATAGAAGAAAGAGGTAGTGAAGACATATCTCATTCTTGGTGAAATTTCTCATCCTCCAAACCCTCCCTCTTGCATTTCTTCCCTCCCCAGTCTTCCTTATTTACCTCCTGCACCTCCTTTTCCTCCTCTTTTGTCTCCACATCCTCCTCATCATCACTATCAACCTTCACATCCTTCACATGTTGCTTCTACCCATGAGCCCTAGGGCTTTTCCTACTTGGGGGAATGGAAGAAGGTGAATTCTTGACCTAAAGGGTGACAATTTTATCTGCGAAAGAAATTTGACCATCCTTAGAGCTAAAGCTCTAGATATCATCCTTTTCTAAAGAGAAGCTAGAGATTCTAGAGGTCATATTCTTAGTCTAAGGGGGGTCATTTCTTATAGTTTTTTCCTTAAAGTGCTCATAAATCAGCAGCTAAAGCCCCTCATGTAGAGCAGGGTTATTAGTGGGCTTCTTTTCGAAGCTAACCACCACCTTGCTCATGGAAGAACAAAGTGGTCAGTTAGAGCTTGATCAAACCTAGGTTCTAGAGTAATGTACTAGATTATAGCTCTTAGAACATACCTCCATGGTTTCTTCATGGTATGAAGAACATAGTACATATCAATCTTCTTCAGGGCGTTCAGTTCTTCTGTATCCTTCACAAAATCTTGCACAACGTTAGCCAATAGTTTCTTGTCCTTGAAAAACTTAAAACCCTCAATCCAGATTTCAAAAATGGTTGATATCACCTCCTTAGTGATCATGAATGAAACCCCATTCACCTTGACTTTTTCTTCCTTCCATGAACCAACCATAATATTTGTTACCTCTTGATCAAAACCATGTAGTTTCGTAATGTATCTGGTAATCTCACCTTGATCCAGCTACTCCCAAAATTTTTCCCCACTCCTTCATTTCTTTATTTCACCAACCGGCTCCTTTTTGCACCTTTCACCTACCATATCTACACTCTGCGCACTCTCAATTCTCATATGCACCTCGCACTGTGACTGATAGGAACCTCTTTGGTTGAGCATAATTTAGAATGAAATAACCTTTCTATTGCTCCTATTGCAAATGCTAAAAATGATCAAGAGAGCATGTCAAAAAGTTTGTAATAAATTACTGCGATTAGAATTTCCCATGCTACCTTTTTGGGAAGTACCCTTTCCCCTTGATCCATTCATTCTCATAATTCCACATTGATCTTCTTTGTACTTCCTTAGATCTTGTCCAGTTCAATCATGCTTTTGACATCTATTGACAAAATATTTCTAGGATTCCATGTCATAATTTTGTTTGCACTGATCCCTATATTAGCAAATCTGTCAGTAACAGCCTTAGCTTCTCAAAAAATATAAGTGACGTGGACTCTACCAAATTTGGCAAGAGCCTCACGAGTCTCATCAATGAGATTTATAATCAATGATGATGGCTGAGAGTCACCATTAATACATTTTATAATGTTGTTCAAATCCCCTTCAAGCCAAAGGTTAGTAACTCCAATTTCAAATGCCAGTTTGACAGCATTGCATGTAGCATTTCCTTCCACAAAGTGGTTGGTTTGAAATCTCAGTGGGAGGGGAAAAGCTGCAATACCATCACCATTTTCATTCCTTATTATGAATCCACTTCTTGAGGAGCCAGGATTTCCCTTGGATGCTCCATCAAAGTCAGCTTTATGCCATCCTTTTGAGGGGAGAAGCCATTTGGCTTCCTACCTTTTTGTCTTTCTATCTTTTGCCTTCTCCTATTTTCTACCACCTAATTCTATATCTCCCTCTTTCCTTACTGAATAGTTTTCCTTAATGTTTGCAAATATTTTCTTTCCTATCACTATATCTGGCTCCTCTTTATCTTTGAAGATTTTTTTTATTTCTCTCCTTCAAAATACTCCAACAGAAATGAGGTAGAATCCAAGAACTTAATTCTTGCAAGTTAGACCTATTGAACATGCATTTCCATTGACAGAAGAAATCTAGAAGGTTAAAAGGCACACACTAGCTAAAGCCCAAGTCCTAGGTAAATAAAACCCAAACCTCCCTATAGAAAGAGAAATGAATGAACAAATGATTGCCAGTCTTCATCTGATCTTTACATAACACACATCTACTAGACATAATATGACCTCTTTTAAGGATGTTATCCTGGGTGAAGATTTTTTCCTGTAGAAGTAGCCAATAGAACATATTAATTTTTTGAATGAGGCTAGGAAGCCAAGCCCTCTATCAAGGAGGAATCTCATTTAATCTCCAAAGAGTCAAATACCCAAAGGCAACAGTATATAGCCCATTGGCGTTATCTCCCCAGACCAATTCATTCCTATTGTTATTTAGTGCAATAGAGTTTAGCATTATCATAATAGGATTAAGATCTTCAGAGATGATGGATAGGTCTATCCATCCATGGTCATTCCTATAGTCACTAACTTTTTGCCCAAAATGGTTGATACAGTCATTCGCCCAGACCTCATAGCTAGGGTTGTTCATAAGAGGGCCCTAAATAAGCTAGCTATTAAACCAAAAGTGGATATCCTCCCCATTTCCCAATTTCCAAGAGACTCTGGAATTTGCTAGGTCTGGCTTTTAAAAAACCATTCCAAACAATGGAACCTCTTGGGATATCTTTACTGAAGAGGGTAAACTATTTAGAGGGCCTCTTTATATACTTTTTTTCCATAATGTCTCTCCATTCTCATATGCTACTAAAGATACACCATATTTGTTTAGCCAAAAGAGCCTTGTTGAGGTGAATAAGCTTCTTGATGTCTAGACCTCCATATTTCTTGCGAAGGTAGACTTTTTCCCAAGCAACAAGAGGATACCTTTTATTCTTTTCAGCCCTTGCCCATAAGAAATCTCTCTGAATTTTTTCCATCCTCTCAAAAAATTTCCCAGGGATCAAAAAAAGGCTCAAAGCATAAACAGGCAAGTTTTGAAGGGTGGATTTAACTAGTTGGCATTTTTTAGCTTGGCTAAGAGAGGCCCATTTCCAACCAACTAGCTTCTTACTGAATCTATCCATTATGCCATTCCAGAAAGAATTAGGAGGATTCATGCCTAAAGGTAGCACAAGATAGGTAGAGGGGAGCTTCCCCACACTACATCCCAGAATTTTGGAGATTTTCTTCTGTCTATTTTTAGGAGTGTTGATAAAGAAAACATAACTCTTTTCCCAGTTGATGAACTATCCCAATCCTCTAGAGTAGATATCCAAGATGTTCTTCATTTCCTTTGCCTCCTTAACAGAAGCCATCAACAAATTTCTGATGTGTAAAAGGGGCACTTTTAGAAGAAGGTTTAAAACCTTTGATTCTCTCTTCCTTCTTATTCTTCTCTGTAAGTCTGCCTGTGCATTCTACCAAGATTATGAATAGAATAGGAGAGAGAGGATCCCCCCGACAAAGACCATGAGAAGGTTTGAAAAAATCAAAGGGGGCATCCATTGACAAAGATAGCAAGAGAGGAAGTAGTAACGAGTTGAGAGATTAGCTTACAAGTTTTGACATCAAACCCAAAAGCCTTAAGCACCATCTCTAGGAAAGACCAGTCAACCCTTTCATAGGCTTTTGAGAGGTCTAGTTTAAGTAACATCCCTTCCCTTTTTCTAGCTTCCATAGAGTGAATCACATCATGCACCATCATTATGGAGTCTAAAATTTTTCTGCCCAAGACAAAACCAGTTTGTTGTTGAGAAATAATCAAAGGGAGGAGTTTGTGCAACCTGGTAGTAAGAACCTTTGAAATGATCTTGTAAAAAGAATTGCAAAGACTAATAGGTCTGAACTTGTCCAAGGAATTGGCTCTAGTAACTTTAGGAATGAGACCTAAAAAAGTAGAGTTAATCTCCTTGAGAATGCTTCTAGCCCCAAACAATTCCTGGATAGCCTTCACTGCATCCTTCATCAAAACAGGCCAAAACGATTAGAAAAAGAAAGAAGGGAAACCATTAGGGCCAAGAGATTTATTTGTTGGCAGAGAGAAGAGAGCTTCTTTAACTTCCAAATCAGATGGAATGGCTCAAAGCAATTTATTATGGTGAGGAAGGATGATCTATGGGATGTAGAAAATGATGTCATCCTAATCCACTTTGGATAGCATAGGAT